>CM068374.1:275892672-276480172 GCA_034769895.1 Magicicada septendecula
ATATTTTAATACCATAATAATTGTAATAATGTGGAGTCACCCACACTGAGCCCCGGTTTTGATAACCAAAGCTTAACTTTTGTGAACACCCAGTGGTCAGTCTGTGAACGATTTGGGAGAGAGGCGACGTAATCTGGAGCATTGGAATGTGTACGAGCGCGTGTGTGACGGCCTTAGCAGAGTGAATAACACGTACAAATTTTCCTTGCCGCCGCCTACGATAGTACGAGAAATAGCGAGATACTCGTTAGACAATCAAATACCAAGTTGCCAAGCTCAGAGGGACGCTCGCCATTTTAAGACCCAACCAGTCGGCATCTGACATCGGAACTGCGCAGATGTGTTAATGTGCGGTTCTATGTAATAGTGCTCGCCAGACAAGATCCAGTAAAATTGTAAAAATGTGTCAATAAAAGTGCAACAGCCACGTCAGAAGTATAATTTCTAAATTACAAACAGTTAAAGGTATTTTCGGACTTTTAAGAGTAAAACAGTGAAGTAACAATGGACCACACGTGCAGGATGAATACTCTTCAAAACTAGTAACAATACAGACCAATTATACACAGGCCCACTGAAATGTATCAATATTAAAGAGATCTCTTATTTGGTGGGGGGGGGATGAAAAGTATGAGAGAGAGAGAGTGAGCGAAGTGCTGGATTGTCTTCTAAGATAAAGATATATATCTATTTTATATTTAAACTAACTAATATTTGTTTCTGTGAAAGATGATGAAGAACTAAGGAAAAATAATTTTGTAAAGAACAGAAAAAAAGTATGGGGGAGATAATTTTAATAAACAAAGTTGTTTAATTGTAGTAAATGAGCGTTAATATTTATTATGTAACAAAACCCAATAACCACTCTTACAGGTCACGAGTTCGCATATAAGACCATGGACCACATGAAGGTAAGAATTTTTGGAAGTTGACAGTTTGTAAGTACTTTATGTATCCAAATTTTATTAATTAAAGTTAGAGGTTACAAGTTAGAAAATAATTAATTTAACATAATTTGGCACCAACAACCTGAGGTTACAGGATATAGTTACATTGATGAAGGGTAAGATTAAGATTTGAGACTTATTATAATACTATAAAACAAAAGTAACAATAACTAATAAAAACAGATCTAACAATGTACACAAAATTATACAGAAATTTAATACAAACAACTATTAAAACTATAAACAACTTATATTGCACAAAGTATAAAAACTATAAAACATGCAGAACAATGAATGCATATAAATAAGAATGTGAATAAATGCACATAAAATAAAAATCAGTTAAAAGACAATATTTTCTTAAATTAGATACAATGTGTAGTATTTTTCTAATTGCTTTATATTGTTACGAACCAAAGTCATACCCGTTAAAGTCCCAAGTCGCTGGTGTCAATCTATTACCTTATTTTATTTTACTGATGTTGTATGTTGTTTATTTCCCGATTTAAGGCACCAAATTGTTTTATTTTAAAAACAATTAAAATTATTCTCCTTATTTAATTCTTCTTCTCCCTTATTTTTGTTTAATTCAACTCACCTTAGTCTTGTAGTTGATTTGAATTTCGTTCCTAAAAAATAGGGGTTACCAACCTCTATTTTTTGGTAAAAAATTTCCACCTCTGCTATATTAAGGAATAAAATGTCAGTAATATTAACATAAATTAATGATACAATTGAGAATAATCAATACTGTATTATTTCTTTCTTTTTAAACAAAATGAAATATTTTTATAATATACTGTTTGCTCCAGCTCTTGTTTTTTACTTGCTCAGCAGTTGGCAATAGTGTTCAGGATTTGGTTGAATACAATGCTATGTTTTCTTTGGTTATTTTTAAGTTTGTTAGGTTTGTGATTACGGAAAAATTAACAAAAGATCTTCAGAAAGTACAAAACTTCACATAAAACATACTTAAATATTATACAGTTTCTTAATAAATTAATTCTTAGGCTATATGACATGTGTTGGATCAAAGTTGGTGAATAGGTTAATAGTTCGTTTTAAAAGAAGATTCCAATATCCAATAATTTGATCACCATAAATTATAAAGTGAATAAAGATATAAACTGATTGTCACTAGTTTATTCCTTGATTGAGTGTTTATATAAATTTTGTTAGTGAGTGAATAAGTGTCACAGTGTAGACTAGTCTTTTTTCATTTAGTTTTTGAAGTTAATTTATACTTATCACATTCCTTTACATCTGATTTGTCTCTCTGAGTTCATTTTTCTTTTATAATTTATTAAGTATATTTTTTCTTTCAATTTCAAATAATTCTGGTTATTAAATTTCTTCTTGTCATACTATTATTATTCATAATCTCATTTACGTTCATCACAATTTCGTTTCTAGTTGATTCATGACTTTTATATTATTATATTGAGCTGCATGTATTTTTTAATCTGCTCTTCTCTGAATCTAATAATGGACTAACGACTTTTTCTGTTAATGTTTGGTTGTCAAGGCAGCAAGCCACATACTCCTATTGGTTGAAAAAATTGTTTACATTGTTAGATTTTGCTACCAAATTTTTACAAAATTAACAAATATTTTTAAATTAGTACAATCTTCTTATACTACTATGAATTCCCAAGATCATAACATTATTGCATTGCATTTCTTTTATAAATTAATTAGAAACCAAACATGAATAGTTTCTGTTCAGTATTTACTAAATTACTATTTTAACAATTTTGTTTTTATATTACAGTAATTATTTTATAACTGATTCTTTTGGTATACATTGTGTGTCTTTAAATTCATATAATCCACTCTAATAGTATTACCAACATTTTGTCCTTACTTACTACTGTTATAATATCAAATTACTGTTTTTTACAATAGGCCCCTCATGCCTGGTCCAACTGATTTTCTTTATACAGTTATTATAACAAATTTCTTGGGTTTCATGAAACTGAACTATTTATACATAACTACAATAAATTATTATATATATTCAAACTTTCACTAGTGAACACTTACTTTTGGTTTTATGTCCCAAACGTTTCGACGTGGTGTCTGTCTTCCTCAGTGGGATTTGAAATACAGAGTGTCAGTACAAAGTAACCGTTATGGGTTGTAGGTGTGTGTGGTGGGGGTTGCTGGTGGGAGGGAATTGGCGCTGGGATTCAAAGTGTGTGTTTGAACAAGTGTATCAAAAAGTATATGTGATCTATAGTGTAATTGATCATTTAATATGTTGTTTGGTTGTAGTGTGTGATGTCTGTATATTTCATATTGTTCTGCCGTGTTTAGTTTTCTACTTTTGGGTAAGTAGTGTAGTATTTCCATGTTGTGTTCTATGTTTGTGTAACCGTGGTTTTCATTTTGTAAATGTGTGGCGAATGTGGAGTGTATGTAGTTTGTGGTGAGGGCTTTTAAATGTTCAGAGTATCTTGAGGAAAAAGATCTTCCCGTCTAGCCGATGTAGAACTGGTTACAATCACTGCAGTTCAATTTTTAAACACCTGTTTTGCTGTATGTGTCTGTGTCTTTGTTAGTATTATTTATGTGTTTCCTGATGGTGTTGTTATTTCTGTAGGCTACTTTATAATTGTGTTTCCTGAATGTGTTAGCAATTTTGTGTGTGTTGGAATTGTAGTATGTGAGGTGATGTATTTACTGGGTTGTGTACTGTTGGTTTTATTTGTTTTACTTTTTGTGTTTAGGATGCGTTTGTGTAGTTTGTTTATTAAATCGGGAGTGTATCCATTTTTGACTGCTATATATTTGATTGTGTTGAGTTCTTCTTGGTAGTCATGTGTGTTTTGGGGTATTGAGGTGAGCCTATGGAGCAAGTAGTTGAAAGCTGCATGTTTGTGTTGAGTTGGGTGGTTGGATGAGTTATGTATGACCATGTCTGTTGTGGTGGGTTTTCTGTATATTTTGTATGTGTGTGTGTGTTGTTTGTTTTGGTAATTGTAAGGTCCAGGAAGTTTATTCTATTGTTTTGTTCTAAATCTAGTGTGAATTTTAATTTTTGGTGTATAGTGTTAATGAATTTGTGGAAAATTCAATTTGTCTTTTGTTGCCGTTGTATAGGAGTAAAATGTCATCAACATATCTGTGCGAATATATGATTTTGTTGGTGTCTTTGTTATTGTTTAATATGTGTTCTTGATTATTTAATTATCAGGAATATTAGCCGAAATATTCGTACATACCATAGAACAAGAACACATATTAAACAATAACAAATAACCAACAAAATCATATGACACAGATATGTTGATGACATTTTACTCCTATACAACGGCAACAAAAGACAAATTGAATTTTCCACAAAATACATTAACACTATACACCAAAAATTAAAATTCACACTAGATTTAGAACAAAACAATAGCATAAACTTCCTGGACCTTACAATTACCAAAACAAACAACACACACACATACAAAATATACAGAAAACCCACCACAACAGACATGGTCATACATAACTCATCCAACCACCCAACTCAACACAAACATGCAGCTTTCAACTACTTGCTCCATAGGCTCACCTCAATACCTCAAAACACACATGACTACCAAGAAGAACTCAACACAATCAAATATATAGCAGTCAAAAATGGATACACTCCCGATTTAATAAACAAACTACACAAACGCATCCTAAACACAAAAAGTAAAACAAATAAAACCAACAGTACACAACCCAGTAAATACATCACACTCACATACTACAATTCCAACACACACAAAATTGCTAACACATTCAGGAAACACAATTATAAACTATAAAACAGGTTAATTACCTACCGTCTTGCTTTTTGAAATCCGAAAACAGGATTACTCGAGTTTCGACACATTAAGTGTCATCTTCAGATCCTCGATGAATATAAGTTAAAAATACATTTGTTGATGTATGTACATCCCATCAGATAATAAAAACAACACAAACATAACAACAAAAATACTTAAATAATTTAACACATAATAAAACCGAGACAAAACAGAACGAAAACAACGATACACGCGGCTGACGCGGTCCTGCGCAGGAACACGTTATGCGATAAAATCAATCGATACCGATTTGACCTTTGATAAATTTTATCAATCTGACACAGCTAGTATCTCGTTCGATATCGTTTATTCTGTTAAATAAAATATTATTTTTATGGATCGATTTTTCATTTAAGATGCAATCGTATTATCTTTAGTGGCCTTATATATTTCAAACCTTTCAAGAGTGTCCAGTTTAAGAGATTTCCTGCATTTATGTAATATATCCAAATTCTCACTAATACATTTTATGTTATGATCTTGTGAACTTAAATGTTCAGCAAATGTGGATCTTCCTATATTTGATTTAGAGCTTGGGAGGTGTTCTTTATAACGCAATTTGAACGAACGACCCGTTTGTCCTATGTAGAAATTTGAACAATCCGAACAATTAAGCCTGTATACACCTGTACCATCGTATTCATCGAAAGACTTAATTTGATTTTTAAACTTAAGTTTGTTCTCGAGTTTATTATTTGCTTTTGAAGCCAATACTATATTTTGTTTTTTCAGTTGGTTTTTTAAAGTGTAATGTAACATTTTGCCATACTCTATTGCGATATATTTTACTTTTTCTTTAGGCATGTCAATATTTATTAGTCTATTTTGTTTCTTATTTATTATTTTATCTATTATGTTACATTTATAACCATTGGCTATTGCTATGTGTTTAATAATTTCGACTTCATTTTTATGGTCTTCTGTGGAGAGGGGCAATGATAACAATCTATGTACCATACTATTAAAAAATGCCATTTTGTGTGAATAAGGGTGGTAAGACGAGGCATGAATAGCATGATCAGTGGTTGTCGGTTTCCTGTAAATATTATAGTTAATTTTATTACCAATTTTTGTTAAAGACAAATCTAAGAAATTTATTTTATTATTCTTTTCTGTTTCTAATGTAAATTGCAAATTTTTTGTTATGCTATTCAAATATTTATTAAGCGTCTCTAATTGTCTGCAATTACCATTGTAAACCACTATCGTGTCATCCACATATCAACGATAAAATAAAATTTTGTTGTAATGTTTGTTGTTTGGTGATAATATTTCATTATTTTCGATGTGGTTTAAATAAATTTCTGCCAGGATACTTGATAGTGGGGATCCCATTGCTAATCCATCTTTCTGTAAATAAAATTTATCATCAAAAGTAAAATAATTTTGTTCTAAAATTACTTTAGTCAAATTAATAATTTCATCAACTATTTCATGGTTTAAAGTGGCTATTGATAATAATAAACTTTTTGTTATTTCTAAAGTTTCATTAATTGGTACATTCGTATACAAATTGACTATGTCAAATGAAGCTAAAGTATGTCTTGGTTCAATTGTAAGTTTTTTTGTGAGATCTACCAATTCTAAACTATTTTTCAAACTGTAATTCTTATTAAACACTATATATTGTCTTAAAATTTTATCAATTTTTTTGGCAATTTTATAAGATGGTGCAGACGTGAAATTTACTAAAGGACGGACAGGCATGTTATTTTTATGTATTTTCGGAAGTCCTCTAAGTCTAGGTGCTTTAGGATCTATCATTTTTAAATATTTTTTCTCATCGTTTGTTATAATATATTTAGTTTTGTTTAACACTGATTTCATATTACTATTAAACCTATCAGTGGGGTCACTCTTAATTTCGACAATATTATTGTTTATGAAAAAATCATTTATTTTACGTTTATAATCTTCGTTAGTTAAAATTACGAGTGTCTGGCCTTTGTCGGCTTTGGTGACAATGCTATTATTGTCTATCAATTTCTTTTTTATTCCATTGAATGTTTTGGTTTCTTTATTGTAACTAGTTTTTATATTTTCGGCTTTCAAAACTTTCGTTATTTTATTATTAACTGCATGTCTTACAACTGTTCTTGTTTCCTCATCAGATATAGCATTTATTGCCGTTACGGCGTTCAAAATTTCATTTATAAGTGATTGTTTGAATCCTTTGTTTTTAAAACAGTATTTTAAGCCTTTGTTTAAAAGGTTAGTTTCTTTGTTATTGAAATTGATTTCAGTAAGATTAACTATACGAGGATGAAATCGATGACTTATTGTATTGTTCTTTTGAGGGTCGTTCTGTACTTTCAAAAGGTTACTTACTAATTTTTATATTTTGTATTTTCTTTTTCTTAATAACGGTTTTATTTATTTGTTTTTCTATTAAATATGTTACATTGTCGATTTGAGATGGATGTAATTTTTGTAACAGTTCAAGATGTTTTTTCATAAGTACCATTTTTTTTCATATTTTTAAGTTACACTTTAAAAAACCAATTGAAAAAACAAAATATAGTATTGGCTTCAAAAGCAAATAATAAACTCGAGAACAAACTTAAGTGTAAAAATCAAATTAAGTCTTTCGATGAATACAATGGTACAGGTGTATACAGGCTTAATTGTTCGGATTGTTCAAATTTCTACATAGGACAAACGGGTCATTCGTTCAAATTGCGTTATAAAGAACACCTCCCAAGCTCTAAATCAAATATAGGAAGATCCACATTTGCTGAACATTTAAGTTCACAAGATCATAACATAAAATGTATTAGTGAGAATTTGGATATATTACATAAATGCAGGAAATCTCTTAAACTGGACACTCTTGAAAGGTTTGAAATATATAAGGCCACTAAAGATAATACGATCGCATCTTAAATGAAAAATCGATCCATAAAAATAATATTTTATTTAACAGAATAAACGATATCGAACGAGATACTAGCTGTGTCAGATTGATAAAATTTATCAAAGGTCAAATCGGTATCGATTGATTTTATCGCATAACGTGTTCCTGCGCAGGACCGCGTCAGCCGCGTGTATCGTTGTTTTCGTTCTGTTTTGTCTCGGTTTTATTATATGTTAAATTATTTAAGTATTTTTGTTGTTATGTTTGTGTTGTTTTTATTATCTGACGGGATGTACATACATCAACAAATGTATTTTTAACTTATATTCATCGAGGATCTGAAGATGACACTTAATGTGTCGAAACTCGAGTAATCCTGTTTTCGGATTTCAAAAAGCAAGACGGTAGGTAATTAACCTGTTTTATAGTTTATAATTGTGTTTCCTGAATGTGTTAGCAATTTTGTGTGTGTTGGAATTGTAGTATGTGAGTGTGATGTATTTACTGGGTTGTGTACTGTTGGTTTTATTTGTTTTACTTTTTGTGTTTAGGATGCGTTTGTGTAGTTTGTTTATTAAATCGGGAGTGTATCCATTTTTGACTGCTATATATTTGATTGTGTTGAGTTCTTCTTGGTAGTCATGTGTGTTTTGAGGTATTGAGGTGAGCCTATGGAGCAAGTAGTTGAAAGCTGCATGTTTGTGTTGAGTTGGGTGGTTGGATGAGTTATGTATGACCATGTCTGTTGTGGTGGGTTTTCTGTATATTTTGTATGTGTGTGTGTTGTTTGTTTTGGTAATTGTAAGGTCCAGGAAGTTTATGCTATTGTTTTGTTCTAAATCTAGTGTGAATTTTAATTTTTGGTGTATAGTGTTAATGTATTTTGTGGAAAATTCAATTTGTCTTATGTTGCTGTTGTATAGGAGTAAAATGTCATCAACATATCTGTGCGAATATATGATTTTGTTGGTGTATTTGTTATTGTTTAATATGTGTTCTTGTTCTATGGTATGTACGAATATTTCGGCTAATATTCCTGATAATTAAATAATCAAGAACACATATTAAACAATAACAAATACACCAACAAAATCATATATTCGCACAGATATGTTGATGACATTTTACTCCTATACAACGGCAACAAAAGACAAATTGAATTTTCCACAAATACATTAACACTATACACCAAAAATTAAAATTCACACTAGATTTAGAACAAAACAATAGCATAAACTTCCTGGACCTTACAATTACCAAAACAAACAACACACACACACACATACAAAATATACAGAAAACCCACCACAACAGACATGGTCATACATAACTCATCCAACCACCCAACTCAACACAAACATGCAGCTTTCAACTACTTGCTCCATAGGCTCACCTCAATACCCCAAAACACACATGACTACCAAGAAGAACTCAACACAATCAAATATATAGCAGTCAAAAATGGATACACTCCCGATTTAATAAACAAACTACACAAACACATCCTAAACACATAAAACCAACAGTACACAACCCAGTAAATACATCACACTCACATACTACAATTCCAACACACACAAAATTGCTAACACATTCAGGAAACACAATTATAAAGTAGCTTACAGAACTAACAACACCATCAGGAAACACATAAATAATACTAACAAAGACACAGACACATACAGCAAAACAGGTGTTTAAAAATTAAACTGCAGTGATTGTAACCAGTTCTACATCGGCCAGACGGGAAGATCTTTTTCCTCAAGATACTCTGAACATTTAAAAGCCCTCACCACAAACTACATACACTCCACATTCGCCACACATTTACAAAATGAAAACCACGGTTACACAAACATAGAACACAACATGGAAATACTACACTACTTACCCAAAAGTAGAAAACTAAACACAGCAGAACAATATGAAATACACAGACATCACACACTACAACCAAACAACATATTAAATGATCAATTACACTATAGATCACATATACTTTTTGATACACTTGTTCAAACACACACTTTGAATCCCAGCGGCAATTCCCTCCCCACAAGCAACCCTCACCACACACACCTACAACCCATAACGGTTACTTTGTACTGACACTCTGTATTTCAAAGCCCACTGAGGAAGACGGACACCACGTCGAAACGTTTGGGACATAAAACCAAAAGTAAGTGTTCACTAGTGAAAGTTTGAGTATATATATACGGTGCTCTGCAGCTTTGTGTTTGGAGGTTACGTTCTGCTTTGTGTACGAAAGTGTAAAGGTGTGAGCAGTGTTTTCGTTTATAAATAACGTTTATTATTCGTATTATTTAAATTATAGGACGTAAAATTTGGATTTAGTGTTGAGTATAGAGTTAGTAATCTGATAAACTATCTTTGCAAAATGTCTAAATGTGTGCATATTCTTTGGTGTGTACGTTGTTATTAATTCAGAGTTAAGTTGGCGTTTCATCGTTCCACGTGGTTCCAACTTGTTATTAACTTTCAAAATCAAGGCATTTTATACGATACGCCGAGTATTTTAACTGTTGACAGTGAATTATTCAGTTTTAAATGTTCTACAAAACAGTATTTCTATAGGTTTTTCCGTTAAGATATAATAGTTTAGGGACGGTATGGATGGGCGATCTAGGTTAAGTGGTGCTGCATATCGCAAGAAAGCTGAGGAAAAAAGACAGAGGGAGAGAAAATTTTGCAGAAAATACCTCGACTGGACTCATATTTCAGTGATGAAAACAAAAGTGAACAGTGTAGGCCTGAAAATTCGGATGAAATTATAGTGGAAAACAGTAAAGACAATGTGGAAGTCGAAAATCTCGAAGTACAGGAACAAGCTACACTCTCTACAGAAGTGGATTTTGCAGTGTCTATTCCTAGTAATGATCCATTATATTGGGAAAACACTGATCACACTCGAGATTATTTGATAAAAAATGGTATTAATCAAAACAAAGACGCTGACTTTTCACAGTCCTCGCGGCGATATGTTGATGGAACACAACGGTTTTGCAGCAAGAAACTATTCCATAGGATTTTAGTAAATGGGGAAATTATGAACCATGAATATCTTGTTTATTATCCCAGCCAAGAATCACTGTTCTGTGCCCCATGCAAATTATTCGGTGGTACATCTCAGTTTGCAACATCTGGTTTCAATGATTGGAGCCATGCTGGCATAAGAATAGCCGAACATGAAAATTCTGCTTCTTACAGAGACTGCTTGTTAAAATTGAAAAGTAGAGGAAATGAGATGAACAGAATTGACAAAAGATTGCTCAGCCAGCATGAACATGAAGTTACATATTGGAGAAATGTACTAAAAAAAGTTGTTTCTGTAGTTAAAAAACTAGCTTCTAGGGGTTTAGCATTTCGTGGAGACGAAGAGAAGTTTGGCTCTGTGAAAAATGGAAATTTCATGATGTGTTTGGAATTAATTGCAGAGTACGATTCTTTTCTGGCTGACCATATTGCACGGTTCGGTAATCCTGGAAAAGGATCTACATCATACTTGTCACCAGCAACTTATGAAGAATTAATACATCTTATGGGAAAGTCAGTGAGTGAAAAAATAGGCAATGAAGTTATTTTTTCTAAATATTTTTCAGTCATAGTAGATTCTACGCCAGATTTATCTCATAATGAGCAGTTAAGTGTAGTTGTTAGATATGTAACTGATTGTGGGCTCTCAGTTGAAAGATTTCTGTGTTTTATGAAAAATACAGGCCATACTGGAGAAAAGCTTTTTGAAGCACTAATGAATTCTTTAGAACAACATGGTCTGAAAGTTGATAACTGTAGAGGTCAATCATATGACAATGCGGCCAGGCCAACATGTCTGGAATATATTCTGGCTTGCAAGCAAGACTCAAGGAAAGAAATCCTCTTGTTTTCTTCATTCCATGTGCAGCTCACTCACTGAATCTAGTTGGTTCACAAGCAGTGAAATGCTGTATTGCTGCAGTACGGTTTTTTGAGTTATTGCAAAGTTTATATAATTACTTCGCAGATTCTACAGGGAGATGGAATATCTTGGAAACATTTTTTCTGTAACCATGACATTGAAATCACTGTCAACAACTCGATGGTGTGCACGTGAGGATGCTTGCAAGAGCTTGGATGCAGATTGGAAAGCAGTGGTTTCTGCATTAAGAACTATTTCAGAAAATGAAACGGGTAAAGGTAGATGTCAAGCTGATGGTCTTCTTAGGAAATTAAATAGCATTGAGGTAGCATTCATGACATCAGTGTGGGGTTCTATTCTTCAACAATTTGGCAAAGTCATGAAAAAATTGCAAGCTCAGGAAATGGACATTTCCACTGTTACTGAAATGTACGACTCTCTTACAGTGTATTTAACTGAGCTTCAGACCTGTTTCCCCAATCACAGAGATTCAGCTGAAAAGAAACTTAATCAGATCAGGAGTCTGGAATCAGTTCCTTCTTCTTCAGCTGTTGAGATTTCAAGACCAAAACGTCAAATTAAACGTAGGCGATTTTTTGATGAATCATCTGAATCAGAAGCGGAACCAGAAAGTCCTGAAGAAGAACTAGGATCAGATGACTTGGAACATGACAAGATCTGGAGACGAATGGAAATTTCATATTCCAAGATCATACAAACTCTCCAGACTGAGTTACAGAAGAGAGTTAATGTCTACAAAGAATATAATTTAATATTTTCATTTCTCTCAAATATCACCAAACTAGAAGCTCCTCAAATTTATGATGCTGCAGAGAAACTTCGAGCCATTTATGATTCCGAGATAGAAAGCAGCTTTGGTGAAGAATGCATCCATTTGAAAAGCTATCTGTTATCTATGAAGACAGAAGATGGTAACAAATTATCGTCTCTTCCATTTCTCTGCAGAATGTTGGCTTCGAAGAAAATTAGTGATGTCTACCCAAATGTGTACACTGCACTCAAGATCTACAACTGTACTCCAGCAACAAACTGTTCTGCTGAAAGGTCATTTTCAGTTTTAAAACGAATCAAGAACTATCTACGGACAGCACAGAATCAAGAACGACTGGTCAGTCTTGGAGTGCTCGCCATAGAATCAGACATCACTGTCAGTCTGGATTTTGAGGAAGTGATAAATGCATTTGCAAATGCAAAAGTCAGAAGAAAGTCATTTCTCTAAGTTTGGTAAGTTTCACAAAATGGTTAGTATCAAATTGCAGTGTTTCTACCATATACGTTTGACTGACCAAATTGGATGTTTCAGTGATATTTTTAACTGAGGTTATTAAACTGTAGTGATTATTTTCTATGTGTTTACCATATATCGTCTTTAGAATAATGTATAAATGTTTAACTTGCACCTTTTTTCATATATTGTGTATTCAGTTAAGTTTAAATACTGTCTATAATACAGTTTAAAATTGAAGTACGTAATTAAACAATTTATTGTCCATAGTCTGTAAACGAATAGCGACACTGAAGTTTAGCTCAGGGAATAGGGGGCGTAAAATTAATGACTGCACAGGGGCGTTATACATCCAAAATACGGGCCTGAGAGCACGTGTAAAATTATTCACCACAGCCACGTAAATTACATCAGCCTAAGAAGGAATGAATACCAAATGTTTCAGAAACTATCTGCTAGAGGGCAGCACGAATACCATTCCAATAAACGACGTATGACGGCAATACTAACGAAGCAAAAGTTGAAAACGTAAATATACGTGATTACTGATTTTGGCCCGTCTGACAAAAAACGTGTATATACGTGATTACTGTTCAAAGGGTTAATGCCAGAGCTAATCTACTTCGGGCTTTATAATGATATGAAGCGATGTTTTTTTTTAACCAGCTATATTTTGCCGCCCTCAAAATTTTGCCGCCCTGTGCACCTGCACATGTTGCACATGCCTAAATACGGCCCTGGTGCTAAGTCTCATTGAAGACTTTGTACATAAATTTTTCATATTTACTGAGACGAATAATGAAATGGATTTAAATTTTCATCTGAAAAATGAGTTTGGAACTCAATGTAATTTGAGATATAAATTTAATTACATTATACAAAGTATTATTATTTTTCAAGACTAAGAATTTATATTAAGTATGAAGGTCCAGAACTCCATGATAGCTGATAAAATTTCAACAAATCGCGGACCTTCTGTGACAACAAAAAGTTATTTTACATCACATTTTCTTACCAGTTATAACACTGTATATATACTTTCTATATTCATCTGAATTAAAATTCTCATCTGTTGCCTGGCCCAATAAAATTTTTTCTGCATACCAACAAACAAACACACTGCAGCTTGAACTATCATTCCGACGAACATGTTTAGGACAGTTCACTTGCCAATCGTCAAGTGTTCCCCCCCAAGATCTTAACTAACACTTGTCTCCAATTACAGATTGATTTTTCATATACAGGTATTACAGATTCTGACACCGGGTCATAAAATGACAACTGTTTTTTAAGAACATCAGCTACTAAAAGGACCCAATGATTACTGTCTGGATTTAGGGGTATAATTAATTTTGAATACCCATGCAACTCCATGTGGCACACAGACTCAAGTGCATAATCTAATGGAAATGTTAGAATCATTTGGGATACTGCACTATCTACTGGAAAGATAGGAAATTTGTTACATATCTTATTTAAAAAAACATTTATTACATTATCATAGAGCCAACCAGTATGAAAATGTGGATCTGCTGAGGTCAGCATATTCAGTTCGTTATTATTTATATATGTATCCAAAGATTTCAAATGAAGAGCACTGATGCTGTATCCGCAAACATTGTAAAGGGTACGGTGTATATCTTGTTCACTGGAAATAGGGTCAGTGAAACTTTTGCCACGTAGTAGCAAAGACTCCTTTATACAATTATACCGAGCAAAGTCTGTATTTTTAGTCTCTGTTTTTATAGGCTTCTTTTCTTTGGCAGTTTGATAAAATCTCTTTTGAGGAGAAATTTTGATGTTTGGTGGAACAAAATCATGTGCCATTGAAGGAGGTTTACCATGTACAGTTTTGATCGTTGTTCAACATTTCACATTTTTGAATTAATAATTATGAAGTGTTTTGATGGCAGTAAAGATTGAGAATTTTTATTACGTATAATGTTTTCAATTTATCTTCCAATTGACACATGGACTGAATTAATATGTCTGTATTTGCTGTTGCATTATCTAGGTTAACTGAGTTACTATTTGTAGTTACCAACGTTTCATCTGTAGTTAAATCTGTACAATCAGAACTTATACACGATGGGAAAGTTAGCTTATGGACAAGATAAGAATGAAGCTTGTGTATATGTTTGCACAATGAATTACTGTCAGCACATGAGCATGTATACATGTGTGAACACAAGCTGAAACATGTACGTATATTCATTACATTTTATAAAACATAATTCTGGCATATAACATTTTCTAGCTAAACAATGGACTTTATAAAGGACTGATGAGTCTGACTGACTCCTGACTTGCCAAACACTACAATTTCCACATTATTTATACGTTCCAAGTCACTTTATATAGTAAATAATTTACCTTTTTTGAAACCGTCCAGTGACTTCAAGGATGATATATTCATGACGCGTTTCGAGTCATACGAATAATAGTACGAATCCAACAATAATCACTCACAAGGAGATAATCAAATATTAAAATTCACATGAAACACACATATGTATAATTGCAAACGTATAAGACCATCCGACAAAGTGCACTGCGCGAGGCTTACCGGACACTGAGCAAACGCGTCTCTCACCGTGTGTTATCTCATATTCGATTGTAGCGCGGTTACATATAACGGGTTTGATTTTGAAATTTAATTTATCATTAAGTATGCCATCATGAGTATCTGGGTTATTATGTTCACTATAAATTTCAAATTCTTCCCATGTATCCATATAACGACCCTTACTACAATAATGTAAGGGTATTAAGTTCGTATTAAAATTCGTGTATGAATGGTTGCATGTAATTAAATGTCGTGTGAAATTAGATTTTATAGTATCTATAGAAACACCTTTATTGATGAGATTATGTGGAGTGTGTTCCCGAAACCTTTTAATAAAAGGTCTCCCCGTTTGACAAATGTAGAAACATTCACAATCATTACATATCAACTTGTATACACCCGTCTTTGACTCTATTTGTGTGTGAACAGCCTGGCGAACCGAATTCCAAAGGCTATTATTGGTTTTGAAAACGGTGGTGAAACCAAGCCTATTAAAAACAGACGTTAGAATTTTGGGCATTATCTCCGTGTATGTGGTTGAGATGTATTTATTTTTGGTTTTTGTATTATTTAATTGTTTGGATTTCTTAGCCTTGTGTTTCCTAAGAATGTTATCCACCATCCGGCAATCATAACCATTAGCAGCAGCAATATGTTTGATTGTATTTAATTCATCATTAAAATCGTTATCCTCGAGGGGGACACTCAAAAGCCTGTGTACAAGACTATTATACACTGATAATTTTTGCGAATACGGGTGGTGTGAATCTGCATGTATAGTCACATCGGTGGTGGTGGGCTTTCTATATATTCCAAATTTCAGATTGTTGTGCTGTTTAGTTATAGTTAAATCCAAAAAATTTAGTTCATTATTTACTTTGATTTCCATGGTGAACTGGATATTATCATTTACAGCATTCAAGCTGTTTTTCAAAGTGCTTAACTGGTGTGCAGTGCCATTGAATTTGTTGATGACACTTTTTTGATTTTCAATGGCACTGCACGCCAGTTAAGCACTTTGAAAAACAGCTTGAATGCTGTAAATGATAATATCCAGTTCACCATGGAAACCAAAGTAAATAATGAACTAAATTTTTTGGATTTAACTATAACTAAACAGCACAACAATCTGAAATTTGGAATATATAGAAAGCCCACCACCACCGATGTGACTATACATGCAGATTCACACCACCCATATTCGCAAAAATTAGCAGTGTATAATAGTCTCGTACACAGGCTTTTGAGTGTCCCCCTCGAGGATAACGATTTTAATGATGAATTAAATACAATCAAACATATTGCTGCTGCTAATGGTTATGATTGCCGGAAGGTGGATAACATTCTTAGGAAACACAAGGCTAAGAAATCCAAACAATTAAATAATACAAAAACCAAAAATAAGTACATCTCAACCACATACACGGAGATAATGCCCAAAATTCTAACGTCTGTTTTTAATAGGCTTGGTTTCACCACCGTTTTCAAAACCAATAATAGCCTTTGGAATTCGGTTCGCCAGGCTGTTCACACACAAATAGAGTCAAAGACGGGTGTATACAAGTTGATATGTAATGATTGTGAATGTTTCTACATTGGTCAAACGGGGAGACCTTTTATTAAAAGGTTTCGGGAACACACTCCACATAATCTTATCAATAAAGGTGTTTCTATAGATACTATAAAATTTAATTTCACACGACATTTAATTACATGCAACCATTCGTACACAAATTTTAATACGAACTTAATACCCTTACATTATTGTAGTAAGGGTCGTTATATGGATACATGGGAAGAATTTGAAATCTATAGTGGACATAATATCCCAGATACTCATGATGGCATACTTAATGATAAATTAAATTTCAAATCAAACCCGTTATATGACACCGCGCTACAATTGATTATGAGATAACACACGGTGAGAGACGCGTTTGCTCAGTGTCCGGTAAGCCTTGCGCAGTGCACTGTGGTGTCGGATGCTCTTATACTTTTTGCAATTATACATATGTGTGTTTCATGTGAATTTTAATATTTGATGAACTCCTTGTGAGTGATTATTGTCTGATGAAGAGTCATATGACTCGAAACACGTCATGAATATATCATCCTTGAAGTTACTGGACGGTTTCAAAAAAAAAGGTAAATTATTTACTACAATTTTCAGTTTCAATTATATCAGAATCTGTAATCTGTTATTTGTATGCCTATTATATGCCTTTTGTTAACTGCATTGGTATATCCTAATGGGGGCATCTGGGTCAATCTTTTATATTTTAACGCTAAGTGTATAGTTTTATTAACTCTGAAAATGATGTTAATCAAGTCATCTAATCGCCTATTTACATTTTTTTGGAGGTATTGAGTATTAATTTTATTATGAAATAATTCTAAAAACATGTTTGTGTCGGTATATCCATGTGAAAAATTTCTGAAACACATTGCCCACTTCTCTTTTTTACACACATAAATTCCTTTCAAATAATCTAAAAAGCAACTAGCAGACTCGGAGTATTTATTAAGAAAGGCTTCTAACATTTCATTAAAATTATTCATATTTTTTTCATGAGTTAAAATTAATACCGTACCGTATAGATGTAGTGAATTTTACAAAATTATTGAAAATAATTATATTATTAATAAACCAGTATCAAGTGAAAAATATAAAATAGTTGCTACAGGATTTTCCAGTGAAGTAAATTAAATAATTAATAAGCAGACTGTAAAGTAGTTTACAATCTAATGTTTTATATTTATATAATGTTTAGCAATTAAATAAATAATATTTTATTAACAATGTTAATATTATTTTAATTTGATGAATAATATTGATGTGTATTTATAAATTTTGTAAATCATTTATATAGTTGTAAATAACTCATGAAATGATGAAAATATTGGCTTATTTAGAACACGTACAGATAATACCCCCTTTGATCCACACCACACCAATTTTACCAAGGTGTCAAAATCATCAATTTTGTCAAGGTGTCCTCATTTTGGATCAGAAAATATGGTAGGTACATTTAAAATTTAGGCAATCATTCAATAGACTGTGACTGCTTACATTTGTGTATGCTCTACAAATTTCAAACTCTTCCAAGGCATTCATAACTTGGCCCTTTTCACAAATGTGTAGTGGTTCCAAGTTAGATTTGAAATCCGTGTAATTGTGGTTGTGTGATACCAAATGGTGAGCGTAATTAGATTTTATGTTGATGTAATTAATATGTTTTAGTTGTTTAGGTGAATAGTCAAGGAAATGTTTAAGACAACTTCTCTCCATTTGACCAATATAAAAACAATTACAATCATTACACGATAGTTTGTTTCTTTTCCAAAGGTGTGTTTATTCTGCCCAAGTGTTTTTAGTGTACTATTATTAGTTCTCAAATATAAGGTAAATTTGTCATTATTTAGTATGGAGGACAACATTTTTGGCATAAAAAAGTGTTGGTAGTTGATATAAAGGTTTTTCTTGCATCAATATGTGTAACGGGACAAAAGTGGTAAAACCATTTTTTTAATCATTTTGCAATAATAAACCCGCCTATGTAATATTTGGTGACAGCCAGTGTTAGGTACGCGTTAGGAATTGGAACCAAGCGTAGGTGAGTCAACGGCTATATTTAACTGGACCACACAGCACGGAACAAAATACCTTACCGTATAAGGTAAGGTACGTCAGTAATTAGTCTGATGTCACGATGATATCATGAGCGGAACACATGCTTTCAATCTTACAACGCAGTTCTGGCTTCTAGACTTTTCAATGTGCCCAGACCAGGGACGGAGAGGGGAGCCTGGGTAATCATGTGTCCAGGGCATGGAAAGACCGCATAGTGTACAGTTTGTAGCGGGTCAAATTTTGGGTGTTTTTATTTTTACCGTATGGGGCAAGTACATTTTTATTTCTTTCATTTTTGTGCGGGTTTGTAAAAAAAGAAGTTGTGAAAATTATTGGGAAACAGAATTCATTCCGTTATAATAGAACGCATTGCAACGTTATTTTCCAAGCAACAGCACGATGTTGAGAAACAGCGTTTGGAACAAAGGCGATGCGCAATTTCAGTGGTGTAACACGGCAAAGGAATTTACCACCTTAAAAATTCTAAGAACTCTATACATGTGTGTCAACGCTCAAGCGCAACTACACCCGCACGCGCTCAAAGGACGCTCTAACAAAAAACTCAAGATGGCCAGAGCGTAAAAATATTCGTCGTCTTCTCTAAGACCTCCCGGAAGTCTTATTAAACTCCGCCTACTGTTGGTGACATGACCAGAGCCAAGTCTAATATTAAGCTCTGGTCACACCCATATACCAGTGATAATCCATGCATAAAATGGTTATGCCACCGCAATTAAGCACCAACGGCGACTAAAACCTGATGGCAGTGACCAACAGCTTCCCTCCAAAAGGAAAAAATACCTGTTACGTTCTCGGTGACGGAACAGTCGACTTTAAGTAGAGACACCATACAGTCAACAGGACGCCAACACCGCTACAGACAATTACAGTTTCGTTTAGGGCCCGGTTGGTCGAGTTGCGTAAATGTAATTAATCCAGTAGGACCGACCGGGACCCGAGGAATTGACTATGTTATAGACGAGTGCAGTGCAGTGGCCGTTGAAAAGCAGTTAATAACGAATAATGTAACCGGGAAGGCACGTGTTCGGTCGACCTCGCGCCATATAAAATGAGACGGGGACTTGTAAAGAATAAATATTTCGCTCGTGTATCTAATATTGGTTAAGGGTGTTTTAATAAATTAAAACATTAATTACTTGTAACATTAATAACTGGCAACCTTTATAACTAACCTACCAGTGACATCATTGCTGATCAGCTGATCTCCTGACATAATTAAAACACCATGAATACCTTTCAAAATTGTACAATTACATGTAATACATTATCAACACTTACTTCTATTATGTTGGTTGCCTGCCAGGCGTCTACTTATTGGCTTAGGAAAAAAAAATACACACATAATAAAATACATCTTATCAACAACTATATCTAACACACAACAATAAAATGATACCTTTACTTCATTGTCCCATTCTGCCATGTCAACAAACCATAAAACATAATGTTTAATTGTCTTTTATTGATTTACAGTCTACCCTCCATCGTCAAAGATTAATCTTGGTTCTAAATAACACTTTTCAATTGTATTGACACACATATTGTTGTCTTGTGTGTCATAACCAAACAATTTCAATTTATCCGTTATACCATAATAATCATTCACCAAGTCTACGTTAAGTATTTCTGTTAAATCTCCGTCAGTAAATATTTCCAATATCGGGTTAGTTACTTTTGTATTATCAATTAAATCATTCTTGTTTAAATACACTTCTAATCTTTCTTTCAACTCACCATAATCTCTCTTTAAATTATATACTTCTATCTCTCTCTCAACACACAATTCTCTATTTAAATCTCTCTCATCATAACACCATCTCATATCTTCAATATTACTCCAGACAGAGGGTATAAACTTATACAAATAAAATAAACTCAAATCTTCTACTAACACAGGACTCTTGCCCTTCAAAAACTCTTGCGACCACATTAAATCATCATATATAATAAAAGGAAAATTTCCCCTCTGTCCCCACTCTACTACAACATTATTTCTCCTCTCTCTCTCCAACTCACTGACACACATTAACATCTCATAATCACTGCATTCTACACTTTCATTATTTTCAACATTGTTATTATTTATTAACTCTTTATCCGGTACTACATTTTTGTATTTGTCATTACAATTTTCCTTTGTATTATTCTTATCTGGATTCATCACATGTACTCCCATTCGCTCAACACTCTGTTCTAATTTATTCAAACTAGTCATTATTGTTTCATTAGTGCTTTCTAAATGTTTATTCATTTCTTGTATTTCATGTTTCAACTCATTATTCTGATTTTTTAATACATTGAATTTAGCGTCAGAGTCACTCTTCAGTTCATTGAATTTAGCGTCAGAATCACTCAGTAATTTAATACTTTGTTGCTCTAAAAGCAGTTGCAACATGTTCATAATTTTTCATCTTTATCTATCTCTTGTTTACTTTGGGCAGGTGTCACTATACTTTTTATTTTATCATCAGTGAAACCGACTTCGGTATTATTTGCCATTTTTTATCTTGTACTTAACTGTAACTCATAAAACAAACCTAACCTACGTGCGTAATTATACACGATAAATCATATTTATAAATTCGTCATTACCACATCCTACTTCCTGTGTATTAAAATAGGTCTATCTCGTATAAAATTATAATTAAACGAAAATCCTGGCAGCGCGTCGACATTTGTAACAATAAAAAATGAGCCGAAATATATAAAATAAATATAACCACTACCAGGACTTACCTGCACGCAATTACAACACTTACCTGTTATTCGAATTTTACCAGAAGACCAAGGTCGCCACGATTATTTTTTATATAGGACAAAATATCGAAAACCTTTACACTTTACCTTAATAAAACGGACAATTTAGCAATCTGACCCACCCAATTAATAATTCAGAAGATTCCGGAACGTTTAGACGAATTTTATCAACACAGAAATAAGACAGTGGTAATGACGAAATAACTTAGTCTAACACATGTTATTGGAAGTAACCATTATTTTTAATGAGCGATTATTTAATAAACATTTGTACAGTTAAATTTTTAGTATATTGCTTGAAAACTTTAGTACCTTTTTCCCTATGTTTTGTCTGGTATATGAAAGTTCATATATGTATAGAGATCTAATACAGTAAATGAGAATAAATGAGTTACAACACCCACAGTAATGTAGAATTAAACTGTTAAGAATAAAGAGGAATTCATGATAAAGAATATACAATTGTTTATTTTTTTTTCAACCAGTGGCAGAATTGTGATAAAATTTGAAAATGATGTAAAGTCAAGAATTGTTTATTCTAAATAATTTAAATGTCAATTTGATTATTATATTAATATTTTGTTCATTTTAAATATTTTATTTTCTTATGTTTTGTGCTTTGAGTTAGATGGTTACAGATGTTCAATGTGTTTTCAGAACTTATATATAACATATGTAGGTTAAGGGTTTTGGACTTGACCTAGTTACGATCAGCTGATGGGGTCATACACCTACTAAGCTTGTATAGTAGGAATCCAATTTTAATTTGGTTGTTTAATTAATTCAAACCAATATTTGAATAATTTTAATAAATGTTGTTTAATAAATAAATTTAATAAAATTTTTTTTTATGAATAAATTTAAATTTTTTTTGAATTTTAAAATTTTTGAAAATTTTAATTTTTTTTGAAAAAAAAAACTTGATTTTTCGCCTGCCAGCGAATGACTATTTTAGGTAATGATTATTTTATTATGTGTGCATTAACCATGTTTATTTTATTGTATTGCATTGTATTGGTAGACTATAAGTGGTTCTCATGTTAGAGTAAGGATGTGTTTAGCTTAGTAGAAATGTCTAGGTTGTCATGTTTAAAAAAAAAAAAAAAAAAAAAGGGGGAGAAAAATAGGAAGAGAATTTTTTGACAAAAGATTATTTTTTTTGAATTTTGAATTTTTTGTTAAATTTTTAACAAATCTTAAAAGCAATTTTTTACTTTTAAAATGTTATGGTAACATTAATGTTAGTGTGTGAGAGCCCAGTATCTGCTAAAGGCAGCCCAGCTTGCAAAAAGGGGATCCATATCGGCGGAGGAGCTGGAGTAATTTTAGCCAGGGGTTGAGGATTTTTGGGGGTAGCATGTTAAAAGGCGAGGTGCACCGTGGTGCGAGTCTGTTCGATTTCTCGGTGTTGGGATCTCTAACGGAGAAGTCCAGTGATCTCGTTCAGATAAGTCCATGGTCGCTGAGCCAGGGGGGTCGTGTACCCATGAGATTAAGAACAAGGGGGTTGTTGGCACCAGTTCCTCACCGGTCCTCTTCGGGGTGATCGATGAGATTTCTTCTGTCGTGAACAGCAGAATTCTCATCGAGGGGGTATTGTAGCGGGTCAAATTTTGGGTGTTTTTATTTTTACCGTATGGGGCAAGTACATTTTTATTTCTTTCATTTTTGTGCGGGTTTGTAAAAAAAGAAGTTGTGAAAATTATTGGGAAACAGAATTCATTCCGTTATAATAGAACGCATTGCAACGTTATTTTCCAAGCAACAGCACGATGTTCAGAAACAGCGTTTGGAACAAAGGCGATGCGCAATTTCAGTGGTGTAACACGGCAAAGGAATTTACCACCTTAAAAATTCTAAGAACTCTATACATGTGTGTCAACGCTCAAGCGCAACTACACCCGCACGCGCTCAAAGGACGCTCTAACAAAAAACTCAAGATGGCCAGAGCGTAAAAATATTCGTCGTCTTCTCTAAGACCTCCCGGAAGTCTTATTAAACTCCGCCTACTGTTGGTGACATGACCAGAGCCGAGTCTAATATTAAGCTCTGGTCACACCCATATACCAGTGATAATCCATGCATAAAATGGTTATGCCACCGCAATTAAGCACCAACGGCGACTAAAACATGATGGCAGTGACCAACAGCTTCCCTCCAAAAGGAAAAAATACCTGTTACGTTCTCGGTGACGGAACAGTCGACTTTAAGTAGAGACGCCATACAGTCAACAGGACGCCAACACCGCTACAGACAATTACAGTTTCGTTTAGGGCCCGGTTGGTCGAGTTGCGTAAATGTAATTAATCCAGTAGGACCGACCGGGACCCGAGGAATTGACTATGTTATAGACGAGTGCAGTGCAGTGGCCGTTGAAAAGCAGTTAATAACGAATAATGTAACCGGGAAGGCACGTGTTCGGTCGACCTCGCGCCATATAAAATGAGACGGGGACTTGTAAAGAATAAATATTTCGCTCGTGTATCTAATATTGGTTAAGGGTGTTTTAATAAATTAAAATAAATATATGTGAGAGTGAGTGAATTGCAGGCTGGGCAGTCTAGTAGTAAGTAATAATCATTAAGTGGCATAAGTTTATAATTACATTCTAACCAGACAAAACATAGGGAAAAAAGGTACTAAAGTTTTCAAGCAATATACTAAAAATTTAACTGTGCAAATGTTTATTAAATAATCGCTCATTAAAAATAATGGTTACTTCCGATAAAATGTGTTAGACTAAGTTATTTCGTCATTACCACTGTCTTATTTCTGTGTTGATAAAATTCGTCTAAACGTTCCGGAATCTTCTGAATTATTAATTGGGTGGGTCAGATTGCTAAATTGTCCGTTTTATTAAGGTAAAGTGTAAAGGTTTTCGATATTTTGTCCTATATAAAAAATAATCGTGGCGACCTTGGTCTTCTGGTAAAATTCGAATAACAGGTAAGTGTTGTAATTGCGTGCAGGTAAGTCCTGGTAGTGGTTATATTTATTTTATATATTTCGGCTCATTTTTTATTGTTACAAGTTGCAGGCCCGAATTGGCCGCAGTCCACGAACACCTTAAAGCCGTACGGTTGTGTTGAACCGAGCCCACGGGAAAATTCAGTGTAGATCTACCAAAAAATTGTTAAAATGAATCTCAAACAGTTACAGACAACTCTTTTTAAAGGAAAAGTGCATCTTAAACTTTAGTTAATGGTGTGGAACAGTTTTCGAGTGTTTAATAAGAAAAAAGTGAACTGCGAACGATGGCGTAACATATTGGATATCCGTTCCAGATAAGTACTCGTCAAACTAGATCGACTGGCCAACATTTAATAACTATTTGTCTTTTCCTAAAATACACCATTCAAAAATAGTAATGAGATCTCAAATTTAGGGGGGTTTAAAGAGAGTGAGAGAGAGAGAGAGTGTGTATGCGAAGTACTGGTTTGTCGAGGAAAAGGTATACCTAAAATCTAGTTAAGTAATATTATGTTTCATAACCGTTTGTAGAGAAAAGATTAGTAGATTAAAAATTTGGGTTACACAATTTCACGTTGTATAATTGTTTATAACGTAATCAAAACAGAAAGTAAAACAAGTAAAAAGAAATTAAATTTTGAGTTATAATAAATAAGATGGTTCATTAACATAAACATGTGTTAGAATACTTATTTTGCCATAATCATTTCCTAATTTTCTGTGCTGTCAAACTCGTCTGACGAACCTGGGTAAGTTGTAAATTTCAAGGAAATAAATTTACTAAAGTAATTAATGGAAAGAGTGTGAAGGTTTACACGTTTACTTCCACAAACGTGTTGGCGGCCCTGGCAATTTAGAGTCTTCTGTTTGGTAAGTCATAGTAAATGCGTCAGAACTGGGGTAAGTAAGCGTAAGATATTGTGTAAAATCGTTTGAGGAGTTACATATGTTTTACTTGGGATGAGTTTTCTTATTTTTATGTTTCCCCAGCAGTTGACCAGTAATTGAGTTATTGTAACCATTGACAACACTGATAAGTTTTATAGTATTCCACTCCTCACGGAAACCATTTTTATCAAGAGAAACAATTAGTAGTGAAGGATTGCCAAACCTCCAGTTTTGCCAAAATCTAAATGAACAATTTTGAGCTGTAAGACCATTTGCACTATGTTTTTACCTGTGTTCTGGTGATATGTTTCTGTTACCATAGACTAACCTTTTTAATCTGCCTTGTGACTTCTTATTTACAGTTGATTATGATGCATTTCAAAGCATCAATGCTTCATCATCAAATAGTAAAAAATCCTTCTTGTTGACACTAGTTAAAACACCAATTTTGCATTTAAACTGTAGTGTTAGTAGGTGCGCACCCAATCATGTTTGATTGAGCATTGAGAGGATAAAACTATAACATATGGATAAGACTATTATAAGCTGCATTTTTTATGAGAAAGGGCTGATGGTAGTAGATATGTATGGTTGTATCAATGGTTGGTTTTCTATAAATTTTGAACTTCAACCCATCAAACTGCCTAGTAAAGGTTAAATGTTAATAGTTTATGTTCTTATTAATTTTGGTTTCAAAAGTAAACTAGATGTTTTTATTTAAGTTGTTTTAAAGGTCTTCGAATGTCTCAAAGTTCCATTTCAATGCAAAATTGGTATTTTAACAAGTGACAACCTCATAAGAGAGATTTTTTACTATGTGATAAAAAGCATATGCTTTAAAAGCGTCATTATCAACTGTATACAAGAAGTCACAAGGTGAATTAAAAAGGTTTGTTTATCTATTCATACAAATGACTTGGATACCAGTGAAATCATTCACACTAAATTTTGTGACAGAAAGGGAGCTTGTTGATTTCTTGCCATCAAAAACTGCTGTGGTCTAGTGTGAGAAGACCTTGAAGAAACTACATCGCACAATATAAAAAAGACAGGTTAGACATACTCAGTGCAGAATTATATTGCTCTATGATAATGTTGGACACACACTACTTTTCAAACTCAAGACCTAATCATGCCAAATAGCTAGAAACATGGATCATTCCCTCTGTAACAAAGACTTAGTGCCTTGATTTTCACTCGTCCTGCCATTATGTACCTTCTATTAGGACTGAAAAATTATTTTGCTGAAAAAGTACAAACTATTGGTATCATCATCATCAGCCAATTTTTGATGACACAACCTTCATTTCAAGGATCACAAACTGGGAACAAGACTTTGGTCTGCAGTGGAAGAGCCCAGTATCTCCAAAACCAAAGAAGGCAAAGCATGTCAGGAATGTGACCAAAAGCATGCTACATCATTTCCTTCAACATTCATAGGGTTGTGAAATATGAATTAACCCTGAGGGCTAGATTATTAATGCCTAATTTCATTACAATGATCTGGAGAGAGCATTCAGTGAAAAAAGGCCCATAATGTAGAATGAAGACAATTGGAAGCTTCGCCATGACTTTTACTGACTCACAATGTATGAAACACATCAGTTTTTAGGGTGCAAAAGTGTGACCATCTATCATACTCACAGGGTTGGTCTAGTGTGACTTCTTCCTCTAATTGAAGATGAAGTTCAAACTGAAGAGTCACTTGTAATGATTGAGCAAGAATTGTAGATAGCACTTTCTTCACTTTGAGAACAGAATCATCTTCATCAACTATATGACATTATCAACTACAAAACTCAGAACAATAACACTGTATCTCTTCATTAGAACTGGAGTTCTTTTCCAGCTGACTGAGTGTATCAAAACCAGCTGACCTTACTGCAACCAGGAACTTGTTCCAAGTCATTCTTCATTACTTGTTTAGTGAAGTACTGAGTAATTCTGGAAGCATGTTTTCTCTTTCTTCTTCCCATTTTCTTTTATTTAATAAATTTTGATACCTGGAAATTTCCTTTTTCTTTTCCTCTTGGGACATCTAATTAGAGAAAACTACTCATTTCTACAATGAATATTCTATGTATGAATTTACTAACTTAAATAAAAATCAATATTAAATAAAATTTCAAATTATTCAGAAAAATATAAGTTAAGTTCTTTAGCAAAATATCTAAAAGCGTTAAAATTAAATTTTTTCATGACAGTTTAAGAAAATTAAAAATATCAGCATGGAGATCACCGTACAGTACTTCCATAAAACATCGGGAAACACAAGTTTAGTTTGCAAAGATAGCTTATGACAGGATTAGTTTGGATGCCACCTGACTAAATAACTGGACATTTTTACTCCATTAACAAAAATGTTAATAATGTAATCAGCTATATATGAACTTGTGTCATTCATATCCATTTTTATGGATACTAATTTTTTGAAAACCAGAAGATAGCCATTTTGTAGGAAATTTAGTGCTCTTTCGATTGGTCACTTTTCACTTCACACCATCTACTAACAAAAACCACACAAGTTAGTTTTTCCAAATTTGAAAAATTTTGATTTTTACTCAAGTTATCATATGTCAGGATTTTGCTATGAACGCAAATATACTGTATCTGAAACTATGCATCATATCGAAACTTTCCTTTTTGCAGTTTGTAGTGCAAGTTTTTCCTATCTATGAGTGTAAAAAAAGTTGTAACAGAACTTTTCGTTAAAAAGTTTATAGCATTTAAAAAGCGCACATACACAGATGCATGCATGCGCAAGCAATATACGTGCCACAGAGATTTCTATGATTCGTAAAGACATTAAGTCCTTTTCGCTTTAAGACACTTCCTTCCATGTTTTCTAGAACACTCCACTTCAAGCCGATCACCTTACTGCTATTTTCATGGAAGTAAAAATAAGAAATATATTACGTTAAATGTATGAAAAAAGAACGAATAAGATACCTTAGATGTTAGTTCAAATAAAAATCTACTACTATTGTTCTTGTTATTATTTTATTACTGATGCAGTGCACCTTAGAGTCCTATGTCTAAGTAGAAAAAGTTACAAATGATACCTTTGATTAGGTCTACAATACAGTACATACAGTTTAACAGCAGAATGTGAATAAAGTTACAAATTCTGCCTATTTTCTTATATATGTTTAGAGGAAATGCGAGTTTGAACCAGATTAAACAAGTTCAAACTCGCATCATCCTGGAAACAGGACACTACTGCCATGCCTTTTCTCTTCTAAAGATGACTGACCACTTTCATCAGAAAAAGTTTTCTTCACTGTCACTCCAAGCAAGAATTTCTGTCAATTTGGCTTAAAACAAACACCTTTCATCTATAACAAGTCTAAAAAGTTTTCTTCACTGTCACTTCAAGCAAGAATTTCTGTCAATTTGGCTTAAAACAAATACCTTTTAGCCATAACAAGTCTAAAGAATAAACACGCCACACCAATTATACGTATCACTTTGTAACTATATCTTTCTATTTGCTATAATAAAAGTTTTTAAACTTCCACCTACCTTTAATTCTTTTGTGTGTTGGCCGTTATGTGTGATCTCTAGTGTTGAACTAACCCCGCTCGTACGACGAACTGATCAGTGCAGCAAATGAAATGAGGTGTTTGAAATGATTTGTTTAACAAATTGTATAATATAGCAGATAACATTTTATTTACGATTAATATGACATTTATTCTTCCCACTTCCTTCTATGCATGAAATATCAAAAAATATTAACCCTTTCACATTATTTTTAACTTTTGAAATACATTATTATCATTTTTTAACATATGGAATACATCAAAACTTTTTAACTACTGTATCTAACATCTATTATTCTAAAAGAACCAATACCGGTACCTTTATTTTTATTTTCTTATCTACACACACAACTCACATCCAAAATTATTTGAGATCTCATTTATTTCCTTTTAGTTTCTGCCCATTTATACAAAAAAAAAAAAAAAAAACTGTTACTTGTTCAAAACTTACGTGGTACCACTCGGTTGCGTCACGCGTGTTTTCGCACTTTCACTATTTTATTGAATTTGTTTATATTTTGTTCTTTACTATTACTTCAGCAACGTTATTCTTCTATTTGATGAAATTTAACACATTTTTTACTAAAATTAGACTCAGTTTTTATTAAGTCGAGTCTAATGCCACCCGGCCGGGTTTGTGACTAAGCTGAGAGTACCAACCAGACTCCCCACTGTTGTTTGTTGCTGAACGGGAAGCCACTGCCTCCAGGCTGCGATTTTTTTCATTGCCATACACAGAGTATGGCATGTCTATGTGCCACATGGGCTAGTGTTGGAAAACGGAGACGATATAGGAGGCTGAGGTAGGTGGAGCCTCTTCGTTGATTTCCTCCATCTCCAAAGCACATGGCACATACTCTTTCTCCTTAGCCATTTTTTTCGCGTCGGTTTCAGCTTGTTATGCGTAGAAGCTGCGCCCGGGCGCGTCCATGTGCCCGCCACACGTGACAAATACTTGTTTCACAACCAAGTATCGCGTTCTCTGACAACACAGCCCATAAAGTTATGTTACCGTTCATTATTTGAATACAAAGCTATTTCACATGGGACTTGCAATGATGATATTAAAGACATTTTAATAAATTTAATAAAAAAATAAAAACCCCCATTTTGACACATTACAGTACCCCCCCCCCCAACGAGAGGTTTTAAAATTAATAATGAGAATAAAAATTCTCATTGCCTAACCTAAAGGGATCAGTGCGGATGTGGAGCCATAACCCCTCTTTAATCCTTTATCACAAACACTATGGGTTTAACTACCCCCCTAATCAAGTGGCTGTGGAAACATCTATCCGACTTTGCTGGACTTTCTTCGAGAGAATCCCAACACCACAAAGTCAAACAGACCCGAGACTTCGCTGCTCCGACACGTCGGTCAGAACAGGTAAGCCCCACAGTATCACTTGGCCTTTAAACATTCAGTAAAATATCTAATAACAGTCTTTTCATTCTTCCACATCCTCCACTGATGCGTTTCCCTTTAATTGTAAATAATTATATTGGTTCGCTAAAAGCAAAGCATTGGTTCTTGTTTATACTTGATCATACATATATATTCTTAACAGTAATGTAAACATTTGTTATTTACTATACATGTTGACCTGTCTGGTCTGAAACATCAAAATGATTTAAAAAAAAATAAACAATTCCAAAATCTTCCGATTTGCTTCAAAATTAATCAAATACAGTTACCAATTCAAATGAAAAAATTCAGTCCTAACCTGTCAACTATCATCTTCAATTACCAACTTTCCAATTTTTTTTTTTTAATAAAATTTCCATAATAACTATGAAAAGCATCAACTAATTTTTAATTAATTTAAATTGTCTAAATCATTCAAAAAGTTTCATTTCCATTAACTCATCTAAAATTATTTAACTGCTTCTCAAATTACACTAAGTTCAATCTCAGATTTCATTATCAACGTTAAATCAAAATAATTTTCAAACTACTTTTCAAATATGGTGTACATACATAAATTCATCATAATACATTTGGTTCAAAGTAAACACCAAAATTAAACAAAATTGTAGGTACATGTTATACATATAAAACACAAAAAAATACAACTTAAATCTAACATACATTACATTTCAAAATAATTACATATCAATTCCCCATGTCATGAGCATATGATACAATCATGTTGACCTACTATACTTACTCTGAATAAAAAAAGAAAACTCCTCATGAAATATTAATTACTAGGTATATAAAAACAAGTTACATAACATATTAATTACTTGAAATGGCCAAGTACATAAAAACAAATGCATACACATTACTACATTTAAAATATTCTGCTTTTACAATCTCTAAGTCATGAAATTAGAGTTATTTCTGGTAAGTGAATATTATGTACGTCATAAGCAATTATAGCAATAATTAGACCATCAATACAATTTGGGACAACAATACCAACTGAACAGTATCTGTGGTGTTCATTGCTATGAGCACAATAATCATTTAGTCATCTCTTCAACTCATCAACATACGACAGTTTAAATAAAGTTTTAATTCGTTACTCCCCAGAGTAACCTCCCTTCCACACACACTATGACCACCCCTGGACTGAGGCATCCAGTTGCTTCCACAAGGACTGAAGTTTTGGAGGAATTTTGGCATCTCCTGTCCTTGCTTCGGCCTTACATTTTTAAATTGATAGATATTATAATATCTGAATTTTATATTTACAACCTTAAAACGGGTCTATCACCTGTTTTGCTGTTCCTGCTCAAACAAGGTGATAGCCGCTGTTCCATAGTTCCGGGGATTTCCCCTAAGTGGCCCCCCGTTAATTTCAATTTTCACCAATTTCATGGCCAACCAACCATGGTCAGTTTTACAATTGCTGCCCACAGCTGGTTGTCATCCAAAACTATGATCTGGGTTGGTAAGGCCGAGATCGCCCAAAAAGGTGGGGAAATCTTCTCTCATTCGCATGTTTTACTTCGTCTTTAGAATACACTGCACGGTAGCAATTAACATATAATATAAAATTATATAAGTGGTTGTGCAGTGTATATACGCCAGTTTCGGCCTCCGATGATGGTAACGTGCCTTGACGTTACCACCAACACTCATCGCTATCTGCAGTGGCACATGCCGCCACTGCAATAGCATAACTAATAGCTAAACTTAAGTCCTTCTGCATTTACTAACTATATTCCACAATTGATTTTCTCTTCTAAATACACCAAACAACCCCCCAAAATTACCCCTTAATCTTGCATAATAAACATTAACATTGCTACGTTCAACTAAACAATTCACCTTTAAATAATTTGTATAAAAAATTATCCAGATTTCAACTTGAACTTTCTATTAACTCTTTTTATTTATACTCTAAATTATTGAACATTTATTGGACCATTAGATTCTCCCAAAAATTCAAATTTATTATTAACATTCATTTTGCATCATTTCACAATAATATTTTACCTAAGTTAGCTTCTTTCAAAACCAATTAGTGCCATTATAAGACACTTTACTTCAAGGTCATTATCAAAGTCATACTTACATATGGCCAATCACTCCATCTAATAAATACATCATTACTGTCATTAATTCCAAATATAAACCATTCATCACCACAAATATCCCGTACAACCATATGATTCCACAACTAAATATATTTTACATTTATTCAATTACTGTTTATTCTCAAGTATAAACCATATAAAATCATTTAAATTCATTATCAAAATCTCTTTATACAACATTTTAAATTAATCAATTAATTCATCTCAAATTATTTGATTCAATCAATTATTGAAAACACAAGTTATTTTAATTACTTTACTCCAAAACAATTACAATTCATTTATTATAAACTTTCATTCTTTATTTAGTCTAATAAAGTATTATTATTATTATTAAATCAATTTCTACTACATGCACACATTGTTTACATCAAATACCTTTTACAACACAAACACAATTAATTTCACTATCAGTTTATTTACAATTTCTTGTCATTATTTTTCTGTTTACCACACCTCATTTCCTAATTTAGCCAGGTCATTACCATAAACTAAAATATTTAAAATGTCCATTCATTGATTTTTATTTAACCCCCATCATCGTATAATAGTCTTATTTTTATATAACAATTATCATCTTTACTCACACTCAATTCATTATTATTATTTATATAATAGTTCTCTAATATTTCAAATTGTTCTATAAAACCCACATAATAATCTACTGGATTATCCCACATTATTATCAAATCATATACCCTGTCTAAATAATTGATTTTGGTCTTGTCACTGTCTGTATTATTATCTATCACCCTTGAGTATTTTAACCTCTCAATTTCAGAATCATCTACTACTAATACTCCACGTCTAAGCACAGGTATGCATTCAATATAATTATCAACGTTATCATCATTTATTTCTGCACTATCTTCACAACAAGGTAAGTTAACAATATTACTAATTCTCTCTCTCTCTCTTTATTTTCTCTAGTAGCTCTTCGTAACTTCTAACAACATCAAATAATATTCTCTCTCTCTCTCTCTCTCTCTCTCTCTCTCTCTCTCTCTCTCTCTCTCTCTCTCTCTCTCTCTCAATGTGAATAATTCTACCACTCTCTCACAATACCTCTCATCATAACATCTTCTCACTTTTTCTCTCTCAATCCACACAAAAGGCAACATAACGTTATCATAACTCATCCTGATTCTTCCAGGGAACTCATGATACACAAAAGGGGACCTACTTAGAGACACCTTGTCTCTATAACCACATGAGGAAACTCTGTCCTCATAATAACTCACTATTGGAGTCTTTACTCCATTTAAATCGTGGGGAATATTTGCCCTTTGTAAACCCAACCTCTCTTCAACCACTATCTTATTGCTACTCTCTATTTCCACTAAAACTTCATCTCCACTATTATTATTCACTTTATTTTCTAACACATTTTTAATTATCTCGTTATCACTTTTTATTTTGCTATTATTTGTTAACTCATTACTATAATTATCATGATTACTCACCTTGTTAGTAATTATTTCACTATTTTTCGTCATCTTACCACTACTCTCGCCTATATTGACACCCATGTCGTTTATTACTTCGTTATTTCCGTTTATACTGCACTTACCTCTATTTATTCTCCACACTCCCATACCCTCTATACTTTGTACTAAATCGTTACATTTAGTTTCAAATATCTCATTGGTTCTTTCATAGTGTTTATTGATTTGTTTTATTTCATTTCTAATTTCATGAAAATTACTTTCGATTGTATCAAAACGATAATTTATTTTATCAAACTTCTCATCAAAATTATTCTTAATTTCATTGAAACTACTTTCGCATTTTATTTTGTGTTCATATAATTCGCTTCTTAACTCATCAAATTTGTTATTCTGTACTTCGAAACTACTCTTTATTTCTTTAATTTCATTATTCAATTTATCAAACTTATTATCAAATTTTTCGTCATTAGCATCAAAATGACAATTTATTTTATCGAAATCATTCTTGACTTCTTTATTTTGTTCTTTCAATTCATTCATGTCCCCTCTTAGTTCACTAAAATTGCTACACATCATACTATACAAGCGTGTCAACATATCATCGTCATTCGATTGCTTATTTTTATTTGTTGAAACTGGAGTTAATTGAATTCCAGAATCAACGTTTAATTGTAATTGAGTCGCAATTGGGGTGGAATGAATTATTACGTTACTGCCAACAGCTGTTTCCGTAACAGCGCTTTCTTCACTGCTCGGACTAGCTGTCCGCATTCCACTTTCATCCAATGACTGTGGTTCAAGGCCACTTTCGCTCATATCTACGTCTGTTAAACTACTTTGTTTTGCGTGCTCAGACATTTTTAACTGATTTATAATTTATTTTTACTAATGTTATAACTACAATTGGTTAATCTTCCCTTCAAAACATTATACCATAACATACATAAAATAAATCTTATATCATAATTAAGTAAATTTTATGTAAATTAAATTTTGCTTTCACAACCGTATTTCACTTCCTGCACTGTCAAAATAGGCCGGTGTAATACAATTTATGATTATATTACATCCTGGTCACGGCACCATTGTAACTATATCTTTCTATTTGCTATAATAAAAGTTTTTAAACTTCCACCTACCTTTAATTCTTTTGTGTGTTGGCCGTTATGTGTGATCTCTAGTGTTGAACTAACCCCGCTCGTACGACGAACTGATCAGTGCAGCAAATGAAATGAGGTGTTTGAAATGATTTGTTTAACAAATTGTATAATATAGCAGATAACATTTTATTTACGATTAATATGACATTTATTCTTCCCACTTCCTTCTATGCATGAAATATCAAAAAATATTAACCCTTTCACATTATTTTTAACTTTTGAAATACATTATTATCATTTTTTAACATATGGAATACATCAAAACTTTTTAACTACTGTATCTAACATCTATTATTCTAAAAGAACCAATACTGGTACCTTTATTTTTATTTTCTTATCTACACACACAACTCACATCCAAAATTATTTGAAATCTCATTTATTTCCTTTTAGTTTCTGCCCATTTATACAAAATAAAAAAAAAACTGTTACTTGTTCAAAACTTACGTGGTACCACTCGGTTGCGTCACGCGTGTTTTCGCACTTTCACTATTTTATTGAATTTGTTTATATTTTGTTCTTTACTATTACTTCAGCAACGTTATTCTTCTATTTGATGAAATTTAACACATTTTTTACTAAAATTAGACTCAGTTTTTATTAAGTCGAGTCTAATGCCACCCGGCCGGGTTTGTGACTAAGCTGAGAGTACCAACCAGACTCCCCACTGTTGTTTGTTGCTGAACGGGAAGCCACTGCCTCCAGGCTGCGATTTTTTTCATTGCCATACACAGAGTATGGCATGTCTATGTGCCACATGGGCTAGTGTTGGAAAACGGAGACGATATAGGAGGCTGAGGTAGGTGGAGCCTCTTCGTTGATTTCCTCCATCTCCAAAGCACATGGCACATACTCTTTCTCCTTAGCCATTTTTTTTGCGTCGGTTTCAGCTTGTTATGCGTAGAAGCTGCGCCCGGGCGCATCCATGTGCCCGCCGCACGTGACAAATACTCGTTTCACAACCAAGTATCGCGTTCTCTGACAACACAGCCAATAAAGTTATGTTACCGTTCATTATTTGAATACAAAGCTATTTCACATGGGACTTGCAATGATGATATTAAAGACATTTTAATAAATTTAATAAAAAAATAAAACCCCCCATTTTGACACATTACAGTACCCCCCCCCAATGAGAGGTTTTATGCCCAAGAGAATAAAAATTCTCATTGCCTAACCTAAAGGGATCAGTGCGGATGTGGAGCCATAACCCCCCTTTAATCCTTTATCACAAACACTATGGGTTTAACTACCCCCCTAATCAAGTGGCTGTGGAAACATCTATCCGACTTTGCTGGACTTTCTTCGAGAGAATCCCAACACCACAAAGTCAAACAGACCCGAGACTTCGCTGCTCCGACACGTCGGTCAGAACAGGTAAGCCCCACAGTATCACTTGGCCTTTAAACATTCAGTAAAATATCTAATAACGGTCTTTTCATTCTTCCACATCCTCCACTGATGCGTTTCCCTTTAATTGTAAATAATTGTATTGGTTTGCTAAAAGCAAAGCATTGGTTCTTGTTTATACTTGAGCATACATATATATTCTTAACAGTAATGTAAACATTTGTTATTTACTATACATGTTGACCTGTCTGGTCTGAAACATCAAAATGATTTAAAAAAAAATAAACAATTCCAAAATCTTCCGATTTGCTTCAAAATTAATCAAATACAGTTACCAATTCAAATGAAAAAATTCAGTCCTAACCTGTCAACTATCATCTTCAATTACCAAATTTCCAATTTTTTTTTTTTTAATAAAATTTCCAAAATAACTATGAAAAGCATCAACTATTTTTTAATTAATTTAAATTGTCTAAATCATTCAAAAAGTTTCATTTCCATTAACTCATCTAAAATTATTTAACTGCTTCTCAAATTACACTAAGCTCAATCTCAGATTTCATTATCGACTTTAAATCAAAATAATTTTCAAACTACTTTTCAAATATGGTGTACATACATAAATTCATCATAATACATTTGGTTCAAAGTAAACACCAAAATTAAACAAAATTGTAGGTACATGTTATACATATAAAACACAAAAAAATACAACTTAAATCTAACATACATTACATTTCAAAATAATTACATATCAATTCCCCATGTCATGAGCATATGATACAATCATGTTGACCTACTATACTTACTCTGAATAAAAAAGAAAACTCCTCATGAAATATTAATTACTAGGTATATAAAAACAAGTTACATAACATATTAATTACTTGAAATGGCCAAGTACATAAAAACAAATGCATACACATTACTACATTTAAAATATTCTACTTTTACAATCTCTAAGTCATGAAATTAGAGTTATTTCTGGTAAGTGAATATTATGTACGTCATAAGCAATTATAGCAATAATTAGACCATCAATACAATTTGGGACAACAATACCAACTGAACAGTATCTGTGGTGTTCATTGCTATGAGCACAATAATCATTTAGTCATCTCATCAACATACGTCAGTTTAAATAAAGTTTTAATTCGTTACTCCCCAGAGTAACCTCCCTTCCACACACACTATGACCACCCCTGGACTGAGGCATCCAGTTGCTTCCACAAGGACTGAAGTTTTGGAGGAATTTTGGCATCTCCTGTCCTTGCTTCGGCCTTACATTTTTAAATTGCCAGATATTATAATATCTGAATTTTATATTTACAACCTTAAAACGGGTCTATCACCTGTTTTGCTGTTCCTGCTCAAACAAGGTGATAGCCGCTGTTCCATAGTTCCGGGGATTTCCCCTAAGTGGCCCCCCGTTAATTTCAATTTTCGCCAATTTCATGGTCAACCAACCATGGTCAGTTTTACAATTGCTGCCCACAGCTGGTTGTCATCCAAAACTACGATCTGGGTTGGTAAGGCCGAGATCGCCCAAAAAGGTGGGGAAATCTTCTCTCATTCGCATGTTTTACTTCGTCTTTAGAATACACTGCACGGTAGCAATTAACATATAATATAAAATTATATAAGTGGTTGTGCAGTGTATATACGCCAGTTTCGGCCTCCGATGATGGTAACGTGCCTTGACGTTACCACCAACACTCATTGCTATCTGCAGTGGCACATGCCGCCACTGCAATAGCATAACTAATAGCTAAACTTAAGTCCTTCTGCATTTACTAACTACATTCCATAGTTGATTTTCTCTTCTAAATACACCAAACAACCCCCCAAAATTACCCCTTAATCTTGCATAATAAACATAATAAACATTAACATTGCTACGTTCAACTAAACAATTCACCTTTAAATAATTTGTATAAAAAATTATCCAGATTTCAACTTGAACTTTCTATTAACTCTTTTTATTTATACTCTAAATTATTGAACATTTATTGGACCATTAGATTCTCCCAAAAATTCAAATTTATTATTAACATTCATTTTGCATCATTTCACAATAATATTTTACCTAAGTTAGCTTCTTTCAAAACCAATTAGTGCCATTATAAGACACTTTACTTCAAGGTCATTATCAAAGTCATACTTACATATGGCCAATCACTCCATCTAATAAATACATCATTACTGTCATTAATTCCAAATATAAACCATTCATCACCACAAATATCCCGTACAACCATATGATTCCACAACTAAATATATTTTACATTTATTCAATTACTGTTTATTCTCAAGTATAAACCATATAAAATCATTTAAATTCATTATCAAAATCTCTTTATACAACATTTTAAATTAATCAATTAATTCATCTCAAATTATTTGATTCAATCAATTATTGAAAACACAAGTTATTTTAATTACTTTACTCCAAAACAATTACAATTCATTTATTATAAACTTTCATTCTTTATTTAGTCTAATAAAGTATTATTATTATTATTAAATCAATTTCTACTACATGCACACATTGTTTACATCAAATACCTTTTACAACACAAACAATTAATTTCACTATCAGTTTATTTACAATTTCTTGTCATTATTTTTCTGTTTACCACACCTCATTTCCTAATTTAGCCAGGTCATTACCATAAACTAAAATATTTAAAATGTCCATTCATTGATTTTTATTTAACCCCCATCATCGTATAATAGTCTTATTTTTATATAACAATTATCATCTTTACTCACACTCAATTCATTATTATTATTTATATAATAGTTCTCTAATATTTCAAATTGTTCTATAAAACCCACATAATAATCTACTGGATTATCCCACATTATTATCAAATCATATACCCTGTCTAAATAATTGATTTTGGTCTTGTCACTGTCTGTATTATTATCTATCACCCTTGAGTATTTTAACCTCTCAATTTCAGAATCATCTACTACTAATACTCCACGTCTAAGCACAGGTATGCATTCAATATAATTATCAACGTTATCATCATTTATTTCTGCACTATCTTCACAACAAGGTAAGTTAACAATATTACTAATTCTCTCTCTCTCTCTTTATTTTCTCTAGTAGCTCTTCGTAACTTCTAACAACATCAAATAATATTATCTCTCTCTCTCTCTCTCTCTCAATGTGAATAATTCTACCACTCTCTCACAATACCTCTCATCATAACATCTTCTCACTTTTTCTCTCTCAATCCACACAAAAGTTAACATAACGTTATCATAACTCATCCTGATTCTTCCAGGGAACTCATGATACACAAAAGGGGACCTACTAAGAGACACCTTGTCTCTATAACCACATGAGGAAACTCTGTCCCCATAATAACTCACTATTGGAGTCTTTACTCCATTTAAATCGTGGGGAATATTTGCCCTTTGTAAACCCAACCTCTCTTCAACCACTATCTTATTGCTACTCTCTATTTCCACTAAAACTTCATCTCCACTATTATTATTCACTTTATTTTCTAACACATTTTTAATTATCTCGTTATCACTTTTTATTTTAAATAAATAATTACCTTATTTTATCCACTAAGTGATCTTCTTTTTCTTTTTAATTACTACATGTTTCAGGGCTTATATCCCCATCTTCAGGTAAAAGCAAATTAACCCTATTATTAGGGTTTCGTTAAAAATTCACAACGACACAAACACATAACACACTTAAATAAATTAACACTGAACATTAAATCTGTATCGGAACACGCTACAAACGAACCAGTGCACTGGCCGAAGTCCGACTTTCAACTGATCCGTACACGCTATTCACGGTTTGTTTTCATAGCTGTGTCATATAGTTTATTTGATTTGAATGATAATTGTTCATTAAGTACCTGATTTTTATTTCTTCTTAAGGCCTTGTATATTTCAAATTCCTCTAAAGCATCCAGTAGTTTACCCTTTTTACCTATATGTAAAGGTTCCAAATTCTCTTTAAATCCAGTGTATGTATGATTATCGTTTATTAGATGTTGTGCGTAATGCACATTTATTTAATTATATACAGTGATCTGGAGACCAACAGTAACTATGTACTTTTTATTTTGCTATTATTTGTTAACTCATTACTATAATTATCATGATTACTCACCTTGTTAGTAATTATTTCACTATTTTTCGTCATCTTACCACTACTCTCGCCTATATTGACACCCATGTCGTTTATTACTTCGTTATTTCCGTTTATACTGCACTTACCTTTATTTATTCTCCACACTCCCATACCCTCTATACTTTGTACTAAATCGTTACATTTAGTTTCAAATATCTCATTGGTTCTTTCAAAGTGTTTATTGATTTGTTTTATTTCATTTCTAATTTCATGAAAATTACTTTCGATTGTATCAAAACGATAATTTATTTTATCAAACTTCTCATCAAAATTATTCTTAATTTCATTGAAACTATTTTCGCATTTTATTTTTTGTTCATATAATTCGCTTCTTAACTCATCAAATTTGTTATTCTGTACTTCGAAACTACTCTTTATTTCTTTAATTTCATTATTCAATTTATCAAACTTATTATCAAATTTTTCGTCATTAGCATCAAACGACAATTTATTTTATCGAAATCATTCTTGACTTCTTTATTTTGTTCTTTCAATTCATTCATGTCCCCTCTTAGTTCACTAAAATTGCTACACATCATACTATACAAGCGTGTCAACATATCATCGTCATTCGATTGCTTATTTTTATTTGTTGAAACTGGAGTTAATTGAATTCCAGAATCAACGTTTAATTGTAATTGAGTCGCAATTGGGGTGGAATGAATTATTACGTTACTGCCAACAGCTGTTTCCGTAACAGCGCTTTCTTCACTGCTCGGACCAGCTGTCCGCATTCCACTTTCATCCAATGACTGTGGTTCAAGGCCACTTTCGCTCATATCTACGTCTGTTAAACTACTTTGTTTTGCGTGCTCAGACATTTTTAACTGATTTATAATTTATTTTTACTAATGTTATAACTACAATTGGTTAATCTTCCCTTCAAAACATTATACCATAACATACATAAAATAAATCTTATATCATAATTACGTAAATTTTATGTAAATTAAATTTTGCTTTCACAACCGTATTTCACTTCCTGCACTGTCAAAATAGGCCGGTGTAAAACAATTTATGATTATATTGCATCCTGGTCACGGCATCATTGTAACTATATCTTTCTATTTGCTATAATAAAAGTTTTTAAACTTCCACCTACCTTTAATTCTTTTGTGTGTTGGCCGTTATGTGTGATCTCTAGTGTTGAACTAACCCCGCTCGTACGACGAACTGATCAGTGCAGCAAATGAAATGAGGTGTTTGAAATGATTTGTTTAACAAATTGTATAATATAGCAGATAACATTTTATTTACGATTAATATGACATTTATTCTTCCCACTTCCTTCTATGCATGAAATATCAAAAAATATTAACTCTTTCACATTATTTTTAACTTTTGAAATACATTATTATCATTTTTTAACATATGGAATACATCAAAACTTTTTAACTACTGTATCTAACATCTATTATTCTAAAAGAACCAATACCGGTACCTTTATTTTTATTTTCTTATCTACACACACAACTCACATCCAAAATTATTTGAAATCTCATTTATTTCCTTTTAGTTTCTGCCCATTTATACAAAATAAAAAAAAAACTGTTACTTGTTCAAAACTTACGTGGTACCACTCGGTTGCGTCACGCGTGTTTTCGCACTTTCACTATTTTATTGAATTTGTTTATATTTTGTTCTTTACTATTACTTCAGCAACGTTATTCTTCTATTTGATGAAATTTAACACATTTTTTACTAAAATTAGACTCAGTTTTTATTAAGTTGAGTCTAATGCCACCCGGCCGGGTTTGTGACTAAGCTGAGAGTACCAACCAGACTCCCCACTGTTGTTTGTTGCTGAACGGGAAGCCACTGCCTCCAGGCTGCGATTTTTTTCATTGCCATACACAGAGTATGGCATGTCTATGTGCCACATGGGCTAGTGTTGGAAAACGGAGACGATATAGGAGGCTGAGGTAGGTGGAGCCTCTTCGTTGATTTCCTCCATCTCCAAAGCACATGGCACATACTCTTTCTCCTTAGCCATTTTTTTCGCGTCGGTTTCAGCTTTTTATGCGTAGAAGCTGCGCCCGGGCGCATCCATGTGCCCGCCGCACGTGACAAATACTCGTTTCACAACCAAGTATCGCGTTCTCTGACAACACAGCCCATAAAGTTATGTTACCGTTCATTATTTGAATACAAAGCTATTTCACATGGGACTTGCAATAATGATATTAAAGACATTTTAATAAATTTAATAAAAAAATAAAACCCCCCATTTTGACACATTACAGTACCCCCCTAATGAGAGGTTTTATGCCCAAGAGAATAAAAATTCTCATTGCCTAACCTAAAGGGATCAGTGCGGATGTGGAGCCATAACCCCCCTTTAATCCTTTATCACAAACACTATGGGTTTAACTACCCCCCTAATCAAGTGGCTGTGGAAACATCTATCCGACTTTGCTGGACTTTCTTCGAGAGAATCCCAACACCACAAAGTCAAACAGACCCGAGACTTCGCTGCTCCGACACGTCGGTCAGAACAGGTAAGCCCCACAGTATCACTTGGCCTTTAAACATTCAGTAAAATATCTAATAACGGTCTTTTCATTCTTCCACATCCTCCACTGATGCGTTTCCCTTTAATTGTAAATAATTGTATTGGTTTGCTAAAAGCAAAGCATTGGTTCTTGTTTATACTTGATCATACATATATATTCTTAACAGTAATGTAAACATTTGTTATTTACTATACATGTTGACCTGTCTGGTCTGAAACATCAAAATGATTTTTAAAAAAATAAACAATTCCAAAATCTTCCGATTTGCTTCAAAATTAATCAAATACAGTTACCAATTCAAATGAAAAAATTCAGTCCTAACCTGTCAACTATCATCTTCAATTACCAAATTTCCAATTTTTTTTTTTAATAAAATTTCCATAATAACTATGAAAAGCATCAACTATTTTTTAATTAATTTAAATTGTCTAAATCATTCAAAAAGTTTCATTTCCATTAACTCATCTAAAATTATTTAACTGCTTCTCAAATTACACTAAGTTCAATCTCAGATTTCATTATCAACGTTAAATCAAAATAATTTTCAAACTACTTTTCAAATATGGTGTACATACATAAATTCATCATAATACATTTGGTTCAAAGTAAACACCAAAATTAAACAAAATTGTAGGTACATGTTATACATATAAAACACAAAAAAATACAACTTAAATCTAACATACATTACATTTCAAAATAATTACATATCAATTCCCCATGTCATGAGCATATGATACAATCATGTTGACCTACTATACTTACTCTGAATAAAAAAGAAAACTCCTCATGAAATATTAATTACTAGGTATATAAAAACAAGTTACATAACATATTAATTACTTGAAATGGCCAAGTACATAAAAACAAATGCATACACATTACTACATTTAAAATATTCTGCTTTTACAATCTCTAAGTCATGAAATTAGAGTTATTTCTGGTAAGTGAATATTATGTACGTCATAAGCAATTATAGCAATAATTAGACCATCAATACAATTTGGGACAACAATACCAACTGAACAGTATCTGTGGTGTTCATTGCTATGAGCACAATAATCATTTAGTCATCTCATCAACTCATCAACATACGTCAGTTTAAATAAAGTTTTAATTCGTTACTCCCCAGAGTAACCTCCCTTCCACACACACTATGACCACCCCTGGACTGAGGCGTCCAGTTGCTTCCACAAGGACTGAAGTTTTGGAGGAATTTTGGCATCTCCTGTCCTTGCTTCGGCCTTACATTTTTAAATTGCCAGATATTATAATATCTGAATTTTATATTTACAACCTTAAAACGGGTCTATCACCTGTTTTGCTGTTCCTGCTCAAACAAGGTGATAGCCGCTGTTCCATAGTTCCGGGGATTTCCCCTAAGTGGCCCCCCGTTAATTTCAATTTTCACCAATTTCATGGGCAACCAACCATGGTCAGTTTTACAATTGCTGCCCACAGCTGGTTGTCATCCAAAACTACGATCTGGGTTGGTAAGGCCGAGATCGCCCAAAAAGGTGGGGAAATCTTCTCTCATTCGCATGTTTTACTTCGTCTTTAGAATACACTGCACGGTAGCAATTAACATATAATATAAAATTATATAAGTGGTTGTGCAGTGTATATACGCCAGTTTCGGCCTCCGATGATGGTAACGTGCCTTGACGTTACCACCAACACTCATCGCTATCTGCAGTGGCACATGCCGCCACTGCAATAGCATAACTAATAGCTAAACTTAAGTCCTTCTGCATTTACTAACTACATTCCACAGTTGATTTTCTCTTCTAAATACACCAAACAACCCCCCAAAATTACCCCTTAATCTTGCATAATAAACATTAACATTGCTACGTTCAACTAAACAATTCACCTTTAAATAATTTGTATAAAAAATTATCCAGATTTCAACTTGAACTTTCTATTAACTCTTTTTATTTATACTCTAAATTATTGAACATTTATTGGACCATTAGATTCTCCCAAAAATTCAAATTTATTATTAACATTCATTTTGCATCATTTCACAATAATATTTTACCTAAGTTAGCTTCTTTCAAAACCAATTAGTGCCATTATAAGACACTTTACTTCAAGGTCATTATCAAAGTCATACTTACATATGGCCAATCACTCCATCTAATAAATACATCATTACTGTCATTAATTCCAAATATAAACCATTCATCACCACAAATATCCCGTACAACCATATGATTCCACAACTAAATATATTTTACATTTATTCAATTACTGTTTATTCTCAAGTATAAACCATTTAAAATCATTTAAATTCATTATCAAAATCTCTTTATACAACATTTTAAATTAATCAATTAATTCATCTCAAATTATTTGATTCAATCAATTATTGAAAACACAAGTTATTTTAATTACTTTACTCCAAAACAATTACAATTCATTTATTATAAACTTTCATTCTTTATTTAGTCTAATAAAGTATTATTATTATTATTAAATCAATTTCTACTACATGCACACATTGTTTACATCAAATACCTTTTACAACACAAACACAATTAATTTCACTATCAGTTTATTTACAATTTCTTGTCATTATTTTTCTGTTTACCACACCTCATTTCCTAATTTAGCCAAGTCATTACCATAAACTAAAATATTTAAAATGTCCATTCATTGATTTTTATTTAACCCCCATCATCGTATAATAGTCTTATTTTTATATAACAATTATCATCTTTACTCACACTCAATTCATTATTATTATTTATATAATAGTTCTCTAATATTTCAAATTGTTCTATAAAACCCACATAATAATCTACTGGATTATCCCACATTATTATCAAATCATATACCCTGTCTAAATAATTGATTTTGGTCTTGTCACTGTCTGTATTATTATCTATCACCCTTGAGTATTTTAACCTCTCAATTTCAGAATCATCTACTACTAATACTCCACGTCTAAGCACAGGTATGCATTCAATATAATTATCAACGTTATCATCATTTATTTCTGCACTATCTTCACAACAAGGTAAGTTAACAATATTACTAATTCTCTCTCTCTCTTTATTTTCTCTAGTAGCTCTTCGTAACTTCTAACAACATCAAATAATATTATCTCTCTCTCTCTCTCTCTCTCTCTCTCAATGTGAATAATTCTACCACTCTCTCACAATACCTCTCATCATAACATCTTCTCACTTTTTCTCTCTCAATCCACACAAAAGGCAACATAACGTTATCATAACTCATCCTGATTCTTCCAGGGAACTCATGATACACAAAAGGGGACCTACTTAGAGACACCTTGTCTCTATAACCACGTGAGGAAACTCTGTCCTCATAATAACTCACTATTGGAGTCTTTACTCCATTTAAATCGTGGGGAATATTTGCCCTTTGTAAACCCAACCTCTCTTCAACCACTATCTTATTGCTACTCTCTATTTCCACTAAAACTTCATCTCCACTATTATTATTCACTTTATTTTCTAACACATTTTTAATTATCTCGTTATCACTTTTTATTTTGCTATTATTTGTTAACTCATTACTATAATTATCATGATTACTCACCTTGTTAGTAATTATTTCACTATTTTTCGTCATCTTACCACTACTCTCGCCTATATTGACACCCATGTCGTTTATTACTTCGTTATTTCCGTTTATACTGCACTTACCTTTATTTATTCTCCACACTCCCATACCCTCTATACTTTGTACTAAATCGTTACATTTAGTTTCAAATATCTCATTGGTTCTTTCAAAGTGTTTATTGATTTTTTTATTTCATTTCTAATTTCATGAAAATTACTTTCGATTGTATCAAAACGATAATTTATTTTATCAAACTTCTCATCAAAATTATTCTTAATTTCATTGAAACTACTTTCGCATTTCATTGAAACTACTTTCGCATTTTATTTTTTGTTCATATAATTCGCTTCTTAACTCATCAAATTTGTTATTTTGTACTTCGAAACTACTCTTTATTTCTTTAATTTCATTATTCAATTTATCAAACTTATTATCAAATTTTTCGTCATTAGCATCAAAACGACAATTTATTTTATCGAAATCATTCTTGACTTCTTTATTTTGTTCTTTCAATTCATTCATGTCCCCTCTTAGTTCACTAAAATTGCTACACATCATACTATACAAGCGTGTCAACATATCATCGTCATTCGATTGCTTATTTTTATTTGTTGAAACTGGAGTTAATTGAATTCCAGAATCAACGTTTAATTGTAATTGAGTCGCAATTGGGGTGGAATGAATTATTACGTTACTACCAACAGCTGTTTCCGTAACAGCGCTTTCTTCACTGCTCGGACCAGCTGTCCGCATTCCACTTTCATCCAATGACTGTGGTTCAAGGCCACTTTCGCTCATATCTACGTCTGTTAAACTACTTTGTTTTGCGTGCTCAGACATTTTTAACTGATTTATAATTTATTTTTACTAATGTTATAACTACAATTGGTTAATCTTCCCTTCAAAACATTATACCATAACATACATAAAATAAATCTTATATCATAATTACGTAAATTTTATGTAAATTAAATTTTGCTTTCACAACCGTATTTCACTTCCTGCACTGTCAAAATAGGCCGGTGTAATACAATTTATGATTATATTACATCCTGGTCACGGCACCATTGTAACTATATCTTTCTATTTGCTATAATAAAAGTTTTTAAACTTCCACCTACCTTTAATTCTTTTGTGTGTTGGCCGTTATGTGTGATCTCTAGTGTTGAACTAACCCCGCTCGTACGACGAACTGATCAGTGCAGCAAATGAAATGAGGTGTTTGAAATGATTTGTTTAACAAATTGTATAATATAGCAGATAACATTTTATTTACGATTAATATGACATTTATTCTTCCCACTTCCTTCTATGCATGAAATATCAAAAAATATTAACCCTTTCACATTATTTTTAACTTTTGAAATACATTATTATCATTTTTTAACATATGGAATACATCAAAACTTTTTAACTACTGTATCTAACATCTATTATTCTAAAAGAACCAATACCGGTACCTTTATTTTTATTTTCTTATCTACACACACAACTCACATCCAAAATTATTTGAAATCTCATTTATTTCCTTTTAGTTTCTGCCCATTTATACAAAATAAAAAAAAAACTGTTACTTGTTCAAAACTTACGTGGTACCACTCGGTTGCGTCACGCGTGTTTTCGCACTTTCACTATTTTATTGAATTTGTTTATATTTTGTTCTTTACTATTACTTCAGCAACGTTATTCTTCTATTTGATGAAATTTAACACATTTTTTACTAAAATTAGACTCAGTTTTTATTAAGTCGAGTCTAATGCCACCCGGCCGGGTTTGTGACTAAGCTGAGAGTACCAACCAGACTCCCCACTGTTGTTTGTTGCTGAACGGGAAGCCACTGCCTCCAGGCTGCGATTTTTTTCATCGCCATACACAGAGTATGGCATGTCTATGTGCCACATGGGCTAGTGTTGGAAAACGGAGACGATATAGGAGGCTGAGGTAGGTGGAGCCTCTTCGTTGATTTCCTCCATCTCCAAAGCACATGGCACATACTCTTTCTCCTTAGCCATTTTTTTTGCGTCGGTTTCAGCTTGTTATGCGTAGAAGCTGCGCCCGGGCGCGTCCATGTGCCCACCGCACGTGACAAATACTCGTTTCACAACCAAGTATCGCGTTCTCTGACAACACAGCCCATAAAGTTATGTTACCGTTCATTATTTGAATACAAAGCTATTTCACATGGGACTTGCAATGATGATATTAAAGACATTTTAATAAATTTAATAAAAAAATAAAACCCCCCATTTTGACACATTACAGTACCCCCCCAATGAGAGGTTTTATGCCCAAGAGAATAAAAATTCTCATTGCCTAACCTAAAGGGATCAGTGCGGATGTGGAGCCATAACCCCCCTTTAATCCTTTATCACAAACACTATGGGTTTAACTACCCCCCTAATCAAGTGGCTGTGGAAACATCTATCCGACTTTGCTGGACTTTCTTCGAGAGAATCCCAACACCACAAAGTCAAACAGACCCGAGACTTCGCTGCTCCGACACGTCGGTCAGAACAGGTAAGCCCCACAGTATCACTTGGCCTTTAAACATTCAGTAAAATATCTAATAACGGTCTTTTCATTCTTCCACATCCTCCACTGATGCGTTTCCCTTTAATTGTAAATAATTGTATTGGTTTGCTAAAAGCAAAGCATTGGTTCTTGTTTATACTTGATCATACATATATATTCTTAACAGTAATGTAAACATTTGTTATTTACTATACATGTTGACCTGTCTGGTCTGAAACATCAAAATGATTTTTAAAAAAATAAACAATTCCAAAATCTTCTGATTTGCTTCAAAATTAATCAAATACAGTTACCAATTCAAATGAAAAAATTCAGTCCTAACCTGTCAACTATCATCTTCAATTACCAAATTTCCAATTTTTTTTTTTAATAAAATTTCCATAATAACTATGAAAAGCATCAACTATTTTTTAATTAATTTAAATTGTCTAAATCATTCAAAAAGTTTCATTTCCATTAACTCATCTAAAATTATTTAACTGCTTCTCAAATTACACTAAGTTCAATCTCAGATTTCATTATCAACGTTAAATCAAAATAATTTTCAAACTACTTTTCAAATATGGTGTACATACATAAATTCATCATAATACATTTGGTTCAAAGTAAACACCAAAATTAAACAAAATTGTAGGTACATGTTATACATATAAAACACAAAAAAATACAACTTAAATCTAACATACATTACATTTCAAAATAATTACATATCAATTCCCCATGTCATGAGCATATGATACAATCATGTTGACCTACTATACTTACTCTGAATAAAAAAGAAAACTCCTCATGAAATATTAATTACTAGGTATATAAAAACAAGTTACATAACATATTAATTACTTGAAATGGCCAAGTACATAAAAACAAATGCATACACATTACTACATTTAAAATATTCTGCTTTTACAATCTCTAAGTCATGAAATTAGAGTTATTTCTGGTAAGTGAATATTATGTACGTCATAAGCAATTATAGCAATAATTAGACCATCAATACAATTTGGGACAACAATACCAACTGAACAGTATCTGTGGTGTTCATTGCTATGAGCACAATAATCATTTAGTCATCTCATCAACTCATCAACATACGTCAGTTTAAATAAAGTTTTAATTCGTTACTCCCCAGAGTAACCTCCCTTCCACACACACTATGACCACCCCTGGACTGAGGCGTCCAGTTGCTTCCACAAGGACTGAAGTTTTGGAGGAATTTTGGCATCTCCTGTCCTTGCTTCGGCCTTACATTTTTAAATTGCCAGATATTATAATATCTGAATTTTATATTTACAACCTTAAAACGGGTCTATCACCTGTTTTGCTGTTCCTGCTCAAACAAGGTGATAGCCGCTGTTCCATAGTTCCGGGGATTTCCCCTAAGTGGCCCCCCGTTAATTTCAATTTTCACCAATTTCATGGGCAACCAACCATGGTCAGTTTTACAATTGCTGCCCACAGCTGGTTGTCATCCAAAACTACGATCTGGGTTGGTAAGGCCGAGATCGCCCAAAAAGGTGGGGAAATCTTCTCTCATTCGCATGTTTTACTTCGTCTTTAGAATACACTGCACGGTAGCAATTAACATATAATATAAAATTATATAAGTGGTTGTGCAGTGTATATACGCCAGTTTCGGCCTCCGATGATGGTAACGTGCCTTGACGTTACCACCAACACTCATCGCTATCTGCAGTGGCACATGCCGCCACTGCAATAGCATAACTAATAGCTAAACTTAAGTCCTTCTGCATTTACTAACTACATTCCACAGTTGATTTTCTCTTCTAAATACACCAAACAACCCCCCAAAATTACCCCTTAATCTTGCATAATAAACATAATAAACATTAACATTGCTACGTTCAACTAAACAATTCACCTTTAAATAATTTGTATAAAAAATTATCCAGATTTCAACTTGAACTTTCTATTAACTCTTTTTATTTATACTCTAAATTATTGAACATTTATTGGACCATTAGATTCTCCCAAAAATTCAAATTTATTATTAACATTCATTTTGCATCATTTCACAATAATATTTTACCTAAGTTAGCTTCTTTCAAAACCAATTAGTGCCATTATAAGACACTTTACTTCAAGGTCATTATCAAAGTCATACTTACATATGGCCAATCACTCCATCTAATAAATACATCATTACTGTCATTAATTCCAAATATAAACCATTCATCACCACAAATATCCCGTACAACCATATGATTCCACAACTAAATATATTTTACATTTATTCAATTACTGTTTATTCTCAAGTATAAACCATTTAAAATCATTTAAATTCATTATCAAAATCTCTTTATACAACATTTTAAATTAATCAATTAATTCATCTCAAATTATTTGATTCAATCAATTATTGAAAACACAAGTTATTTTAATTACTTTACTCCAAAACAATTACAATTCATTTATTATAAACTTTCATTCTTTATTTAGTCTAATAAAGTATTATTATTATTATTATTAAATCAATTTCTACTACATGCACACATTGTTTACATCAAATACCTTTTACAACACAAACAATTAATTTCACTATCAGTTTATTTACAATTTCTTGTCATTATTTTTCTGTTTACCACACCTCATTTCCTAATTTAGCCAGGTCATTACCATAAACTAAAATATTTAAAATGTCCATTCATTGATTTTTATTTAACCCCCATCATCGTATAATAGTCTTATTTTTATATAACAATTATCATCTTTACTCACACTCAATTCATTATTATTATTTATATAATAGTTCTCTAATATTTCAAATTGTTCTATAAAACCCACATAATAATCTACTGGATTATCCCACATTATTATCAAATCATATACCCTGTCTAAATAATTGATTTTGGTCTTGTCACTGTCTGTATTATTATCTATCACCCTTGAGTATTTTAACCTCTCAATTTCAGAATCATCTACTACTAATACTCCACGTCTAAGCACAGGTATGCATTCAATATAATTATCAACGTTATCATCATTTATTTCTGCACTATCTTCACAACAAGGTAAGTTAACAATATTACTAATTCTCTCTCTCTCTTTATTTTCTCTAGTAGCTCTTCGTAACTTCTAACAACATCAAATAATATTATCTCTCTCTCTCTCTCTCTCTCTCTCTCTCTCTCTCTCAATGTGAATAATTCTACCACTCTCTCACAATACCTCTCATCATAACATCTTCTCACTTTTTCTCTCTCAATCCACACAAAAGGCAACATAACGTTATCATAACTCATCCTGATTCTTCCAGGGAACTCATGATACACAAAAGGGGACCTACTTAGAGACACCTTGTCTCTATAACCACGTGAGGAAACTCTGTCCTCATAATAACTCACTATTGGAGTCTTTACTCCATTTAAATCGTGGGGAATATTTGCCCTTTGTAAACCCAACCTCTCTTCAACCACTATCTTATTGCTACTCTCTATTTCCACTAAAACTTCATCTCCACTATTATTATTCACTTTATTTTCTAACACATTTTTAATTATCTCGTTATCACTTTTTATTTTGCTATTATTTGTTAACTCATTACTATAATTATCATGATTACTCACCTTGTTAGTAATTATTTCACTATTTTTCGTCATCTTACCACTACTCTCGCCTATATTGACACCCATGTCGTTTATTACTTCGTTATTTCCGTTTATACTGCACTTACCTTTATTTATTCTCCACACTCCCATACCCTCTATACTTTGTACTAAATCGTTACATTTAGTTTCAAATATCTCATTGGTTCTTTCAAAGTGTTTATTGATTTTTTTATTTAATTTCTAATTTCATGAAAATTACTTTCGATTGTATCAAAACGATAATTTATTTTATCAAACTTCTCATCAAAATTATTCTTAATTTCATTGAAACTACTTTCGCATTTTATTTTTTGTTCATATAATTCGCTTCTTAACTCATCAAATTTGTTATTTTGTACTTCGAAACTACTCTTTATTTCTTTAATTTCATTATTCAATTTATCAAACTTATTATCAAATTTTTCGTCATTAGCATCAAAACGACAATTTATTTTATCGAAATCATTCTTGACTTCTTTATTTTGTTCTTTCAATTCATTCATGTCCCCTCTTAGTTCACTAAAATTGCTACACATCATACTATACAAGCGTGTCAACATATCATCGTCATTCGATTGCTTATTTTTATTTGTTGAAACTGGAGTTAATTGAATTCCAGAATCAACGTTTAATTGTAATTGAGTCGCAATTGGGGTGGAATGAATTATTACGTTACTACCAACAGCTGTTTCCGTAACAGCGCTTTCTTCACTGCTCGGACCAGCTGTCCGCATTCCACTTTCATCCAATGACTGTGGTTCAAGGCCACTTTCGCTCATATCTACGTCTGTTAAACTACTTTGTTTTGCGTGCTCAGACATTTTTAACTGATTTATAATTTATTTTTACTAATGTTATAACTACAATTGGTTAATCTTCCCTTCAAAACATTATACCATAACATACATAAAATAAATCTTATATCATAATTACGTAAATTTTATGTAAATTAAATTTTGCTTTCACAACCGTATTTCACTTCCTGCACTGTCAAAATAGGCCGGTGTAATACAATTTATGATTATATTACATCCTGGTCACGGCACCATTGTAACTATATCTTTCTATTTGCTATAATAAAAGTTTTTAAACTTCCACCTACCTTTAATTCTTTTGTGTGTTGGCCGTTATGTGTGATCTCTAGTGTTGAACTAACCCCGCTCGTACGACGAACTGATCAGTGCAGCAAATGAAATGAGGTGTTTGAAATGATTTGTTTAACAAATTGTATAATATAGCAGATAACATTTTATTTACGATTAATATGACATTTATTCTTCCCACTTCCTTCTATGCATGAAATATCAAAAAATATTAACCCTTTCACATTATTTTTAACTTTTGAAATACATTATTATCATTTTTTAACATATGGAATACATCAAAACTTTTTAACTACTGTATCTAACATCTATTATTCTAAAAGAACCAATACCGGTACCTTTATTTTTATTTTCTTATCTACACACACAACTCACATCCAAAATTATTTGAAATCTCATTTATTTCCTTTTAGTTTCTGCCCATTTATACAAAATAAAAAAAAAACTGTTACTTGTTCAAAACTCACGTGGTACCACTCGGTTGCGTTACGCGTGTTTTCGCACTTTCACTATTTTATTGAATTTGTTTATATTTTGTTCTTTACTATTACTTCAGCAACGTTATTCTTCTATTTGATGAAATTTAACACATTTTTTACTAAAATTAGACTCAGTTTTTATTAAGTCGAGTCTAATGCCACCCGGCCGGGTTTGTGACTAAGCTGAGAGTACCAACCAGACTCCCCACTGTTGTTTGTTGCTGAACGGGAAGCCACTGCCTCCAGGCTGCGATTTTTTTCATCGCCATACACAGAGTATGGCATGTCTATGTGCCACATGGGCTAGTGTTGGAAAACGGAGACGATATAGGAGGCTGAGGTAGGTGGAGCCTCTTCGTTGATTTCCTCCATCTCCAAAGCACATGGCACATACTCTTTCTCCTTAGCCATTTTTTTTGCGTCGGTTTCAGCTTGTTATGCGTAGAAGCTGCGCCCGGGCGCGTCCATGTGCCCACCGCACGTGACAAATACTCGTTTCACAACCAAGTATCGCGTTCTCTGACAACACAGCCCATAAAGTTATGTTACCGTTCATTATTTGAATACAAAGCTATTTCACATGGGACTTGCAATGATGATATTAAAGACATTTTAATAAATTTAATAAAAAAATAAAACCCCCCATTTTGACACATTACAGTACCCCCCCAATGAGAGGTTTTATGCCCAAGAGAATAAAAATTCTCATTGCCTAACCTAAAGGGATCAGTGCGGATGTGGAGCCATAACCCCCCTTTAATCCTTTATCACAAACACTATGGGTTTAACTACCTCCCTAATCAAGTGGCTGTGGAAACATCTATCCGACTTTGCTGGACTTTCTTCGAGAGAATCCCAACACCACAAAGTCAAACAGACCCGAGACTTCGCTGCTCCGACACGTCGGTCAGAACAGGTAAGCCCCACAGTATCACTTGGCCTTTAAACATTCAGTAAAATATCTAATAACGGTCTTTTCATTCTTCCACATCCTCCACTGATGCGTTTCCCTTTAATTGTAAATAATTGTATTGGTTTGCTAAAAGCAAAGCATTGGTTCTTGTTTACACTTGATCATACATATATATTCTTAACAGTAATGTAAACATTTGTTATTTACTATACATGTTGACCTGTCTGGTCTGAAACATCAAAATGATTTTTAAAAAAATAAACAATTCCAAAATCTTCCGATTTGCTTCAAAATTAATCAAATACAGTTACCAATTCAAATGAAAAAATTCAGTCCTAACCTGTCAACTATCATCTTCAATTACCAAATTTCCAATTTTTTTTTTTAATAAAATTTCCATAATAACTATGAAAAGCATCAACTATTTTTTAATTAATTTAAATTGTCTAAATCATTCAAAAAGTTTCATTTCCATTAACTCATCTAAAATTATTTAACTGCTTCTCAAATTACACTAAGTTCAATCTCAGATTTCATTATCAACGTTAAATCAAAATAATTTTCAAACTACTTTTCAAATATGGTGTACATACATAAATTCATCATAATACATTTGGTTCAAAGTAAACACCAAAATTAAACAAAATTGTAGGTACATGTTATACATATAAAACACAAAAAAATACAACTTAAATCTAACATACATTACATTTCAAAATAATTACATATCAATTCCCCATGTCATGAGCATATGATACAATCATGTTGACCTACTATACTTACTCTGAATAAAAAAGAAAACTCCTCATGAAATATTAATTACTAGGTATATAAAAACAAGTTACATAACATATTAATTACTTGAAATGGCCAAGTACATAAAAACAAATGCATACACATTACTACATTTAAAATATTCTGCTTTTACAATCTCTAAGTCATGAAATTAGAGTTATTTCTGGTAAGTGAATATTATGTACGTCATAAGCAATTATAGCAATAATTAGACCATCAATACAATTTGGGACAACAATACCAACTGAACAGTATCTGTGGTGTTCATTGCTATGAGCACAATAATCATTTAGTCATCTCATCAACTCATCAACATACGTCAGTTTAAATAAAGTTTTAATTCGTTACTCCCCAGAGTAACCTCCCTTCCACACACACTATGACCACCCCTGGACTGAGGCGTCCAGTTGCTTCCACAAGGACTGAAGTTTTGGAGGAATTTTGGCATCTCCTGTCCTTGCTTCGGCCTTACATTTTTAAATTGCCAGATATTATAATATCTGAATTTTATATTTACAACCTTAAAACGGGTCTATCACCTGTTTTGCTGTTCCTGCTCAAACAAGGTGATAGCCGCTGTTCCATAGTTCCGGGGATTTCCCCTAAGTGGCCCCCCGTTAATTTCAATTTTCACCAATTTCATGGGCAACCAACCATGGTCAGTTTTACAATTGCTGCCCACAGCTGGTTGTCATCCAAAACTACGATCTGGGTTGGTAAGGCCGAGATCGCCCAAAAAGGTGGGGAAATCTTCTCTCATTCGCATGTTTTACTTCGTCTTTAGAATACACTGCACGGTAGCAATTAACATATAATATAAAATTATATAAGTGGTTGTGCAATGTATATACGCCAGTTTCGGCCTCCGATGATGGTAACGTGCCTTGACGTTACCACCAACACTCATCGCTATCTGCAGTGGCACATGCCGCCACTGCAATAGCATAACTAATAGCTAAACTTAAGTCCTTCTGCATTTACTAACTACATTCCACAGTTGATTTTCTCTTCTAAATACACCAAACAACCCCCCAAAATTACCCCTTAATCTTGCATAATAAACATTAACATTGCTACGTTCAACTAAACAATTCACCTTTAAATAATTTGTATAAAAAATTATCCAGATTTCAACTTGAACTTTCTATTAACTCTTTTTATTTATACTCTAAATTATTGAACATTTATTGGACCATTAGATTCTCCCAAAAATTCAAATTTATTATTAACATTCATTTTGCATCATTTCACAATAATATTTTACCTAAGTTAGCTTCTTTCAAAACCAATTAGTGCCATTATAAGACACTTTACTTCAAGGTCATTATCAAAGTCATACTTACATATGGCCAATCACTCCATCTAATAAATACATCATTACTGTCATTAATTCCAAATATAAACCATTCATCACCACAAATATCCCGTACAACCATATGATTCCACAACTAAATATATTTTACATTTATTCAATTACTGTTTATTCTCAAGTATAAACCATTTAAAATCATTTAAATTCATTATCAAAATCTCTTTATACAACATTTTAAATTAATCAATTAATTCATCTCAAATTATTTGATTCAATCAATTATTGAAAACACAAGTTATTTTAATTACTTTACTCCAAAACAATTACAATTCATTTATTATAAACTTTCATTCTTTATTTAGTCTAATAAAGTATTATTATTATTATTAAATCAATTTCTACTACATGCACACATTGTTTACATCAAATACCTTTTACAACACAAACACAATTAATTTCACTATCAGTTTATTTACAATTTCTTGTCATTATTTTTCTGTTTACCACACCTCATTTCCTAATTTAGCCAAGTCATTACCATAAACTAAAATATTTAAAATGTCCATTCATTGATTTTTATTTAACCCCCATCATCGTATAATAGTCTTATTTTTATATAACAATTATCATCTTTACTCACACTCAATTCATTATTATTATTTATATAATAGTTCTCTAATATTTCAAATTGTTCTATAAAACCCACATAATAATCTACTGGATTATCCCACATTATTATCAAATCATATACCCTGTCTAAATAATTGATTTTGGTCTTGTCACTGTCTGTATTATTATCTATCACCCTTGAGTATTTTAACCTCTCAATTTCAGAATCATCTACTACTAATACTCCACGTCTAAGCACAGGTATGCATTCAATATAATTATCAACGTTATCATCATTTATTTCTGCACTATCTTCACAACAAGGTAAGTTAACAATATTACTAATTCTCTCTCTCTCTTTATTTTCTCTAGTAGCTCTTCGTAACTTCTAACAACATCAAATAATATTATCTCTCTCTCTCTCTCAATGTGAATAATTCTACCACTCTCTCACAATACCTCTCATCATAACATCTTCTCACTTTTTCTCTCTCAATCCACACAAAAGGCAACATAACGTTATCATAACTCATCCTGATTCTTCCAGGGAACTCATGATACACAAAAGGGGACCTACTTAGAGACACCTTGTCTCTATAACCACATGAGGAAACTCTGTCCTCATAATAACTCACTATTGGAGTCTTTACTCCATTTAAATCGTGGGGAATATTTGCCCTTTGTAAACCCAACCTCTCTTCAACCACTATCTTATTGCTACTCTCTATTTCCACTAAAACTTCATCTCCACTATTATTATTCACTTTATTTTCTAACACATTTTTAATTATCTCGTTATCACTTTTTATTTTGCTATTATTTGTTAACTCATTACTATAATTATCATGATTACTCACCTTGTTAGTAATTATTTCACTATTTTTCGTCATCTTACCACTACTCTCGCCTATATTGACACCCATGTCGTTTATTACTTCGTTATTTCCGTTTATACTGCACTTACCTTTATTTATTCTCCACACTCCCATACCCTCTATACTTTGTACTAAATCGTTACATTTAGTTTCAAATATCTCATTGGTTCTTTCAAAGTGTTTATTGATTTGTTTTATTTCATTTCTAATTTCATGAAAATTACTTTCGATTGTATCAAAACGATAATTTATTTTATCAAACTTCTCATCAAAATTATTCTTAATTTCATTGAAACTACTTTCGCATTTTATTTTTTGTTCATATAATTCGCTTCTTAACTCATCAAATTTGTTATTCTGTACTTCGAAACTACTCTTTATTTCTTTAATTTCATTATTCAATTTATCAAACTTATTATCAAATTTTTCGTCATTAGCATCAAAACGACAATTTATTTTATCGAAATCATTCTTGACTTCTTTATTTTGTTCTTTCAATTCATTCATGTTCCCTCTTAGTTCACTAAAATTGCTACACATCATACTATACAAGGGTGTCAACATATCATCGTCATTCGATTGCTTATTTTTATTTGTTGAAACTGGAGTTAATTGAATTCCAGAATCAACGTTTAATTGTAATTGAGTCGCAATTGGGGTGGAATGAATTATTACGTTACTACCAACAGCTGTTTCCGTAACAGCGCTTTCTTCACTGCTCGGACCAGCTGTCCGCATTCCACTTTCATCCAATGACTGTGGTTCAAGGCCACTTTCGCTCATATCTACGTCTGTTAAACTACTTTGTTTTGCGTGCTCAGACATTTTTAACTGATTTATAATTTATTTTTACTAATGTTATAACTACAATTGGTTAATCTTCCCTTCAAAACATTATACCATAACATACATAAAATAAATCTTATATCATAATTACGTAAATTTTATGTAAATTAAATTTTGCTTTCACAACCGTATTTCACTTCCTGCACTGTCAAAATAGGCCGGTGTAATACAATTTATGATTATATTACATCCTGGTCACGGCACCATTGTAACTATATCTTTCTATTTGCTATAATAAAAGTTTTTAAACTTCCACCTACCTTTAATTCTTTTGTGTGTTGGCCGTTATGTGTGATCTCTAGTGTTGAACTAACCCCGCTCGTACGACGAACTGATCAGTGCAGCAAATGAAATGAGGTGTTTGAAATGATTTGTTTAACAAATTGTATAATATAGCAGATAACATTTTATTTACGATTAATATGACATTTATTCTTCCCACTTCCTTCTATGCATGAAATATCAAAAAATATTAACCCTTTCACATTATTTTTAACTTTTGAAATACATTATTATCATTTTTTAACATATGGAATACATCCAAACTTTTTAACTACTGTATCTAACATCTATTATTCTAAAAGAACCAATACCGGTACCTTTATTTTTATTTTCTTATCTACACACACAACTCACATCCAAAATTATTTGAAATCTCATTTATTTCCTTTTAGTTTCTGCCCATTTATACAAAAAAAAAAAAAAAAACTGTTACTTGTTCAAAACTTATGTGGTACCACTCGGTTGCGTCACGCGTGTTTTCGCACTTTCACTATTTTATTGAATTTGTTTATTGCAACGAATCACAGGATCATGATTGGCGGGGCAAGTCATATATTACACAGACAACGGACATTCATATTATATTTTGGTAGATGGTTAAGTTTGGTTGTTATCAATTGTATTTAGTAAGGTTAAGGGTTTAGTTTAAAAAAACTGTGCATTATTATTTATGGTGATCCATGTACTGTGTTAGTGGAAATGTGCGCGCGTGCGCGAGGGTAAACGTTTCCCGGGTGGCGCGTGAAGTATTATCGTTGTGTGGCCATTAACTGAACTGAGACGTGTGTATCACTACAATCCCTATACCTGTCGGACTATTGTTTACGTTCATGTATATTATTAATATGTAGGCAGCATGCATGAGATACGAGTAGTCTGATTACCGCTATGCATGCTGTTACAAGGTAAATGCACTCTGATGCATGAAAAGTGCATTGTCACTTTTACTAACCATGTGACTTCCATCCACCAATAGAATGCGGACTGGTGGTTGGAAATTTTCTTAAGCCTGTCGTTACACAGGCAGTTCTTCTACGCCATCTACCGCGAACGGGTCGTGCACTCCTTGTACAAGAATTCTACCGCTTGCAAGGTGTTGTAAAAACTATTCGTCGCTAGTGAAACGGGAAGACTCAGAACTGTGTGTGTGGTACATTTGCACACACCAGTGTTTTAACGCATTGTGCGAAAAATTACAAGCAGTTCTTCACTGCTGCTACCACGAACGGTACATACAATTCCTTGTACAAGATTCTACCGCTTGCAAGGATCTGTTAAGACTTTTCGGGGATAGTAACGCGTGTGTCGCATAACAATTGATTTTATATCTTTACACACGATATTATTATTGTAGTATTACGTGTGTAAGAAGTGAGTGTAACTGTATCACTGTGCGAGATTTTCCGCAGTGACAGTAGTATAAATTGTTACGCAATAGTTCCATCAAGACGTTTCCGTGCTAGTGCAAGATTTCCTCATAGGGTGGTCTGCTGATCGCGGTAGACCTTCGTATTCGCGAGAACACTTGAAGAAGCTGGAGAGGTATAAGCTCAATATACCGTTATTGATTAAACTCACTGTCACCTGAGATATTACTTGGTCTTAAACTCTATATAAGTTTGGCGAGTAATAAAATCCGTAGTACCGTTGTGTGCGAAGTGTCGGATTCATCGTGGGTATTGCAGGACATCAGCCCAGCTGTTACAGGACATCAGCCCAGCTGTTACAGGACATCAGCCCAGCTGTTACAGGACATCAGCCCAGCTGTTACAGGACATCAGCCCAGCTGTTATAGGACCAGCCCAGCTGTTACAGGACATCAGCCAAGCTGTTACAGGACATCAGCCCAGCTGTTACAGGACATCAGCCCAGCTGTTATAGGACATCAGCCCAGCTGTTATAGGACCAGCCCAGCTATTACAGGACATCAGCCAAGCTGTTACAGGACGCCAGCCCAGCTGTAAACGTTTCTGGTGAAACGTCTGTCATTTGTAAGCCACACCTGACGATCCATCTATACCGCAAAGACCGGCCCTTCTCTTCAACAACATCATCGTGGGAGTCTTCTTATGTAACGTATCACGTCTTGCGTATGAACATTATTTAACACTTTAAAAGAAAGACTCTATATCAAACATTACATTCTGTACATTTCAAATATACCATATAAACTATAACTTGTGTTTGTACAATAAATAATCTTAAACCCTCCAATATAGACTTGTAATTTGAATTACACATACTATCATATCCTATGCGCCAATAGTTTAGTAATTTGTGTTGTCGCATTATATTTTGTTCTTTACTATTACTTCAGCAACGTTATTCTTCTATTTGATGAAATTTAACACATTTTTTACTAAAATTAGACTCAGTTTTTATTAAGTCGAGTCTAATGCCACCCGGCCGGGTTTGTGACTAAGCTGAGAGTACCAACCAGACTCCCCACTGTTGTTTGTTGCTGAACGGGAAGCCACTGCCTCCAGGCTGCGATTTTTTTTCATCGCCATACACAGAGTATGGCATGTCTATGTGCCACATGGGCTAGTGTTGGAAAACGGAGACGATATAGGAGGCTGAGGTAGGTGGAGCCTCTTCGTTGATTTCCTCCATCTCCAAAGCACATGGCACATACTCTTTCTCCTTAGCCATTTTTTTCGCGTCGGTTTCAGCTTTTTATGCGTAGAAGCTGCGCCCGGGCGCGTCCATGTGCCCACCGCACGTGACAAATACTCATTTCACAACCAAGTATCGCGTTCTCTGACAACACAGCCCATAAAGTTATGTTACCGTTCATTATTTGAATACAAAGCTTTTTCACATGGGACTTGCAGTGATGATATTAAAGACATTTTAATAAATTTAATAAAAAAATAAAAGCCCCCATTTTGACACATTACAGTACCCCCCCCAATGAGAGGTTTTATGCCCAAGAGAATAAAAATTCTCATTGCCTAACCTAAAGGGATCAGTGCGGATGTGGAGCCATAACCCCCCTTTAATCCTTTATCACAAACACTATGGGTTTAACTACCCCCCCTAATCAAGTGGCTGTGGAAACATCTATCCGACTTTGCTGGACTTTCTTCGAGAGAATCCCAACACCACAAAGTCAAACAGACCCGAGACTTCGCTGCTCCGACACGTCGGTCAGAACAGGTAAGCCCCACAGTATCACTTGGCCTTTAAACATTCAGTAAAATATCTAATAACGGTCTTTTCATTCTTCCACATCCTCCACTGATGCGTTTCCCTTTAATTGTAAATAATTGTATTGGTTTGCTAAAAGCAAAGCATTGGTTCTTGTTTATACTTGATCATACATATATATTCTTAACAGTAATGTAAACATTTGTTATTTACTATACATGTTGACCTGTCTGGTCTGAAACATCAAAATGATTTAAAAAAAATAAACAATTCCAAAATCTTCCGATTTGCTTCAAAATTAATCAAATACAGTTACCAATTCAAATGAAAAAATTCAGTCCTAACCTGTCAACTATCATCTTCAATTACCAAATTTCCAATTTTTTTTTTTTAATAAAATTTCCAAAATAACTATGAAAAGCATCAACTATTTTTTAATTAATTTAAATTGTCTAAATCATTCAAAAAGTTTCATTTCCATTAACTCATCTAAAATTATTTAACTGCTTCTAAAAATTACACAAGTTCAATCTCAGATTTCATTATCAACGTTAAATCAAAATAATTTTCAAACTACTTTTCAAATATGGTGTACATACATAAATTCATCATAATACATTTGGTTCAAAGTAAACACGAAAATTAAACAAAATTGTAGGTACATGTTATACATATAAAACACAAAAAAATACAACTTAAATCTAACATACATTACATTTCAAAATAATTACATATCAATTCCCCATGTCATGAGCATATGATACAATCATGTTGACCTACTATACTTACTCTGAATAAAAAAGAAAACTCCTCATGAAATATTAATTACTAGGTATATAAAAACAAGTTACATAACATATTAATTACTTGAAATGGCCAAGTACATAAAAACAAATGCATACACATTACTACATTTAAAATATTCTGCTTTTACAATCTCTAAGTCATGAAATTAGAGTTATTTCTGGTAAGTGAATATTATGTACGTCATAAGCAATTATAGCAATAATTAGACCATCAATACAATTTGGGACAACAATACCAACTGAACAGTATCTGTGGTGTTCATTGCTATGAGCACAATAATCATTTAGTCATCTCATCAACTCATCAACATACGTCAGTTTAAATAAAGTTTTAATTCGTTACTCCCCAGAGTAACCTCCCTTCCACACACACTATGACCACCCCTGGACTGAGGCTTCCAGTTGCTTCCACAAGGACTGAAGTTTTGGAGAAATTTTGGCATCTCCTGTCCTTGCTTCGGCCTTACATTTTTAAATTGCCAGATATTATAATATCTGAATTTTATATTTACAACCTTAAAACGGGTCTATCACCTGTTTTGCTGTTCCTGCTCAAACAAGGTGATAGCCGCTGTTCCATAGTTCCGGGGATTTCCCCTAAGTGGCCCCCCGTTAATTTCAATTTTCACCAATTTCATGGGCAACCAACCATGGTCAGTTTTACAATTGCTGCCCACAGCTGGTTGTCATCCAAAACTACGATCTGGGTTGGTAAGGCCGAGATCGCCCAAAAAGGTGGGGAAATCTTCTCTCATTCGCATGTTTTACTTCGTCTTTAGAATACACTGCACGGTAGCAATTAACATATAATATAAAATTATATAAGTGGTTGTGCAGTGTATATACGCCAGTTTCGGCCTCCGATGATGGTAACGTGCCTTGACGTTACCACCAACACTCATCGCTATCTGCAGTGGCACATGCCGCCACTGCAATAGCATAACTAATAGCTAAACTTAAGTCCTTCTGCATTTACTAACTACATTCCACAGTTGATTTTCTCTTCTAAATACACCAAACAACCCCCCAAAATTACCCCTTAATCTTGCATAATAAACATTAACATTGCTACGTTCAACTAAACAATTCACCTTTAAATAATTTGTATAAAAATTATCCAGATTTCAACTTGAACTTTCTATTAACTCTTTTTATTTATACTCTAAATTATTGAACATTTATTGGACCATTAGATTCTCCCAAAAATTCAAATTTATTATTAACATTCATTTTGCATCATTTCACAATAATATTTTACCTAAGTTAGCTTCTTTCAAAACTAATTAGTGCCATTATAAGACACTTTACTTCAAGGTCATTATCAAAGTCATACTTACATATGGCCAATCACTCCATCTAATAAATACATCATTACTGTCATTAATTCCAAATATAAACCATTCATCACCACAAATATCCCGTACAACCATATGATTCCACAACTAAATATAGTTTACATTTATTCAATTACTGTTTATTCTCAAGTATAAACCATATAAAATCATTTAAATTCATTATCAAAATCTCTTTATACAACATTTTAAATTAATCAATTAATTCATCTCAAATTATTTGATTCAATCAATTATTGAAAACACAAGTTATTTTAATTACTTTACTCCAAAACAATTACAATTCATTTATTATAAACTTTCATTCTTTATTTAGCCTAATAAAGTATTATTATTATTATTAAATCAATTTCTACTACATGCACACATTGTTTACATCAAATACCTTTTACAACACAAACACAATTAATTTCACTATCAGTTTATTTACAATTTCTTGTCATTATTTTTCTGCTTACCACACCTCATTTCCTAATTTAGCCAGGTCATTACCATAAACTAAAATATTTAAAATGTCCATTCATTGATTTTTATTTAACCCCCATCATCGTATAATAGTCTTATTTTTATATAACAATTATCATCTTTACTCACACTCAATTCATTATTATTATTTATATAATAGTTCTCTAATATTTCAAATTGTTCTATAAAACCCACATAATAATCTACTGGATTATCCCACATTATTATCAAATCATATACCCTGTCTAAATAATTGATTTTGGTCTTGTCACTGTCTGTATTATTATCTATCACCCTTGAGTATTTTAACCTCTCAATTTCAGAATCATCTACTACTAATACTCCACGTCTAAGCACAGGTATGCATTCAATATAATTATCAACGTTATCATCATTTATTTCTGCACTATCTTCACAACAAGGTAAGTTAACAATATTACTAATTCTCTCTCTCTTTATTTTCTCTAGTACCTCTTCGTAACTTCTAACAACATCAAATAATATTATCTCTCTCTCTCTCTCTCAATGTGAATAATTCTACCACTCTCTCACAATACCTCTCATCATAACATCTTCTCACTTTTTCTCTCTCAATCCACACAAAAGGCAACATAACGTTATCATAACTCATCCTGATTCTTCCAGGGAACTCATGATACACAAAAGGGGACCTACTTAGAGACACCTTGTCTCTATAACCACGTGAGGAAACTCTGTCCTCATAATAACTCACTATTGGAGTCTTTACTCCATTTAAATCGTGGGGAATATTTGCCCTTTGTAAACCCAACCTCTCTTCAACCACTATCTTATTGCTACTCTCTATTTCCACTAAAACTTCATCTCCACTATTATTATTCACTTTATTTTCTAACACATTTTTAATTATCTCGTTATCACTTTTTATTTTGCTATTATTTGTTAACTCATTACTATAATTATCATGATTACTCACCTTGTTAGTAATTATTTCACTATTTTTCGTCATCTTACCACTACTCTCGCCTATATTGACACCCATGTCGTTTATTACTTCGTTATTTCCGTTTATACTGCACTTACCTTTATTTATTCTCCACACTCCCATACCCTCTATACTTTGTACTAAATCGTTACATTTAGTTTCAAATATCCTCATTGGTTCTTTCAAAGTGTTTATTGATTTGTTTTATTTCATTTCTAATTTCATGAAAATTACTTTCGATTGTATCAAACGATAATTTATTTTATCAAACTTCTCATCAAAATTATTCTTAATTTCATTGAAACTACTTTCGCATTTTATTTTTTGTTCATATAATTCGCTTCTTAACTCATCAAATTTGTTATTCTGTACTTCGAAACTACTCTTTATTTCTTTAATTTCATTATTCAATTTATCAAACTTATTATCAAATTTTCGTCATTAGCATCAAAACGACAATTTATTTTATCGAAATCATTCTTGACTTCTTTATTTTGTTCTTTCAATTCATTCATGTCCCCTCTTAGTTCACTAAAATTGCTCCACATCATACTATACAAGCGTGTCAACATATCATCGTCATTCGATTGCTTATTTTTATTTGTTGAAACTGGAGTTAATTGAATTCCAGAATCAACGTTTAATTGTAATTGAGTCGCAATTGGGGTGGAATGAATTATTACGTTACTGCCAACAGCTGTTTCCGTAACAGCGCTTTCTTCACTGCTCGGACCAGCTGTCCGCATTCCACTTTCATCCAATGACTGTGGTTCAAGGCCACTTTCGCTCATATCTACGTCTGTTAAACTACTTTGTTTTGCGTGCTCAGACATTTTTAACTGATTTATAATTTATTTTTACTAATGTTATAACTACAATTGGTTAATCTTCCCTTCAAAACATTATACCATAACATACATAAAATAAATCTTATATCATAATTACGTAAATTTTATGTAAATTAAATTTTGCTTTCACAACCGTATTTCACTTCCTGCACTGACAAAATAGGCCGGTGTAATACAATTTACGATTGTATTACATCCTGGTCACGGCACCATTGTAACTATATCTTTCTATTTGCTATAATAAAAGTTTTTAAACTTCCACCTACCTTTAATTCTTTTGTGTGTTGGCCGTTTATGTGTGATCTCTAGTGTTGAACTAACCCCGCTCGTACGACAAACTGATCAGTGCAGCAAATGAAATGAGGTGTTTGAAATGATTTATTTAACAAATTGTATAATATAGCAGATAACATTTTATTTATGATTAATATGACATTTATTCTTCCCACTTCCTTCTATGCATGAAATATCAAAAAATATTAACCCTTTCACATTATTTTTAACTTTTGAAATACATAATTATCATTTTTTAACATATGGAATACATCAAAACTTTTTAACTATCTAACATCTATTATTCTAAAAGAACCAATACCGGTACCTTTATTTTTATTTTCTTATCTACACACACAACTCACATCCAAAATTATTTGAAATCTCATTTATTTCCTTTTAGTTCTGCCCATTTATACAAAATAAAAAAAAAAACTGTTACTTGTTCAAAACTTACGTGGTACCACTCGGTTGCGTCACGCGTGTTTTCGCACTTTCGCTATTTTATTTAATTTGTTTATATTTTGTTCTTTACTATTACTTCAGCAACGTTATTCTTCTATTTGATGAAATTTAACACATTTTTTACTAAAATTAGACTCAGTTTTTATAAGTCGAGTCTAATGCCACCCGGCCGGTTTGTGACTAAGCTGAGAGTACCAACCAGACTCCCCACTGTTGTTTGTTGCTGAACGGGAAGCCACTGCCTCCAGGCTGCGATTTTTTTCATCGCCATACACAGAGTATGGCATGTCTATGTGCTACATGGGCTAGTGTTGGAAAACGGAGACGATATAGGAGGCTGAGGTAGGTGGAGCCTCTTCGTTGATTTCCTCCATCTCCAAAGCACATGGCACATACTCTTTCTCCTTAGCCATTTTTTTCGCGTCGGTTTCAGCTTGTTATTCGTAAAAGCTGCGCCCGGGCGCATCCATGTGCCCACCGCACGTGACAAATACTCGTTTCACAACCAAGTATCGCGTTCTCTGACAACACAGCACATAAAGTTATGTTACCGTTCATTATTTGAATACAAAGCTATTTCACATGGGACTTGCAATGATGATATTAAAGACATTTTAATAAATTTAATAAGAAAATAAAACCCCCCATTTTGACACATTACAGTACCCCCCCAATGAGAGGTTTTATGCCCAAGAGAATAAAAATTCTCATTGCCTAACCTAAAGGGATCAGTGCGGATGTGGAGCCATAACCCCCCTTTAATCCTTTATCACAAACACTATGGGTTTAACTACCCCCCTAATCAAGTGGCTGTGGAAACATCTATCCGACTTTGCTGGACTTTCTTCGAGAGAATCCCAACACCACAAAGTCAAACAGACCCGAGACTTCGCTGCTCCGACACGTCGGTCAGAACAGGTAAGCCCCACAGTATCACTTGGCCTTTAAACATTCAGTAAAATATCTAATAACGGTCTTTTCATTCTTCCACATCCTCCACTGATGCGTTTCCCTTTAATTGTAAATAATTGTATTGGTTTGCTAAAAGCAAAGCATTGGTTCTTGTTTATACTTGATCATACATATATATTCTTAACAGTAATGTAAACATTTGTTATTTACTATACATGTTGACCTGTCTGGTCTGAAACATCAAAATGATTTTAAAAAAAATAAACAATTCCAAAATCTTCCGATTTGCTTCAAAATTAATCAAATACAGTTACCAATTCAAATGAAAAAATTCAGTCCTAACCTGTCAACTATCATCTTCAATTACCAAATTTCCAATTTTTTTTTTAATAAAATTTCCAAAATAACTATGAAAAGCATCAACTATTTTTTAATTAATTTAAATTGTCTAAATCATTCAAAAAGTTTCATTTCCATTAACTCATCTAAAATTATTTAACTGCTTCTCAAATTACACTAAGTTCAATCTCAGATTTCATTATCAACGTTAAATCAAAATAATTTTCAAACTACTTTTCAAATATGGTGTACATACATAAATTCATCATAATACATTTGGTTCAAAGTAAACACCAAAATTAAACAAAATTGTAGGTACATGTTATACATATAAAACACAAAAAAATACAACTTAAATCTAACATACATTACATTTCAAAATAATTACATATCAATTCCCCATGTCATGAGCATATGATACAATCATGTTGACCTACTATACTTACTCTGAATAAAAAAGAAAACTCCTCATGAAATATTAATTACTAGGTATATAAAAACAAGTTACATAACATATTAATTACTTGAAATGGCCAAGTACATAAAAACAAATGCATACACATTACTACATTTAAAATATTCTGCTTTTACAATCTCTAAGTCATGAAATTAGAGTTATTTCTGGTAAGTGAATATTATGTACGTCATAAGCAATTATAGCAATAATTAGACCATCAATACAATTTGGGACAACAATACCAACTGAACAGTATCTGTGGTGTTCATTGCTATGAGCACAATAATCATTTAGTCATCTCATCAACTCATCAACATACGTCAGTTTAAATAAAGTTTTAATTCGTTACTCCCCAGAGTAACCTCCCTTCCACACACACTATGACCACCCCTGGACTGAGGTGTCCAGTTGCTTCCACAAGGACTGAGGTTTTGGAGGAATTTTGGCATCTCCTGTCCTTGCTTCGGCCTTACATTTTTAAATTGCCAGATATTATAATATCTGAATTTTATATTTACAACCTTAAAACGGGTCTATCACCTGTTTTGCTGTTCCTGCTCAAACAAGGTGATACCCGCTGTTCCATAGTTCCGGGGATTTCCCCTAAGTGGCCCCCCGTTAATTTCAATTTTCACCAATTTCATGGGCAACCAACCATGGTCAGTTTTACAATTGCTGCCCACAGCTGGTTGTCATCCAAAACTACGATCTGGGTTGGTAAGGCCGAGATCGCCCAAAAAGGTGGGGAAATCTTCTCTCATTCGCATGTTTTACTTCGTCTTTAGAATACACTGCACGGTAGCAATTAACATATAATATAAAATTATATAAGTGGTTGTGCAGTGTATATACGCCAGTTTCGGCCTCCGATGATGGTAACGTGCCTTGACGTTACCACCAACACTCATCGCTATCTGCAGTGGCACATGCCGCCACTGCAATAGCATAACTAATAGCTAAACTTAAGTCCTTCTGCATTTACTAACTACATTCCACAGTTGATTTTCTCTTCTAAATACACCAAACAACCCCCCAAAATTACCCCTTAATCTTGCATAATAAACATTAACATTGCTACGTTCAACTAAACAATTCACCTTTAAATAATTTGTATAAAAAATTATCCAGATTTCAACTTGAACTTTCTATTAACTCTTTTTATTTATACTCTAAATTATTGAACATTTATTGGACCATTAGATTCTCACAAAAATTCAAATTTATTATTAACATTCATTTTGCATCATTTCACAATAATATTTTACCTAAGTTAGCTTCTTTCAAAACCAATTAGTGCCATTATAAGACACTTTACTTCAAGGTCATTATCAAAGTCATACTTACATATTGCCAATCACTCCATCTAATAAATACATCATTACTGTCATTAATTCCAAATATAAACCATTCATCACCACAAATATCCCGTACAACCATATGATTCCACAACTAAATATAGTTTACATTTATTCAATTACTGTTTATTCTCAAGTATAAACCATATAAAATCATTTAAATACATTATCAAAACCTCTTTATACAACATTTTAAATTAATCAATTAATTCATCTCAAATTATTTGATTCAATCAATTATTGAAAACACAAGTTATTTTAATTACTTTACTCCAAAACAATTACAATTCATTTATTATAAACTTTCATTCTTTATTTAGTCTAATAAAGTATTATTATTATTATTAAATCAATTTCTACTACATGCACACATTGTTTACATCAAATACCTTTTACAACACAAACACAATTAATTTCACTATCAGTTTATTTACAATTTCTTGTCATTATTTTTCTGTTTACCACACCTCATTTCCTAATTTAGCCAGGTCATTACCATAAACTAAAATATTTAAAATGTCCATTCATTGATTTTTATTTAACCCCCATCATCGTATAATAGTCTTATTTTTATATAACAATTATCATCTTTACTCACACTCAATTCATTATTATTATTTATATAATAGTTCTCTAATATTTCAAATTGTTCTATAAAACCCACATAATAATCTACTGGATTATCCCACATTATTATCAAATCATATACCCTGTCTAAATAATTGATTTTGGTCTTGTCACTGTCTGTATTATTATCTATCACCCTTGAGTATTTTAACCTCTCAATTTCAGAATCATCTACTACTAATACTCCACGTCTAAGCACAGGTATGCATTCAATATAATTATCAACGTTATCATCATTTATTTCTGCACTATCTTCACAACAAGGTAAGTTAACAATATTACTAATTCTCTCTCTTTTTATTTTCTCTAGTAGCTCTTCGTAACTTCTAACAACATCAAATAATATTATCTCTCTCTTTCTCTCTCTCTCTCTCTCAATGTGAATAATTCTACCACTCTCTCACAATACCTCTCATCATAACATCTTCTCACTTTTTCTCTCTCAATCCACACAAAAGGCAACATAACGTTATCATAACTCATCCTGATTCTTCCAGGGAACTCATGATACACAAAAGGGGACCTACTTAGAGACACCTTGTCTCTATAACCACGTGAGGAAACTCTGTCCTCATAATAACTCACTATTGGAGTCTTTACTCCATTTAAATCGTGGGGAATATTTGCCCTTTGTAAACCCAACCTCTCTTCAACCACTATCTTATTGCTACTCTCTATTTCCACTAAAACTTCATCTCCACTATTATTATTCACTTTATTTTCTAACACATTTTTAATTATCTCGTTATCACTTTTTATTTTGCTATTATTTGTTAACTCATTACTATAATTATCATGATTACTCACCTTGTTAGTAATTATTTCACTATTTTTCGTCATCTTACCACTACTCTCGCCTATATTGACACCCATGTCGTTTATTACTTCGTTATTTCCGTTTATACTGCACTTACCTTTATTTATTCTCCACACTCCCATACCCTCTATACTTTGTACTAAATCGTTACATTTAGTTTCAAATATCTCATTGGTTCTTTCAAAGTGTTTATTGATTTGTTTTATTTCATTTCTAATTTCATGAAAATTACTTTCGATTGTATCAAAACGATAATTTATTTTATCAAACTTCTCATCAAAATTATTCTTAATTTCATTGAAACTACTTTCGCATTTTATTTTTTGTTCATATAATTCGCTTCTTAACTCATCAAATTTGTTATTCTGTACTTCGAAACTACTCTTTATTTCTTTAATTTCATTATTCAATTTATCAAACTTATTATCAAATGTTTCGTCATTAGCATCAAAACGACAATTTATTTTATCGAAATCATTCTTGACTTCTTTATTTTGTTCTTTCAATTCATTCATGTCCCCTCTTAGTTCACTAAAATTGCTACACATCATACTATACAAGCGTGTCAACATATCATCGTCATTCGATTGCTTATTTTTATTTGTTGAAACTGGAGTTAATTGAATTCCAGAATCAATGTTTAATTGTAATTGAGTCGCAATTGGGGTGGAATGAATTATTACGTTACTGCCAACAGCTGTTTCCGTAACAGCGCTTTCTTCACTGCTCGGACCAGCTGTCCGCATTCCACTTTCATCCAATGACTGTGGTTCAAGGCCACTTTCGCTCATATCTACGTCTGTTAAACTACTTTCTTTTGCGTGCTCAGACATTTTTAACTGATTTATAATTTATTTTTACTAATGTTATAACTACAATTGGTTAATCTTCCCTTCAAAACATTATACCATAACATACATAAAATAAATCTTATATCATAATTACGTAAATTTTATGTAAATTAAATTTTGCTTTCACAACCGTATTTCACTTCCTGCACTGACAAAATAGGCCGGTGTAATACAATTTATGATTATATTACATCCTGGTCACGGCACCATTGTAACTATATCTTTCTATTTGCTATAATACAAGTTTTTAAACTTCCACCTACCTTTAATTCTTTTGTGTGTTGGCCGTTATGTGTGATCTCTAGTGTTGAACTAACCCCGCTCGTACGACGAACTGATCAGTGCAGCAAATGAAATGAGGTGTTTGAAATGATTTGTTTAACAAATTGTATAATATAGCAGATAACATTTTATTTATGATTAATATGACATTTATTCTTCCCACTTCCTTCTATGCATGAAATATCAAAAAATATTAACCCTTTCACATTATTTTTAACTTTTGAAATACATTATTATCATTTTTTAACATATGGAATACATCAAAACTTTTTAACTACTGTATCTAACATCTATTATTCTAAAAGAACCAATACCGGTACCTTTATTTTTATTTTCTTATCTACACACACAACTCACATCCAAAATTATTTGAAATCTCATTTATTTCCTTTTAGTTTCTGCCCATTTATACAAAATAAAAAAAAAACTGTTACTTGTTCAAAACTTACGTGGTACCACTCGGTTGCGTCACGCGTGTTTTCGCACTTTCACTATTTTATTTAATTTGTTTATATTTTGTTCTTTACTATTACTTCAGCAACGTTATTCTTCTATTTGATGAAATTTAACACATTTTTTACTAAAATTAGACTCAGTCTTTATTAAGTCGAGTCTAATGCCACCCGGCCGGGTTTGTGACTAAGCTGAGAGTACCAACCAGACTCCCCACTGTTGTTTGTTGCTGAACGGGAAGCCACTGCCTCCAGGCTGCGATTTTTTTCATCGCCATACACAGAGTATGGCATGTCTATGTGCTACATGGGCTAGTGTTGGAAAATGGAGACGATATAGGAGGCTGAGGTAGGTGGAGCCTCTTCGTTGATTTCCTCCATCTCCAAAGCACATGGCACATACTCTTTCTCCTTAGCCATTTTTTTCGCGTCGGTTTCAGCTTGTTATGCGTAAAAGCTGCGCCCGGGCGCATCCATGTGCCCACCGCACGTGACAAATACTCGTTTCACAACCAAGTATCGCGTTCTCTGACAACACAGCCCATAAAGTTATGTTACCGTTCATTATTTGAATACAAAGCTATTTCACATGGGACTTGCAATGATGATATTAAAGACATTTTAATAAATTTAATAAAAAAATAAAACCCCCCATTTTGACACATTACAGTACCCCCCCAATGAGAGGTTTTATGCCCAAGAGAATAAAAATTCTCATTGCCTAACCTAAAGGGATCAGTGCGGATGTGGAGCCATAACCCCCCTTTAATCCTTTATCACAAACACTATGGGTTTAACTACCCCCCTAATCAAGTGGCTGTGGAAACATCTATCCGACTTTACTGGACTTTCTTCGAGAGAATCCCAACACCACAAAGTCAAACAGACCCGAGACTTCGCTGCTCCGACACGTCGGTCAGAACAGGTAAGCCCCACAGTATCACTTGGCCTTTAAACATTCAGTAAAATATCTAATAACGGTCTTTTCATTCTTCCACATCCTCCACTGATGCGTTTCCCTTTAATTGTAAATAATTGTATTGGTTTGCTAAAAGCAAAGCATTGGTTCTTGTTTATACTTGATCATACATATATATTCTTAACAGTAATGTAAACATTTGTTATTTACTATACATGTTGACCTGTCTGGTCTGAAACATCAAAATGATTTTAAAAAAAATAAACAATTCCAAAATCTTCCGATTTGCTTCAAAATTAATCAAATACAGTTACCAATTCAAATGAAAAAATTCAGTCCTAACCTGTCAACTATCATCTTCAATTACCAAATTTCCAATTTTTTTTTTTTAATAAAATTTCCAAAATAACTATGAAAAGCATCAACTATTTTTTAATTAATTTAAATTGTCTAAATCATTCAAAAAGTTTCATTTCCATTAACTCATCTAAAATTATTTAACTGCTTCTCAAATTACACTAAGTTCAATCTCAGATTTCATTATCAACGTTAAATCAAAATAATTTTCAAACTACTTTTCAAATATGGTGTACATACATAAATTCATCATAATACATTTGGTTCAAAGTAAACACCAAAATTAAACAAAATTGTAGGTACATGTTATACATATAAAACACAAAAAAATACAACTTAAATCTAACATACATTACATTTCAAAATAATTACATATCAATTCCCCATGTCATGAGCATATGATACAATCATGTTGACCTACTATACTTACTCTGAATAAAAAAGAAAACTCCTCATGAAATATTAATTACTAGGTATATAAAAACAAGTTACATAACATATTAATTACTTGAAATGGCCAAGTACATAAAAACAAATGCATACACATTACTACATTTAAAATATTCTGCTTTTACAATCTCTAAGTCATGAAATTAGAGTTATTTCTGGTAAGTGAATATTATGTACGTCATAAGCAATTATAGCAATAATTAGACCATCAATACAATTTGGGACAACAATACCAACTGAACAGTATCTGTGGTGTTCATTGCTATGAGCACAATAATCATTTAGTCATCTCATCAACTCATCAACATACGTCAGTTTAAATAAAGTTTTAATTCGTTACTCCCCAGAGTAACCTCCCTTCCACACACACTATGACCACCCCTGGACTGAGGTGTCCAGTTGCTTCCACAAGGACTGAGGTTTTGGAGGAATTTTGGCATCTCCTGTCCTTGCTTCGGCCTTACATTTTTAAATTGCCAGATATTATAATATCTGAATTTTATATTTACAACCTTAAAACGGGTCTATCACCTGTTTTGCTGTTCCTGCTCAAACAAGGTGATAGCCGCTGTTCCATAGTTCCGGGGATTTCCCCTAAGTGGCCCCCCGTTAATTTCAATTTTCACCAATTTCATGGGCAACCAACCATGGTCAGTTTTACAATTGCTGCCCACAGCTGGTTGTCATCCAAAACTACGATCTGGGTTGGTAAGGCCGAGATCGCCCAAAAAGGTGGGGAAATCTTCTCTCATTCGCATGTTTTACTTCGTCTTTAGAATACACTGCACGGTAGCAATTAACATATAATATAAAATTATATAAGTGGTTGTGCAGTGTATATACGCCAGTTTCGGCCTCCGATGATGGTAACGTGCCTTGACGTTACCACCAACACTCATTGCTATCTGCAGTGGCACATGCCGCCACTGCAATAGCATAACTAATAGCTAAACTTAAGTCCTTCTGCATTTACTAACTACATTCCACAGTTGATTTTCTCTTCTAAATACACCAAACAACCCCCCAAAATTACCCCTTAATCTTGCATAATAAACATAATAAACATTAACATTGCTACGTTCAACTAAACAATTCACCTTTAAATAATTTGTATAAAAAATTATCCAGATTTCAACTTGAACTTTCTATTAACTCTTTTTATTTATACTCTAAATTATTGAACATTTATTGGACCATTAGATTCTCCCAAAAATTCAAATTTATTATTAACATTCATTTTGCATCATTTCACAATAATATTTTACCTAAGTTAGCTTCTTTCAAAACCAATTAGTGCCATTATAAGACACTTTACTTCAAGGTCATTATCAAAGTCATACTTACATATTGCCAATCACTCCATCTAATAAATACATCATTACTGTCATTAATTCCAAATATAAACCATTCATCACCACAAATATCCCGTACAACCATATGATTCCACAACTAAATATAGTTTACATTTATTCAATTACTGTTTATTCTCAAGTATAAACCATATAAAATCATTTAAATTCATTATCAAAACCTCTTTATACAACATTTTAAATTAATCAATTAATTCATCTCAAATTATTTGATTCAATCAATTATTGAAAACACAAGTTATTTTAATTACTTTACTCCAAAACAATTACAATTCATTTATTATAAACTTTCATTCTTTATTTAGTCTAATAAAGTATTATTATTATTATTAAATCAATTTCTACTACATGCACACATTGTTTACATCAAATACCTTTTACAACACAAACACAATTAATTTCACTATCAGTTTATTTACAATTTCTTGTCATTATTTTTCTGTTTACCACACCTCATTTCCTAATTTAGCCAGGTCATTACCATAAACTAAAATATTTAAAATGTCCATTCATTGATTTTTATTTAACCCCCATCATCGTATAATAGTCTTATTTTTATATAACAATTATCATCTTTACTCACACTCAATTCATTATTATTATTTATATAATAGTTCTCTAATATTTCAAATTGTTCTATAAAACCCACATAATAATCTACTGGATTATCCCACATTATTATCAAATCATATACCCTGTCTAAATAATTGATTTTGGTCTTGTCACTGTCTGTATTATTATCTATCACCCTTGAGTATTTTAACCTCTCAATTTCAGAATCATCTACTACTAATACTCCACGTCTAAGCACAGGTATGCATTCAATATAATTATCAACGTTATCATCATTTATTTCTGCACTATCTTCACAACAAGGTAAGTTAACAATATTACTAATTCTCTCTCTTTTTATTTTCTCTAGTAGCTCTTCGTAACTTCTAACAACATCAAATAATATTATCTCTCTCTCTCTCTCTCAATGTGAATAATTCTACCACTCTCTCACAATACCTCTCATCATAACATCTTCTCACTTTTTCTCTCTCAATCCACACAAAAGGCAACATAACGTTATCATAACTCATCCTGATTCTTCCAGGGAACTCATGATACACAAAAGGGGACCTACTTAGAGACACCTTGTCTCTATAACCACGTGAGGAAACTCTGTCCTCATAATAACTCACTATTGGAGTCTTTACTCCATTTAAATCGTGGGGGATATTTGCCCTTTGTAAACCCAACCTCTCTTCAACCACTATCTTATTGCTACTCTCTATTTCCACTAAAACTTCATCTCCACTATTATTATTCACTTTATTTTCTAACACATTTTTAATTATCTCGTTATCACTTTTTATTTTGCTATTATTTGTTAACTCATTACTATAATTATCATGATTACTCACCTTGTTAGTAATTATTTCACTATTTTTCGTCATCTTACCACTACTCTCGCCTATATTGACACCCATGTCGTTTATTACTTCGTTATTTCCGTTTATACTGCACTTACCTTTATTTATTCTCCACACTCCCATACCCTCTATACTTTGTACTAAATCGTTACATTTAGTTTCAAATATCTCATTGGTTCTTTCAAAGTGTTTATTGATTTGTTTTATTTCATTTCTAATTTCATGAAAATTACTTTCGATTGTATCAAAACGATAATTTATTTTATCAAACTTCTCATCAAAATTATTCTTAATTTCATTGAAACTACTTTCGCATTTTATTTTTTGTTCATATAATTCGCTTCTTAACTCATCAAATTTGTTATTCTGTACTTCGAAACTACTCTTTATTTCTTTAATTTCATTATTCAATTTATCAAACTTATTATCAAATTTTTCGTCATTAGCATCAAAACGACAATTTATTTTATCGAAATCATTCTTGACTTCTTTATTTTGTTCTTTCAATTCATTCATGTCCCCTCTTAGTTCACTAAAATTGCTACACATCATACTATACAAGCGTGTCAACATATCATCGTCATTCGATTGCTTATTTTTATTTGTTGAAACTGGAGTTAATTGAATTCCAGAATCAATGTTTAATTGTAATTGAGTCGCAATTGGGGTGGAATGAATTATTACGTTACTGCCAACAGCTGTTTCCGTAACAGCGCTTTCTTCACTGCTCGGACCAGCTGTCCGCATTCCACTTTCATCCAATGACTGTGGTTCAAGGCCACTTTCGCTCATATCTACGTCTGTTAAACTACTTTCTTTTGCGTGCTCAGACATTTTTAACTGATTTATAATTTATTTTTACTAATGTTATAACTACAATTGGTTAATCTTCCCTTCAAAACATTATACCATAACATACATAAAATAAATCTTATATCATAATTACGTAAATTTTATGTAAATTAAATTTTGCTTTCACAACCGTATTTCACTTCCTGCACTGACAAAATAGGCCGGTGTAATACAATTTATGATTATATTACATCCTGGTCACGGCACCATTGTAACTATATCTTTCTATTTGCTATAATACAAGTTTTTAAACTTCCACCTACCTTTAATTCTTTTGTGTGTTGGCCGTTATGTGTGATCTCTAGTGTTGAACTAACCCCGCTCGTACGACGAACTGATCAGTGCAGCAAATGAAATGAGGTGTTTGAAATGATTTGTTTAACAAATTGTATAATATAGCAGATAACATTTTATTTATGATTAATATGACATTTATTCTTCCCACTTCCTTCTATGCATGAAATATCAAAAAATATTAACCCTTTCACATTATTTTTAACTTTTGAAATACATTATTATCATTTTTTAACATATGGAATACATCAAAACTTTTTAACTACTGTATCTAACATCTATTATTCTAAAAGAACCAATACCGGTACCTTTATTTTTATTTTCTTATCTACACACACAACTCACATCCAAAATTATTTGAAATCTCATTTATTTCCTTTTAGTTTCTGCCCATTTATACAAAATTAAAAAAAACTGTTACTTGTTCAAAACTTACGTGGTACCACTCGGTTGCGTCACGCGTGTTTTCGCACTTTCACTATTTTATTTAATTTGTTTATATTTTGTTCTTTACTATTACTTCAGCAACGTTATTCTTCTATTTGATGAAATTTAACACATTTTTTACTAAAATTAGACTCAGTTTTTATTAAGTCGAGTCTAATGCCACCCGGCCGGGTTTGTGACTAAGCTGAGAGTACCAACCAGACTCCCCACTGTTGTTTGTTGCTGAACGGGAAGCCACTGCCTCCAGGCTGCGATTTTTTTCATCGCCATACACAGAGTATGGCATGTCTATGTGCCACATGGGCTAGTGTTGGAAAACGGAGACGATATAGGAGGCTGAGGTAGGTGGAGCCTCTTCGTTGATTTCCTCCATCTCCAAAGCACATGGCACATACTCTTTCTCCTTAGCCATTTTTTTTGCGTCGGTTTAAGCTTGTTATGCGTAGAAGCTGCGCCCGGGCGCGTCCATGTGCCCACCGCACGTGACAAATACTCGTTTCACAACCAAGTATCGCGTTCTCTGACAACACAGCCCATAAAGTTATGTTACCGTTCATTATTTGAATACAAAGCTATTTCACATGGGACTTGCAATGATGATATTAAAGACATTTTAATAAATTTAATAAAAAAATAAAACCCCCCATTTTGACACATTACAGTACCCCCCCAATGAGAGCTTTTATGCCCAAGAGAATAAAATTCTCATTGCCTAACCTAAAGGGATCAGTGCGGATGTGGAGCCATAACCCCCCTTTAATCCTTTATCACAAACACTATGGGTTTAACTACCCCCCTAATCAAGTGGCTGTGGAAACATCTATCCGACTTTGCTGGACTTTCTTCGAGAGAATCCCAACACCACAAAGTCAAACAGACCCGAGACTTCGCTGCTCCGACACGTCGGTCAGAACAGGTAAGCCCCACAGTATCACTTGGCCTTTAAACATTCAGTAAAATATCTAATAATGGTCTTTTCATTCTTCCACATCCTCCACTGATGCGTTTCCCTTTAATTGTAAATAATTGTATTGGTTCGCTAAAAGCAAAGCATTGGTTCTTGTTTATACTTGATCATACATATATATTCTTAACAGTAATGTAAACATTTGTTATTTACTATACATGTTGACCTGTCTGGTCTGAAACATCAAAATGATTTTAAAAAAAATAAACAATTCCAAAATCTTCTGATTTGCTTCAAAATTAATCAAATACAGTTACCAATTCAAATGAAAAAATTCAGTCCTAACCTGTCAACTATCATCCTCAATTACCAAATTTCCAATTTTTTTTTTTTAATAAAATTTCCAAAATAACTATGAAAAGCATCAACTATTTTTTAATTAATTTAAATTGTCTAAATCATTCAAAAAGTTTCATTTCCATTAACTCATCTAAAATTATTTAACTGCTTCTCAAATTACACTAAGTTCAATCTCAGATTTCATTATCAACGTTAAATCAAAATAATTTTCAAACTACTTTTCAAATATGGTGTACATACATAAATTCATCATAATACATTTGGTTCAAAGTAAACACCAAAATTAAACAAAATTGTAGGTACATGTTATACATATAAAACACAAAAAAATACAACTTAAATCTAACATACATTACATTTCAAAATAATTACATATCAATTCCCCATGTCATGAGCATATGATACAATCATGTTGACCTACTATACTTACTCTGAATAAAAAAGAAAACTCCTCATGAAATATTAATTACTAGGTATATAAAAACAAGTTACATAACATATTAATTACTTGAAATGGCCAAGTACATAAAAACAAATGCATACACATTACTACATTTAAAATATTCTGCTTTTACAATCTCTAAGTCATGAAATTAGAGTTATTTCTGGTAAGTGAATATTATGTACGTCATAAGCAATTATAGCAATAATTAGACCATCAATACAATTTGGGACAACAATACCAACTGAACAGTATCTGTGGTGTTCATTGCTATGAGCACAATAATCATTTAGTCATCTCATCAACTCATCAACATACGTCAGTTTAAATAAAGTTTTAATTCGTTACTCCCCAGAGTAACCTCCCTTTCACACACACTATGACCACCCCTGGACTGAGGCGTCCAGTTGCTTCCACAAGGACTGAAGTTTTGGAGAAATTTTGGCATTTCCTGTCCTTGCTTCGGCCTTACATTTTTAAATTGCCAGATATTATAATATCTGAATTTTATATTTACAACCTTAAAACGGGTCTATCACCTGTTTTGCTGTTCCTGCTCAAACAAGGTGATAGCCGCTGTTCCATAGTTCCGGGGATTTCCCCTAAGTGGCCCCCCGTTAATTTCAATTTTCACCAATTTCATGGGCAACCAACCATGGCCAGTTTTACAATTGCTGCCCACAGCTGGTTGTCATCCAAAACTACGATCTGGGTTGGTAAGGCCGAGATCGCCCAAAAAGGTGGGGAAATCTTCTCTCATTCGCATGTTTTACTTCGTCTTTAGAATACACTGCACGGTAGCAATTAACATATAATATAAAATTATATAAGTGGTTGTGCAGTGTATATACGCCAGTTTCGGCCTCCGATGATGGTAACGTGCCTTGACGTTACCACCAACACTCATCGCTATCTGCAGTGGCACATGCCGCCACTGCAATAGCATAACTAATAGCTAAACTTAAGTCCTTCTGCATTTACTAACTACATTCCACAGTTGATTTTCTCTTCTAAATACACCAAACAACCCCCCAAAATTACCCCTTAATCTTGCATAATAAACATAATAAACATTAACATTGCTACGTTGAACTAAACAATTCACCTTTAAATAATTTGTATAAAAAATTATCCAGATTTCAACGTGAACTTTCTATTAACTCTTTTTATTTATACTCTAAATTATTGAACATTTATTGGACCATTAGATTCTCCCAAAAATTCAAATTTATTATTAACATTCATTTTGCATCATTTCACAATAATATTTTACCTAAGTTAGCTTCTTTCAAAACCAATTAGTGCCATTATAAGACACTTTACTTCAAGGTCATTATCAAAGTCATACTTACATATGGCCAATCACTCCATCTAATAAATACATCATTACTGTCATTAATTCCAAATATAAACCATTCATCACCACAAATATCCCGTACAACCATATGATTCCACAACTAAATATATTTTACATTTATTCAATTACTGTTTATTCTCAAGTATAAACCATATAAAATCATTTAAATTCATTATCAAAATCTCTTTATACAACATTTTAAATTAATCAATTAATTCATCTCAAATTATTTGATTCAATCAATTATTGAAAACACAAGTTATTTTAATTACTTTACTCCAAAACAATTACAATTCATTTATTATAAACTTTCATTCTTTATTTAGTCTAATAAAGTATTATTATTATTATTAAATCAATTTCTACTACATGCACACATTGTTTACATCAAATACCTTTTACAACACAAACACAATTAATTTCACTATCAGTTTATTTACAATTTCTTGTCATTATTTTTCTGTTTACCACACCTCATTTCCTAATTTAGCCAGGTCATTACCATAAAACAAAATATTTAAAATGTCCATTCATTGATTTTTATTTAACCCCCATCATCGTATAATAGTCTTATTTTTATATAACAATTATCATCTTTACTCACACTCAATTCATTATTATTATTTATATAATAGTTCTCTAATATTTCAAATTGTTCTATAAAACCCACATAATAATCTACTGGATTATCCCACATTATTATCAAATCATATACCCTGTCTAAATAATTGATTTTGGTCTTGTCACTGTCTGTATTATTATCTATCACCCTTGAGTATTTTAACCTCTCAATTTCAGAATCATCTACTACTAATACTCCACGTCTAAGCACAGGTATGCATTCAATATAATTATCAACGTTATCATCATTTATTTCTGCACTATCTTCACAACAAGGTAAGTTAACAATATTACTAATTCTCTCTCTCTTTATTTTCTCTAGTAGCTCTTCGTAACTTCTAACAACATCAAATAATATTATCTCTCTCTCTCTCTCTCTCTCTCTCTCTCTCTCTCTCTCTCTCTCTCTCTCTCTCAATGTGAATAATTCTACCACTCTCTCACAATACCTCTCATCATAACATCTTCTCACTTTTTCTCTCTGAATCCACACAAAGGCAACATAACGTTATCATAACTCATCCTGATTCTTCCAGGGAACTCATGATACACAAAAGGGGACCTACTTAGAGACACCTTGTCTCTATAACCACGTGAGGAAACTCTGTCCTCATAATAACTCACTATTGGAGTCTTTACTCCATTTAAATCGTGGGGAATATTTGCCCTTTGTAAACCCAACCTCTCTTCAACCACTATCTTATTGCTACTCTCTATTTCCACTAAAACTTCATCTCCACTATTATTATTCACTTTATTTTCTAACACATTTTTAATTATCTCGTTATCACTTTTTATTTTGCTATTATTTGTTAACTCATTACTATAATTATCATGATTACTCACCTTGTTAGTAATTATTTCACTATTTTTTGTCATCTTACCACTACTCTCGCCTATATTGACACCCATGTCGTTTATTACTTCGTTATTTCCGTTTATACTGCACTTACCTTTATTTATTCTCCACACTCCCATACCCTCTATACTTTGTACTAAATCGTTACATTTAGTTTCAAATATCTCATTGGTTCTTTCAAAGTGTTTATTGATTTGTTTTATTTCATTTCTAATTTCATGAAAATTACTTTTGATTGTATCAAAACGATAATTTATTTTATCAAACTTCTCATCAAAATTATTCTTAATTTCATTGAAACTACTTTCGCATTTTATTTTTTGTTCATATAATTCGCTTCTTAACTCATCAAATTTGTTATTCTGTACTTCGAAACTACTCTTTATTTCTTTAATTTCATTATTCAATTTATCAAACTTATTATCAAATTTTTCGTCATTAGCATCAAAACGACAATTTATTTTATCGAAATCATTCTTGACTTCTTTATTTTGTTCTTTCAATTCATTCATGTCCCCTCTTAGTTCACTAAAATTGCTACAAATCATACTATACAAGCGTGTCAACATATCATCGTTATTCGATTGCTTATTTTTATTTGTTGAAACTGGAGTTAATTGAATTCCAGAATCAACGTTTAATTGTAATTGAGTCGCAATTGGGGTGGAATGAATTATTACGTTACTGCCAACAGCTGTTTCCGTAACAGCGCTTTCTTCACTGCTCGGACCAGCTGTCCGCATTCCACTTTCATCCAATGACTGTGGTTCAAGGCCACTTTCGCTCATATCTACGTCTGTTAAACTACTTTGTTTTGCGTGCTCAGACATTTTTAACTGATTTATAATTTATTGTTACTAATGTTATAACTACAATTGGTTAATCTTCCCTTCAAAACATTATACCATAACATACATAAAATAAATCTTATATCATAATTACGTAAATTTTATGTAAATTAAATTTTGCTTTCACAACCGTATTTCACTTCCTGCACTGACAAAATAGGCCGGTGTAATACAATTTATGATTATATTACATCCTGGTCACGGCACCATTGTAACTATATCTTTCTATTTGCTATAATACAAGTTTTTATACTTCCACCTACCTTTAATTCTTTTGTGTGTTGGCCGTTATGTATGATCTCTAGTGTTGAACTAACCCCGCTTGTACGACGAACTGATCAGTGCAGCAAATGAAATGAGGTGTTTGAAATGATTTGTTTAACAAATTGTATAATATAGCAGATAACATTTTATTTATGATTAATATGACATTTATTCTTCCCACTTCCTTCTATGCATGAAATATCAAAAAATATTAACCCTTTCACATTATTTTTAACTTTTGAAATACATTATTATCATTTTTTAACATATGGAATACATCAAAACTTTTTAACTATCTAACATCTATTATTCTAAAAGAACCAATACCGGTACCTTTATTTTTATTTTCTTATCTACACACACAACTCACATCCAAAATTATTTGAAATCTCATTTATTTCCTTTTAGTTTCCGCCCATTTATACAAAATAAAAAAAAAACTGTTACTTGTTCAAAACTTACGTGGTACCACTCGGTTGCGTCACGCGTGTTTTCGCACTTTCACTATTTTATTGAATTTGTTTATATTTTGTTCTTTACTATTACTTCAGCAACGTTATTCTTCTATTTGATGAAATTTAACACATTTTTTACTAAAATTAGACTCAGTTTTTATTAAGTCGAGTCTAATGCCACCCGGCCTGGTTTGTGACTAAGCTGAGAGTACCAACCAGACTCCCCACTGTTGTTTGTTGCGGAACGGAAAGCCACTGCCTCCAGGCTGCGATTTTTTTCATCGCCATACACAGAGTATGGCATGTCTATGTGCTACATGGGCTAGTGTTGGAAAACGGAGACGATATAGGAGGCTGAGGTAGGTGGAGCCTCTTCGTTGATTTCCTCCATCTCCAAAGCACATGGCACATACTCTTTCTCCTTAGCCATTTTTTTCGCGTCGGTTTCAGCTTGTTATGCGTAGAAGCTGCGCCCGGGCGCATCCATGTGCCCGCCGCACGTGACAAATACTCGTTTCACAACCAAGTATCGCGTTCTCTGACAACACAGCCCATAAAGTTATGTTACCGTTCATTATTTGAATACAAAGCTATTTCACATGGGACTTGCAATGATGATATTAAAGACATTTTAATAAATTTAATAAAAAAATAAAACCCCCCATTTTGACACATTACAGTACCCCCCCAATGAGAGGTTTTATGCCCAAGAGAATAAAAATTCTCATTGCCTAACCTAAAGGGATCAGTGCGGATGTGGAGCCATAACCCCCCTTTAATCCTTTATCACAAACACTATGGGTTTAACTACCCCCCTAATCAAGTGGCTGTGGAAACATCTATCCGACTTTGCTGGACTTTCTTCGAGAGAATCCCAACACCACAAAGTCAAACAGACCCGAGACTTCGCTGCTCCGACACGTCGGTCAGAACAGGTAAGCCCCACAGTATCACTTGGCCTTTAAACATTCAGTAAAATATCTAATAACGGTCTTTTCATTCTTCCACATCCTCCACTGATGCGTTTCCCTTTAATTGTAAATAATTGTATTGGTTTGCTAAAAGCAAAGCATTGGTTCTTGTTTATACTTGATCATACATATATATTCTTAACAGTAATGTAAACATTTGTTATTTACTATACATGTTGACCTGTCTGGTCTGAAACATCAAAATGATTTTTAAAAAAATAAACAATTCCAAAATCTTCCGATTTGCTTCAAAATTAATCAAATACAGTTACCAATTCAAATGAAAAAATTCAGTCCTAACCTGTCAACTATCATCTTCAATTACCAAATTTCCAATTTTTTTTTTTAATAAAATTTCCAAAATAACTATGAAAAGCATCAACTATTTTTTAATTAATTTAAATTGTCTAAATCATTCAAAAAGTTTCATTTCCATTAACTCATCTAAAATTATTTAACTGCTTCTCAAATTACACTAAGTTCAATCTCAGATTTCATTATCAACGTTAAATCAAAATAATTTTCAAACTACTTTTCAAATATGGTGTACATACATAAATTCATCATAATACATTTGGTTCAAAGTAAACACCAAAATTAAACAAAATTGTAGGTACATGTTATACATATAAAACACAAAAAAATACAACTTAAATCTAACATACATTACATTTCAAAATAATTACATATCAATTCCCCATGTCATGAGCATATGATACAATCATGTTGACCTACTATACTTACTCTGAATAAAAAAGAAAACTCCTCATGAAATATTAATTACTAGGTATATAAAAACAAGTTACATAACATATTAATTACTTGAAATGGCCAAGTACATAAAAACAAATGCATACACATTACTACATTTAAAATATTCTGCTTTTACAATCTCTAAGTCATGAAATTAGAGTTATTTCTGGTAAGTGAATATTATGCACGTCATAAGCAATTATAGCAATAATTAGACCATCAATACAATTTGGGACAACAATACCAACTGAACAGTATCTGTGGTGTTCATTGCTATGAGCACAATAATCATTTAGTCATCTCATCAACTCATCAACATACGTCAGTTTAAATAAAGTTTTAATTCGTTACTCCCCAGAGTAACCTCCCTTCCACACACACTATGACCGCCCCTGGACTGAGGCGTCCAGTTGCTTCCACAAGGACTGAAGTTTTGGAGAAATTTTGGCATCTCCTGTCCTTGCTTCGGCCTTACATTTTTAAATTGCCAGATATTATAATATCTGAATTTTATATTTACAACCTTAAAACGGGTCTATCACCTGTTTTGCTGTTCCTGCTCAAACAAGGTGATAGCCGCTGTTCCATAGTTCCGGGGATTTCCCCTAAGTGGCCCCCCGTTAATTTCAATTTTCACCAATTTCATGGGCAACCAACCATGGTCAGTTTTACAATTGCTGCCCACAGCTGGTTGTCATCCAAAACTACGATCTGGGTTGGTAAGGCCGAGATCGCCCAAAAAGGTGGGGAAATCTTCTCTCATTCGCATGTTTTACTTCGTCTTTAGAATACACTGCACGGTAGCAATTAACATATAATATAAAATTATATAAGTGGTTGTGCAGTGTATATACGCCAGTTTCGGCCTCCGATGATGGTAACGTGCCTTGACGTTACCACCAACACTCATCGCTATCTGCAGTGGCACATGCCGCCACTGCAATAGCATAACTAATAGCTAAACTTAAGTCCTTCTGCATTTACTAACTACATTCCACAGTTGATTTTCTCTTCTAAATACACCAAACAACCCCCCAAAATTACCCCTTAATCTTGCATAATAAACATAATAAACATTAACATTGCTACGTTCAACTAAACAATTCACCTTTAAATAATTTGTATAAAAAATTATCCAGATTTCAACTTGAACTTTCTATTAACTCTTTTTATTTATACTCTAAATTATTGAACATTTATTGGACCATTAGATTCTCCCAAAAATTCAAATTTATTATTAACATTCATTTTGCATCATTTCACAATAATATTTTACCTAAGTTAGCTTCTTTCAAAACCAATTAGTGCCATTATAAGACACTTTACTTCAAGGTCATTATCAAAGTCATACTTACATATGGCCAATCACTCCATCTAATAAATACATCATTACTGTCATTAATTCCAAATATAAACCATTCATCACCACAAATATCCCGTACAACCATATGATTCCACAACTAAATATATTTTACATTTATTCAATTACTGTTTATTCTCAAGTATAAACCATATAAAATCATTTAAATTCATTATCAAAATCTCTTTATACAACATTTTAAATTAATCAATTAATTCATCTCAAATTATTTGATTCAATCAATTATTGAAAACACAAGTTATTTTAATTACTTTACTCCAAAACAATTACAATTCATTTATTATAAACTTTCATTCTTTATTTAGTCTAATAAAGTATTATTATTATTATTAAATCAATTTCTACTACATGCACACATTGTTTACATCAAATACCTTTTACAACACAAACACAATTAATTTCACTATCAGTTTATTTACAATTTCTTGTCATTATTTTTCTGTTTACCACACCTCATTTCCTAATTTAGCCAGGTCATTACCATAAACTAAAATATTTAAAATGTCCATTCATTGATTTTTATTTAACCCCCATCATCGTATAATAGTCTTATTTTTATATAACAATTATCATCTTTACTCACACTCAATTCATTATTATTATTTATATAATAGTTCTCTAATATTTCAAATTGTTCTATAAAACCCACATAATAATCTACTGGATTATCCCACATTATTATCAAATCATATACCCTGTCTAAATAATTGATTTTGGTCTTGTCACTGTCTGTATTATTATCTATCACCCTTGAGTATTTTAACCTCTCAATTTCAGAATCATCTACTACTAATACTCCACGTCTAAGCACAGGTATGCATTCAATATAATTATCAACGTTATCATCATTTATTTCTGCACTATCTTCACAACAAGGTAAGTTAACAATATTACTAATTCTCTCTCTCTTTATTTTCTCTAGTAGCTCTTCGTAACTTCTAACAACATCAAATAATATTATCTCTCTCTCTCTCTCTCTCTCTCTCTCTCTCTCTCTCTCTCTCTCTCTCTCTCTCTCTCTCTCTCTCTCAATGTGAATAATTCTACCACTCTCTCACAATACCTCTCATCATAACATCTTCTCACTTTTTCTCTCTCAATCCACACAAAAGGCAACATAACGTTATCATAACTCATCCTGATTCTTCCAGGGAACTCATGATACACAAAAGGGGACCTACTTAGAGACACCTTGTCTCTATAACCACGTGAGGAAACTCTGTCCTCATAATAACTCACTATTGGAGTCTTTACTCCATTTAAATCGTGGGGAATATTTGCCCTTTGTAAACCCAACCTCTCTTCAACCACTATCTTATTGCTACTCTCTATTTCCACTAAAACTTCATCTCCACTATTATTATTCACTTTATTTTCTAACACATTTTTAATTATCTCGTTATCACTTTTTATTTTGCTATTATTTGTTAACTCATTACTATAATTATCATGATTACTCACCTTGTTAGTAATTATTTCACTATTTTTCGTCATCTTACCACTACTCTCGCCTATATTGACACCCATGTCGTTTATTACTTCGTTATTTCCGTTTATACTGCACTTACCTTTATTTATTCTCCACACTCCCATACCCTCTATACTTTGTACTAAATCGTTACATTTATTTTCAAATATCTCATTGGTTCTTTCAAAGTGTTTATTGATTTGTTTTATTTCATTTCTAATTTCATGAAAATTACTTTCGATTGTATCAAAACGATAATTTATTTTATCAAACTTCTCATCAAAATTATTCTTAATTTCATTGAAACTACTTTCGCATTTTATTTTTTGTTCATATAATTCGCTTCTTAACTCATCAAATTTGTTATTCTGTACTTCGAAACTACTCTTTATTTCTTTAATTTCATTATTCAATTTATCAAACTTATTATCAAATTTTTCATCATTAGCATCAAAACGACAATTTATTTTATCGAAATCATTCTTGACTTCTTTATTTTGTTCTTTCAATTCATTCAGGTCCCTCTTAGTTCACTAAAATTGCTACACATCATACTATACAAGCGTGTCAACATATCATCGTCATTCGATTGCTTATTTTTATTTGTTGAAACTGGAGTTAATTGAATTCCAGAATCAACGTTTAATTGTAATTGAGTCGCAATTGGGGTGGAATGAATTATTACGTTACTGCCAACAGCTGTTTCCGTAACAGCGCTTTCTTCACTGCTCGGACCAGCTGTCCGCATTCCACTTTCATCCAATGACTGTGGTTCAAGGCCACTTTCGCTCATATCTACGTCTGTTAAACTACTTTGTTTTGCGTGCTCAGACATTTTTAACTGATTTATAATTTATTTTTACTAATGTTATAACTACAATTGGTTAATCTTCCCTTCAAAACATTATACCATAACATACATAAAATAAATCTTATATCATAATTACGTAAATTTTATGTAAATTAAATTTTGCTTTCACAACCGTATTTCACTTCCTGCACTGACAAAATAGGCCGGTGTAATACAATTTATGATTATATTACATCCTGGTCACGGCACCATTGTAACTATATCTTTCTATTTGCTATAATACAAGTTTTTAAACTTCCACCTACCTTTAATTCTTTTGTGTGTTGGCCGTTATGTGTGATCTCTAGTGTTGAACTAACCCCGCTCGTACGACGAACTGATCAGTGCAGCAAATGAAATGAGGTGTTTGAAATGATTTGTTTAACAAATTGTATAATATAGCAGATAACATTTTATTTATGATTAATATGACATTTATTCTTCCCACTTCCTTCTATGCATGAAATATCAAAAAATATTAACCCTTTCACATTATTTTTAACTTTTGAAATACATTATTATCATTTTTTAACATATGGAATACATCAAAACTTTTTAACTATCTAACATCTATTATTCTAAAAGAACCAATACCGGTACCTTTATTTTTATTTTCTTATCTACACACACAACTCACATCCAAAATTATTTGAAATCTCATTTATTTCCTTTTAGTTTCTGCCCATTTATACAAAATAAAAAAAAAACTGTTACTTGTTCAAAACTTACGTGGTACCACTCGGTTGCGTCACGCGTGTTTCGCACTTTCACTATTTTATTGAATTTGTTTATATTTTGTTCTTTACTATTACTTCAGCAACGTTATTCTTCTATTTGATGAAATTTAACACATTTTTTACTAAAATTAGACTCAGTTTTTATTAAGTCGAGTCTAATGCCACCCGGCCGGGTTTGTGACTAAGCTGAGAGTACCAACCAGACTCCCCACTGTTGTTTGTTGCTGAACGGGAAGCCACTGCCTCCAGGCTGCGATTTTTTTCATCGCCATACACAGAGTATGGCATGTCTATGTGCTACATGGGCTAGTGTTGGAAAACGGAGACGATATAGGAGGCTGAGGTAGGTGGAGCCTCTTCGTTGATTTCCTCCATCTCCAAAGCACATGGCACATACTCTTTCTCCTTAGCCATTTTTTTCGCGTCGGTTTCAGCTTGTTATGCGTAGAAGCTGCGCCCGGGCGCATCCATGTGCCCGCCGCACGTGACAAATACTCGTTTCACAACCAAGTATCGCGTTCTCTGACAACACAGCCCATAAAGTTATGTTACCGTTCATTATTTGAATACAAAGCTATTTCACATGGGACTTGCAATGATGATATTAAAGACATTTTAATAAATTTAATAAAAAAATAAAACCCCCCATTTTGACACATTACAGTACCCCCCCAATGAGAGGTTTTATGCCCAAGAGAATAAAAATTCTCATTGCCTAACCTAAAGGGATCAGTGCGGATGTGGAGCCATAACCCCCCTTTAATCCTTTATCACAAACACTATGGGTTTAACTACCCCCCTAATCAAGTGGCTGTGGAAACATCTATCCGACTTTGCTGGACTTTCTTCGAGAGAATCCCAACACCACAAAGTCAAACAGACCCGAGACTTCGCTGCTCCGACACGTCGGTCAGAACAGGTAAGCCCCACAGTATCACTTGGCCTTTAAACATTCAGTAAAATATCTAATAACGGTCTTTTCATTCTTCCACATCCTCCACTGATGCGTTTCCCTTTAATTGTAAATAATTGTATTGGTTTGCTAAAAGCAAAGCATTGGTTCTTGTTTATACTTGATCATACATATATATTCTTAACAGTAATGTAAACATTTGTTATTTACTATACATGTTGACCTGTCTGGTCTGAAACATCAAAATGATTTTTAAAAAAATAAACAATTCCAAAATCTTCCGATTTGCTTCAAAATTAATCAAATACAGTTACCAATTCAAATGAAAAAATTCAGTCCTAACCTGTCAACTATCATCTTCAATTACCAAATTTCCAATTTTTTTTTTTTAATAAAATTTCCAAAATAACTATGAAAAGCATCAACTATTTTTTAATTAATTTAAATTGTCTAAATCATTCAAAAAGTTTCATTTCCATTAACTCATCTAAAATTATTTAACTGCTTCTCAAATTACACTAAGTTCAATCTCAGATTTCATTATCAACGTTAAATCAAAATAATTTTCAAACTACTTTTCAAATATGGTGTACATACATAAATTCATCATAATACATTTGGTTCAAAGTAAACACCAAAATTAAACAAAATTGTAGGTACATGTTATACATATAAAACACAAAAAAATACAACTTAAATCTAACATACATTACATTTCAAAATAATTACATATCAATTCCCCATGTCATGAGCATATGATACAATCATGTTGACCTACTATACTTACTCTGAATAAAAAAGAAAACTCCTCATGAAATATTAATTACTAGGTATATAAAAACAAGTTACATAACATATTAATTACTTGAAATGGCCAAGTACATAAAAACAAATGCATACACATTACTACATTTAAAATATTCTGCTTTTACAATCTCTAAGTCATGAAATTAGAGTTATTTCTGGTAAGTGAATATTATGTACGTCATAAGCAATTATAGCAATAATTAGACCATCAATACAATTTGGGACAACAATACCAACTGAACAGTATCTGTGGTGTTCATTGCTATGAGCACAATAATCATTTAGTCATCTCATCAACTCATCAACATACGTCAGTTTAAATAAAGTTTTAATTCGTTACTCCCCAGAGTAACCTCCCTTCCACACACACTATGACCGCCCCTGGACTGAGGCGTCCAGTTGCTTCCACAAGGACTGAAGTTTTGGAGAAATTTTGGCATCTCCTGTCCTTGCTTCGGCCTTACATTTTTAAATTGCCAGATATTATAATATCTGAATTTTATATTTACAACCTTAAAACGGGTCTATCACCTGTTTTGCTGTTCCTGCTCAAACAAGGTGATAGCCGCTGTTCCATAGTTCCGGGGATTTCCCCTAAGTGGCCCCCCGTTAATTTCAATTTTCACCAATTTCATGGGCAACCAACCATGGTCAGTTTTACAATTGCTGCCCACAGCTGGTTGTCATCCAAAACTACGATCTGGGTTGGTAAGGCCGAGATCGCCCAAAAAGGTGGGGAAATCTTCTCTCATTCGCATGTTTTACTTCGTCTTTAGAATACACTGCACGGTAGCAATTAACATATAATATAAAATTATATAAGTGGTTGTGCAGTGTATATACGCCAGTTTCGGCCTCCGATGATGGTAACGTGCCTTGACGTTACCACCAACACTCATCGCTATCTGCAGTGGCACATGCCGCCACTGCAATAGCATAACTAATAGCTAAACTTAAGTCCTTCTGCATTTACTAACTACATTCCACAGTTGATTTTCTCTTCTAAATACACCAAACAACCCCCCAAAATTACCCCTTAATCTTGCATAATAAACATTAACATTGCTACGTTCAACTAAACAATTCACCTTTAAATAATTTGTATAAAAAATTATCCAGATTTCAACTTGAACTTTCTATTAACTCTTTTTATTTATACTCTAAATTATTGAACATTTATTGGACCATTAGATTCTCCCAAAAATTCAAATTTATTATTAACATTCATTTTGCATCATTTCACAATAATATTTTACCTAAGTTAGCTTCTTTCAAAACCAATTAGTGCCATTATAAGACACTTTACTTCAAGGTCATTATCAAAGTCATACTTACATATTGCCAATCACTCCATCTAATAAATACATCATTACTGTCATTAATTCCAAATATAAACCATTCATCACCACAAATATCCCGTACAACCATATGATTCCACAACTAAATATAGTTTACATTTATTCAATTACTGTTTATTCTCAAGTATAAACCATATAAAATCATTTAAATTCATTATCAAAATCTCTTTATACAACATTTTAAATTAATCAATTAATTCATCTCAAATTATTTGATTCAATCAATTATTGAAAACACAAGTTATTTTAATTACTTTACTCCAAAACAATTACAATTCATTTATTATAAACTTTCATTCTTTATTTAGTCTAATAAAGTATTATTATTATTATTAAATCAATTTCTACTACATGCACACATTGTTTACATCAAATACCTTTTACAACACAAACACAATTAATTTCACTATCAGTTTATTTACAATTTCTTGTCATTATTTTTCTGTTTACCACACCTCATTTCCTAATTTAGCCAGGTCATTACCATAAACTAAAATATTTAAAATGTCCATTCATTGATTTTTATTTAACCCCCATCATCGTATAATAGTCTTATTTTTATATAACAATTATCATCTTTACTCACACTCAATTCATTATTATTATTTATATAATAGTTCTCTAATATTTCAAATTGTTCTATAAAACCCACATAATAATCTACTGGATTATCCCACATTATTATCAAATCATATACCCTGTCTAAATAATTGATTTTGGTCTTGTCACTGTCTGTATTATTATCTATCACCCTTGAGTATTTTAACCTCTCAATTTCAGAATCATCTACTACTAATACTCCACGTCTAAGCACAGGTATGCATTCAATATAATTATCAACGTTATCATCATTTATTTCTGCACTATCTTCACAACAAGGTAAGTTAACAATATTACTAATTCTCTCTCTCTTTATTTTCTCTAGTAGCTCTTCGTAACTTCTAACAACATCAAATAATATTATCTCTCTCTCTCTCTCTCTCTCTCTCTCTCTCTCTCTCTCTCTCTCTCTCTCAATGTGAATAATTCTACCACTCTCTCACAATACCTCTCATCATAACATCTTCTCACTTTTTCTCTCTCAATCCACACAAAAGGCAACATAACGTTATCATAACTCATCCTGATTCTTCCAGGGAACTCATGATATACAAAAGGGGACCTACTTAGAGACACCTTGTCTCTATAACCACGTGAGGAAACTCTGTCCTCATAATAACTCACTATTGGAGTCTTTACTCCATTTAAATCGTGGGGAATATTTGCCCTTTGTAAACCCAACCTCTCTTCAACCACTATCTTATTGCTACTCTCTATTTCCACTAAAACTTCATCTCCACTATTATTATTCACTTTATTTTCTAACACATTTTTAATTATCTCGTTATCACTTTTTATTTTGCTATTATTTGTTAACTCATTACTATAATTATCATGATTACTCACCTTGTTAGTAATTATTTCACTATTTTTCGTCATCTTACCACTACTCTCGCCTATATTGACACCCATGTCGTTTATTACTTCGTTATTTCCGTTTATACTGCACTTACCTTTATTTATTCTCCACACTCCCATACCCTCTATACTTTGTACTAAATCGTTACATTTATTTTCAAATATCTCATTGGTTCTTTCAAAGTGTTTATTGATTTGTTTTATTTCATTTCTAATTTCATGAAAATTACTTTCGATTGTATCAAAACGATAATTTATTTTATCAAACTTCTCATCAAAATTATTCTTAATTTCATTGAAACTACTTTCGCATTTTATTTTTTGTTCATATAATTCGCTTCTTAACTCATCAAATTTGTTATTCTGTACTTCGAAACTACTCTTTATTTCTTTAATTTCATTATTCAATTTATCAAACTTATTATCAAATTTTCATCATTAGCATCAAAACGACAATTTATTTTATCGAATCATTCTTGACTTCTTTATTTTGTTCTTTCAATTCATTCAGGTCCTCTTAGTTCACTAAAATTGCTACACATCATACTATACAAGCGTGTCAACATATCATCGTCATTCGATTGCTTATTTTTATTTGTTGAAACTGGAGTTAATTGAATTCCAGAATCAACGTTTAATTGTAATTGAGTCGCAATTGGGTGGAATGCAATTATTACGTTACTGCCAACAGCTGTTTCCGTAACAGCGCTTTCTTCACTGCTCGGACCAGCTGTCCGCATTCCACTTTCATCCAATGACTGTGGTTCAAGGCCACTTTCGCTCATATCTACGTCTGTTAAACTACTTTGTTTTGCGTGCTCAGACATTTTTAACTGATTTATAATTTATTTTTACTAATGTTATAACTACAATTGTTAATCTTCCCTTCAAAACATTATACCATAACATACATAAAATAAATCTTATATCATAATTACGTAAATTTATGTAAATTAAATTTTGCTTTCACAACCGTATTTCACTTCCTGCACTGACAAAATAGCGGTGTAATACAATTTATGATTATATTACATCCTGGTCACGGCACCATTGTAACTATATCTTTCTATTTGCTATAATACAAGTTTTTAAACTTCCACCTACCTTTAATTCTTTTGTGTTGCCGTTATGTGTGATCTCTAGTGTTGAACTAACCCCGCTCGTACGACGAACTGATCAGTGCAGCAAATGAAATGAGGTGTTTGAAATGATTTGTTAACAAATTGTATAATATAGCAGATAACATTTTATTTATGATTAATATGACATTTATTCTTCCACTTCCTTCTATGCATGAAATATCAAAAAATATTAACCCTTTCACATTATTTTTAACTTTTGAAATACATTATTATCATTTTTAACATATGGAATACATCAAAACTTTTTAACTATCTAACATCTATTATTCTAAAAGAACAATACCGGTACCTTTACTTTTTAATTTTCTTATCTACACACACAACTCACATCCAAAATTATTTGAAATCTCATTTATTTCCTTTTAGTTTCTGCCCATTTATACAAAATAAAAAAAAACTGTTACTTGTTCAAAACTTACGTGGTACCACTCGGTTGCGTCACGCGTGTTTCGCACTTTCACTATTTTATTGAATTTGTTTATATTTTGTTCTTTACTATTACTTCAGCAACGTTATTCTTCTATTTGATGAAATTTAACACATTTTTTACTAAAATTAGACTCAGTTTTTATTAAGTCGAGTCTAATGCCACCCGGCCGGGTTTGTGACTAAGCTGAGAGTACAACCAGACTCCCACTGTTGTTTGTTGCTGAACGGGAAGCCACTGCCTCCAGGCTGCGATTTTTTTCATCGCCATACACAGAGTATGGCATGTCTATGTGCTACATGGGCTAGTGTTGGAAACGGAGACGATATAGGAGGCTGAGGTAGGTGGAGCCTCTTCGTTGATTTCCTCCATCTCCAAGCACATGGCACATACTCTTTCTCCTTAGCATTTTATTCGCGTCGGTTTCAGCTTGTTATGCGTAGAAGCTGCGCCCGGCGCATCCATGTGCCCGCCGCACGTGACAAATACTCGTTTCACAACAAGTATCGCGTTCTCTGACAACACAGCCAAGTTATGTTACCGTTCATTTGATCAAGTATTTCACATGGGACTTGCAATGATGATATTAAAGACATTTTAATAATTTAATTAAACATAAAACCCCCATTTTCCATTACAGTACCCCCCAATGAGAGGTTTTATGCCCAAGAGAATAAAAATTCTCATTGCCTAACCTAAGGGATCAGTGCGATGTGAGCATAACCCCCTTTAATCCTTTATACAAACACTATGGGATTTAACTACCCCTAATCAAGTGGCTGTGAAAATCTATCGACTTTGCTGACTTTTTCGAGAGAATCCAATAAAGTATTAGTATTAAATAGTTGTGTATTAAGTGTAATTAGACTAGTTGATTAATTAGACCTTTAAACATTCAGTAAAATATCTAAATAACGGTCTTTTCATTTCTACCATCTCCACTGATGCGTTTCCTTTAATTGTAAATAATTGTATTGCGTTTGCTAAAAGCAAAGCATTGTTCTTGTTTATACTTGATCATACATATATATTCTTAACAGTAATGTAACATTTGTTATTTACTATACATGTTGACTGTCTGGTCTGAAACATCAAAATGATTTTAAAAAATAAACAATTCAAATCTTCCGATTTGCTTCAAAATTATCAAATACAGTTACCAATTCAAATGAAAAATTCAGTCCTAACCTGTCAACTATCATCTTCAATTACCAAATTTCCAATTTTTTTTTGTTTTAATAAAATTTCCAAAATAACTATGAAAAGCATCAACTATTTTTAATTAATTTAAATTGTCTAAATCATTCAAAAAGTTTCATTTCCATTAACTCATCTAAAATTATTTAACTGCTTCTCAAATTACACTAAGTTCAATCTCAGATTTCATTATCAACGTTAATCAAAATAATTTTCAAACTACTTTTCAAATATGGTGTACATACATAAATTCATCATAATACAATTTGGTTCAAAGTAAACACCAAAATTAAACAAAATTGTAGGTACATGTTATACATATAAAACACAAAAAAATACAACTTAAATCTAACATACATTACATTTCAAAATAATTACATATCAATTCCCCATGTCATGACATATGATACAATCATGTTGACCTACTATACTTACTCTGAATAAAAAAGAAAACTCCTCATGAAATATTAATTACTAGGTATATAAAAACAAGTTACATAACATATTAATTACTTGAAATGGCCAAGTACATAAAAACAATGCAACACATTACTACATTTAAAATATTCTGCTTTACAATCTCTAAGTCATGAAATTAGAGTTATTTCTGGTAAGTGAATATTATGTACGTCATAAGCAATTATAGCAATAATTAGACCATCAATACAATTTGGACAACAATACCAACTGAACAGTATCTGTGGTGTTCATTGCTATGAGCACATAATCATTTAGTCATCTCATCAACTCATCAACATACGTCAGTTAAATAAAGTTTAATTCGTTACTCCCCAGAGTAACCTCCCTTCCACACACACTATGACCGCCCCTGGACTGAGGCGTCCAGTTGCTTCCACAAGGACTGAAGTTTTGGAGAAATTTTGGCATCTCCTTCCTTGCTTCGGCCTTACATTTTAAATTGCCAGATATTATAATATCTGAATTTTATATTTACAACCTTAAAACGGTCTATCACCTGTTTTGCTGTTCCTGCTCAAACAAGGTGATAGCGCTGTCATAGTTCCGGGATTTCCTAAGTGGCCCCCTTAATTTCAATTTTCTCAATTTCATGGGCAACCAACCATGGTCAGTTTTACAATTGCTGCCCACAGCTGGTTGTCATCCAAAACTACGATCTGGTTGGTAAGGCGAGATCGCCCAAAAGGTGGGGAAATCTTCTCTCATTCGCATGTTTACTTCGTCTTTAGAATACACTGCACGTAGCAATAACATATAATATAAAATTATATATGTGTTGTGCAGTGTATATACGCCAGTTTCGCCTCCGATGATGGTAACGTGCCTTGACGTTACCACAACACTCATCGCTATCTGCAGTGGCACATGCCGCCACTGCAATAGCATAACTAATAGCTAAACTTAAGTCCTTCTGCATTTACTAACTACATTCCACAGTGATTTTCTCTTCTAAATACACCAAACAACCCCCCAAAATTACCCCTTAATCTTGCATAATAAACATTAACATTGCTACGTTCAACTAAACAATTCACCTTTAAATAATTTGTATAAAAAATTATCCAGATTTCAACTTGAACTTTCTATTACTCTTTTTATTTATACTCTAATTATTGAACATTTATTGGCCATTAGATTCTCCCAAAAATTCAAATTTTATTATTAACATTCATTTTGCATCATTTCACAATAATATTTTACCTAAGTTAGCTTCTTTCAAAACCAATTAGTGCCATTATAAGACACTTTACTTCAAGGTCATTATCAAAGTCATACTTACATATGGCCAATCACTCCATCTAATAATACATCATTACTGTCATTAATTCCAATATAAACCATTCATCACACAAATACCGTACAACATATGATTCCACAACTAAATATATTTTACATTTATTCAATTACTGTTTATTCTCAAGTATAAACCATATAAAATCATTTAAATTCATTATCAAAATCTCTTTATACAACATTTTAAATTAATCAATTAATTCTCTCAAATTATTTGATTCAATCAATTATTGAAAACACAAGTTATTTTATTACTTTACTCCAAACAATTACATTCATTTATTATAAACTTTCATTCTTATTTAGTCTAATAAAGTATTATTATTATTATTAAATCAATTTCTACTACATGCACACATTGTTTACATCAAATACCTTTTACAACACAAACACAATTAATTTCACTATCAGTTTATTACAATTTCTTGTCTTAATTTTCTGTTTACCACCTCATTTCCTAATTTAGCCAGGTCATTACCATAAACTAAAATATTTAAATGTCCATTCATTGATTTTTATTTAACCCCCATCATCGTATAATAGTCTTATTTTTATATAACAATTATCATCTTTACTCACACTCAATTCATTATTATTATTTATATAATAGTTCTCTAATATTTCAATTGTTCTATAAACCCACATAATAATCTACTGGATTATCCCACATTATTATCAAATCATATACCTGTCTAAATAATTGATTTGTTCTTGTCACTGTCTGTATTATTATCTATCACCCTTGAGTATTTTAACCTCTCAATTTCAGAATCATCTACTACTAATACTCCACGTCTAAGCACAGGTATGCATTCAATATAATTATCAACGTTATCATCATTTATTTCTGCACTATCTTCACAACAAGGTAAGTTAACAATATTACTAATTCTCTCTCTCTTTATTTTCTCTAGTAGCTCTTCGTACTTCTAACAACATCAAATAATATTATCTCTCTCTCTCTCTCTCTCTCTCTCTCTCTCTCTCTCTCTCTCTCTCTCTCTCTCTCAATGTGAATAATTCTACACTCTCTCACAATACCTCTCATCATAACATCTTCTCACTTTTTTCTCTCTCTAATCCACACAAAAGGCAACATAACGTTATCATAACTCATCCTGATTCTTCCAGGGAACTCATGATACACAAAAGGGGACCTACTTAGAGACACCTTGTCTCTATAACCACGTGAGGAAACTCTGTCCTCATAATAACTCACTATTGAGTCTTTACTCATTTAATCGTGGGGAATATTTGCCCTTTGTAAACCCAACCTCTCTTCAACCACTATCTTATTGCTACTCTCTATTTCCACTAAAACTTCATCTCCACTATTATTATTCACTTTATTTTCTAACACATTTTTAATTATCTCGTTATCACTTTTTATTTTGCTATTATTTGTTAACTCATTACTATAATTATCATGATTACTCACCTTGTTAGTAATTATTTCACTATTTTCGTCATCTTACCACTACTCTCGCCTATATTGACACCCATGTCGTTTATTACTTCGTTATTTCCGTTTATACTGCACTTACCTTTATTTATTCTCCACACTCCCATACCCTCTATACTTTGTACTAAATCGTTACATTTATTTTCAAATATCTCATTGGTTCTTTCAAGTGTTTATTGATTTGTTTTATTTCATTTCTAATTTCATGAAAATTACTTTCGATTGTATCAAAACGATAATTTATTTTATCAAACTTCTCATCAAAATTATTCTTAATTTCATTGAAACTACTTTCGCATTTTATTTTTTGTTCATATAATTCGCTTCTTAACTCATCAAATTTGTTATTCTGTACTTCGAAACTACTCTTTATTTCTTTAATTTCATTATTCAATTTATCAAACTTATTATCAAATTTTTCATCATTAGCATCAAAACGACAATTTATTTTATCGAAATCATTCTTGACTTCTTTATTTGTTCTTTCAATTCATTCAGGTCCCTCTTAGTTCACTAAAATTGCTACACATCATACTATACAAGCGTGTCAACATATCATCGTCATTCGATTGCTTATTTTTATTTGTTGAAACTGGAGTTAATTGAATTCCAGAATCAACGTTTAATTGTAATTGAGTCGCAATTGGGGTGGAATGAATTATTACGTTTCATACTATACAAGCGTGTCAACATATCATCGTCATTCGATTGCTTATTTTTATTTGTTGAAACTGGAGTTAATTGAATTCCAGAATCAACGTTTAATTGTAATTGAGTCGCAATTGGGGTGGAATGAATTATTACGTTACTGCCAACAGCTGTTTCCGTAACAGCGCTTTCTTCACTGCTCGGACCAGCTGTCCGCATTCCACTTTCATCCAATGACTGTGGTTCAAGGCCACTTTCGCTCATATCTACGTCTGTTAAACTACTTTGTTTTGCGTGCTCAGACATTTTTAACTGATTTATAATTTATTTTTACTAATGTTATAACTACAATTGGTTAATCTTCCCTTCAAAACATTATACCATAACATACATAAAATAAATCTTATATCATAATTACGTAAATTTTATGTAAATTAAATTTTGCTTTCACAACCGTATTTCACTTCCTGCACTGACAAAATAGGCCGGTGTAATACAATTTATGATTATATTACATCCTGGTCACGGCACCATTGTAACTATATCTTTCTATTTGCTATAATACAAGTTTTTAAACTTCCACCTACCTTTAATTCTTTTGTGTGTTGGCCGTTATGTGTGATCTCTAGTGTTGAACTAACCCCGCTCGTACGACGAACTGATCAGTGCAGCAAATGAAATGAGGTGTTTGAAATGATTTGTTTAACAAATTGTATAATATAGCAGATAACATTTTATTTATGATTAATATGACATTTATTCTTCCCACTTCCTTCTATGCATGAAATATCAAAAAATATTAACCCTTTCACATTATTTTTAACTTTTGAAATACATTATTATCATTTTTTAACATATGGAATACATCAAAACTTTTTAACTACTGTATCTAACATCTATTATTCTAAAAGAACCAATACCGGTACCTTTATTTTTATTTTCTTATCTACACACACAACTCACATCCAAAATTATTTGAAATCTCATTTATTTCCTTTTAGTTTCTGCCCATTTATACAAAATAAAAAAAAAACTGTTACTTGTTCAAAACTTACGTGGTACCACTCGGTTGCGTCACGCGTGTTTCGCACTTTCACTATTTTATTGAATTTGTTTATATTTTGTTCTTTACTATTACTTCAGCAACGTTATTCTTCTATTTGATGAAATTTAACACATTTTTTACTAAAATTAGACTCAGTTTTTATTAAGTCGAGTCTAATGCCACCCGGCCGGGTTTGTGACTAAGCTGAGAGTACCAACCAGACTCCCCACTGTTGTTTGTTGCTGAACGGGAAGCCACTGCCTCCAGGCTGCGATTTTTTTCATCGCCATACACAGAGTATGGCATGTCTATGTGCTACATGGGCTAGTGTTGGAAAACGGAGACGATATAGGAGGCTGAGGTAGGTGGAGCCTCTTCGTTGATTTCCTCCATCTCCAAAGCACATGGCACATACTCTTTCTCCTTAGCCATTTTTTTCGCGTCGGTTTCAGCTTGTTATGCGTAGAAGCTGCGCCCGGGCGCATCCATGTGCCCGCCGCACGTGACAAATACTCGTTTCACAACCAAGTATCGCGTTCTCTGACAACACAGCCCATAAAGTTATGTTACCGTTCATTATTTGAATACAAAGCTATTTCACATGGGACTTGCAATGATGATATTAAAGACATTTTAATAAATTTAATAAAAAAATAAAACCCCCCATTTTGACACATTACAGTACCCCCCCAATGAGAGGTTTTATGCCCAAGAGAATAAAAATTCTCATTGCCTAACCTAAAGGGATCAGTGCGGATGTGGAGCCATAACCCCCCTTTAATCCTTTATCACAAACACTATGGGTTTAACTACCCCCCTAATCAAGTGGCTGTGGAAACATCTATCCGACTTTGCTGGACTTTCTTCGAGAGAATCCCAACACCACAAAGTCAAACAGACCCGAGACTTCGCTGCTCCGACACGTCGGTCAGAACAGGTAAGCCCCACAGTATCACTTGGCCTTTAAACATTCAGTAAAATATCTAATAACGGTCTTTTCATTCTTCCACATCCTCCACTGATGCGTTTCCCTTTAATTGTAAATAATTGTATTGGTTTGCTAAAAGCAAAGCATTGGTTCTTGTTTATACTTGATCATACATATATATTCTTAACAGTAATGTAAACATTTGTTATTTACTATACATGTTGACCTGTCTGGTCTGAAACATCAAAATGATTTTTAAAAAAATAAACAATTCCAAAATCTTCCGATTTGCTTCAAAATTAATCAAATACAGTTACCAATTCAAATGAAAAAATTCAGTCCTAACCTGTCAACTATCATCTTCAATTACCAAATTTCCAATTTTTTTTTTTTAATAAAATTTCCAAAATAACTATGAAAAGCATCAACTATTTTTTAATTAATTTAAATTGTCTAAATCATTCAAAAAGTTTCATTTCCATTAACTCATCTAAAATTATTTAACTGCTTCTCAAATTACACTAAGTTCAATCTCAGATTTCATTATCAACGTTAAATCAAAATAATTTTCAAACTACTTTTCAAATATGGTGTACATACATAAATTCATCATAATACATTTGGTTCAAAGTAAACACCAAAATTAAACAAAATTGTAGGTACATGTTATACATATAAAACACAAAAAAATACAACTTAAATCTAACATACATTACATTTCAAAATAATTACATATCAATTCCCCATGTCATGAGCATATGATACAATCATGTTGACCTACTATACTTACTCTGAATAAAAAAGAAAACTCCTCATGAAATATTAATTACTAGGTATATAAAAACAAGTTACATAACATATTAATTACTTGAAATGGCCAAGTACATAAAAACAAATGCATACACATTACTACATTTAAAATATTCTGCTTTTACAATCTCTAAGTCATGAAATTAGAGTTATTTCTGGTAAGTGAATATTATGTACGTCATAAGCAATTATAGCAATAATTAGACCATCAATACAATTTGGGACAACAATACCAACTGAACAGTATCTGTGGTGTTCATTGCTATGAGCACAATAATCATTTAGTCATCTCATCAACTCATCAACATACGTCAGTTTAAATAAAGTTTTAATTCGTTACTCCCCAGAGTAACCTCCCTTCCACACACACTATGACCGCCCCTGGACTGAGGCGTCCAGTTGCTTCCACAAGGACTGAAGTTTTGGAGAAATTTTGGCATCTCCTGTCCTTGCTTCGGCCTTACATTTTTAAATTGCCAGATATTATAATATCTGAATTTTATATTTACAACCTTAAAACGGGTCTATCACCTGTTTTGCTGTTCCTGCTCAAACAAGGTGATAGCCGCTGTTCCATAGTTCCGGGGATTTCCCCTAAGTGGCCCCCCGTTAATTTCAATTTTCACCAATTTCATGGGCAACCAACCATGGTCAGTTTTACAATTGCTGCCCACAGCTGGTTGTCATCCAAAACTACGATCTGGGTTGGTAAGGCCGAGATCGCCCAAAAAGGTGGGGAAATCTTCTCTCATTCGCATGTTTTACTTCGTCTTTAGAATACACTGCACGGTAGCAATTAACATATAATATAAAATTATATAAGTGGTTGTGCAGTGTATATACGCCAGTTTCGGCCTCCGATGATGGTAACGTGCCTTGACGTTACCACCAACACTCATCGCTATCTGCAGTGGCACATGCCGCCACTGCAATAGCATAACTAATAGCTAAACTTAAGTCCTTCTGCATTTACTAACTACATTCCACAGTTGATTTTCTCTTCTAAATACACCAAACAACCCCCCAAAATTACCCCTTAATCTTGCATAATAAACATTAACATTGCTACGTTCAACTAAACAATTCACCTTTAAATAATTTGTATAAAAAATTATCCAGATTTCAACTTGAACTTTCTATTAACTCTTTTTATTTATACTCTAAATTATTGAACATTTATTGGACCATTAGATTCTCCCAAAAATTCAAATTTATTATTAACATTCATTTTGCATCATTTCACAATAATATTTTACCTAAGTTAGCTTCTTTCAAAACCAATTAGTGCCATTATAAGACACTTTACTTCAAGGTCATTATCAAAGTCATACTTACATATGGCCAATCACTCCATCTAATAAATACATCATTACTGTCATTAATTCCAAATATAAACCATTCATCACCACAAATATCCCGTACAACCATATGATTCCACAACTAAATATATTTTACATTTATTCAATTACTGTTTATTCTCAAGTATAAACCATATAAAATCATTTAAATTCATTATCAAAATCTCTTTATACAACATTTTAAATTAATCAATTAATTCATCTCAAATTATTTGATTCAATCAATTATTGAAAACACAAGTTATTTTAATTACTTTACTCCAAAACAATTACAATTCATTTATTATAAACTTTCATTCTTTATTTAGTCTAATAAAGTATTATTATTATTATTAAATCAATTTCTACTACATGCACACATTGTTTACATCAAATACCTTTTACAACACAAACACAATTAATTTCACTATCAGTTTATTTACAATTTCTTGTCATTATTTTTCTGTTTACCACACCTCATTTCCTAATTTAGCCAGGTCATTACCATAAACTAAAATATTTAAAATGTCCATTCATTGATTTTTATTTAACCCCCATCATCGTATAATAGTCTTATTTTTATATAACAATTATCATCTTTACTCACACTCAATTCATTATTATTATTTATATAATAGTTCTCTAATATTTCAAATTGTTCTATAAAACCCACATAATAATCTACTGGATTATCCCACATTATTATCAAATCATATACCCTGTCTAAATAATTGATTTTGGTCTTGTCACTGTCTGTATTATTATCTATCACCCTTGAGTATTTTAACCTCTCAATTTCAGAATCATCTACTACTAATACTCCACGTCTAAGCACAGGTATGCATTCAATATAATTATCAACGTTATCATCATTTATTTCTGCACTATCTTCACAACAAGGTAAGTTAACAATATTACTAATTCTCTCTCTCTTTATTTTCTCTAGTAGCTCTTCGTAACTTCTAACAACATCAAATAATATTATCTCTCTCTCTCTCTCTCTCTCTCTCTCAATGTGAATAATTCTACCACTCTCTCACAATACCTCTCATCATAACATCTTCTCACTTTTTCTCTCTCAATCCACACAAAAGGCAACATAACGTTATCATAACTCATCCTGATTCTTCCAGGGAACTCATGATACACAAAAGGGGACCTACTTAGAGACACCTTGTCTCTATAACCACGTGAGGAAACTCTGTCCTCATAATAACTCACTATTGGAGTCTTTACTCCATTTAAATCGTGGGGAATATTTGCCCTTTGTAAACCCAACCTCTCTTCAACCACTATCTTATTGCTACTCTCTATTTCCACTAAAACTTCATCTCCACTATTATTATTCACTTTATTTTCTAACACATTTTTAATTATCTCGTTATCACTTTTTATTTTGCTATTATTTGTTAACTCATTACTATAATTATCATGATTACTCACCTTGTTAGTAATTATTTCACTATTTTTCGTCATCTTACCACTACTCTCGCCTATATTGACACCCATGTCGTTTATTACTTCGTTATTTCCGTTTATACTGCACTTACCTTTATTTATTCTCCACACTCCCATACCCTCTATACTTTGTACTAAATCGTTACATTTATTTTCAAATATCTCATTGGTTCTTTCAAAGTGTTTATTGATTTGTTTTATTTCATTTCTAATTTCATGAAAATTACTTTCGATTGTATCAAAACGATAATTTATTTTATCAAACTTCTCATCAAAATTATTCTTAATTTCATTGAAACTACTTTCGCATTTTATTTTTTGTTCATATAATTCGCTTCTTAACTCATCAAATTTGTTATTCTGTACTTCGAAACTACTCTTTATTTCTTTAATTTCATTATTCAATTTATCAAACTTATTATCAAATTTTTCATCATTAGCATCAAAACGACAATTTATTTTATCGAAATCATTCTTGACTTCTTTATTTTGTTCTTTCAATTCATTCAGGTCCCTCTTAGTTCACTAAAATTGCTACACATCATACTATACAAGCGTGTCAACATATCATCGTCATTCGATTGCTTATTTTTATTTGTTGAAACTGGAGTTAATTGAATTCCAGAATCAACGTTTAATTGTAATTGAGTCGCAATTGGGGTGGAATGAATTATTACGTTACTGCCAACAGCTGTTTCCGTAACAGCGCTTTCTTCACTGCTCGGACCAGCTGTCCGCATTCCACTTTCATCCAATGACTGTGGTTCAAGGCCACTTTCGCTCATATCTACGTCTGTTAAACTACTTTGTTTTGCGTGCTCAGACATTTTTAACTGATTTATAATTTATTTTTACTAATGTTATAACTACAATTGGTTAATCTTCCCTTCAAAACATTATACCATAACATACATAAAATAAATCTTATATCATAATTACGTAAATTTTATGTAAATTAAATTTTGCTTTCACAACCGTATTTCACTTCCTGCACTGACAAAATAGGCCGGTGTAATACAATTTATGATTATATTACATCCTGGTCACGGCACCATTGTAACTATATCTTTCTATTTGCTATAATACAAGTTTTTAAACTTCCACCTACCTTTAATTCTTTTGTGTGTTGGCCGTTATGTGTGATCTCTAGTGTTGAACTAACCCCGCTCGTACGACGAACTGATCAGTGCAGCAAATGAAATGAGGTGTTTGAAATGATTTGTTTAACAAATTGTATAATATAGCAGATAACATTTTATTTATGATTAATATGACATTTATTCTTCCCACTTCCTTCTATGCATGAAATATCAAAAAATATTAACCCTTTCACATTATTTTTAACTTTTGAAATACATTATTATCATTTTTTAACATATGGAATACATCAAAACTTTTTAACTATCTAACATCTATTATTCTAAAAGAACCAATACCGGTACCTTTATTTTTATTTTCTTATCTACACACACAACTCACATCCAAAATTATTTGAAATCTCATTTATTTCCTTTTAGTTTCTGCCCATTTATACAAAATAAAAAAAAAACTGTTACTTGTTCAAAACTTACGTGGTACCACTCGGTTGCGTCACGCGTGTTTCGCACTTTCACTATTTTATTGAATTTGTTTATATTTTGTTCTTTACTATTACTTCAGCAACGTTATTCTTCAATTTGATGAAATTTAACACATTTTTTACTAAAATTAGACTCAGTTTTTATTAAGTCGAGTCTAATGCCACCCGGCCGGGTTTGTGACTAAGCTGAGAGTACCAACCAGACTCCCCACTGTTGTTTGTTGCTGAACGGGAAGCCACTGCCTCCAGGCTGCGATTTTTTTCATCGCCATACACAGAGTATGGCATGTCTATGTGCTACATGGGCTAGTGTTGGAAAACGGAGACGATATAGGAGGCTGAGGTAGGTGGAGCCTCTTCGTTGATTTCCTCCATCTCCAAAGCACATGGCACATACTCTTTCTCCTTAGCCATTTTTTTCGCGTCGGTTTCAGCTTGTTATGCGTAGAAGCTGCGCCCGGGCGCATCCATGTGCCCGCCGCACGTGACAAATACTCGTTTCACAACCAAGTATCGCGTTCTCTGACAACACAGCCCATAAAGTTATGTTACCGTTCATTATTTGAATACAAAGCTATTTCACATGGGACTTGCAATGATGATATTAAAGACATTTTAATAAATTTAATAAAAAAATAAAACCCCCCATTTTGACACATTACAGTACCCCCCCAATGAGAGGTTTTATGCCCAAGAGAATAAAAATTCTCATTGCCTAACCTAAAGGGATCAGTGCGGATGTGGAGCCATAACCCCCCTTTAATCCTTTATCACAAACACTATGGGTTTAACTACCCCCCTAATCAAGTGGCTGTGGAAACATCTATCCGACTTTGCTGGACTTTCTTCGAGAGAATCCCAACACCACAAAGTCAAACAGACCCGAGACTTCGCTGCTCCAACACGTCGGTCAGAACAGGTAAGCCCCACAGTATCACTTGGCCTTTAAACATTCAGTAAAATATCTAATAACGGTCTTTTCATTCTTCCACATCCTCCACTGATGCGTTTCCCTTTAATTGTAAATAATTGTATTGGTTTGCTAAAAGCAAAGCATTGGTTCTTGTTTATACTTGATCATACATATATATTCTTAACAGTAATGTAAACATTTGTTATTTACTATACATGTTGACCTGTCTGGTCTGAAACATCAAAATGATTTTTAAAAAAATAAACAATTCCAAAATCTTCCGATTTGCTTCAAAATTAATCAAATACAGTTACCAATTCAAATGAAAAAATTCAGTCCTAACCTGTCAACTATCATCTTCAATTACCAAATTTCCAATTTTTTTTTTTTAATAAAATTTCCAAAATAACTATGAAAAGCATCAACTATTTTTTAATTAATTTAAATTGTCTAAATCATTCAAAAAGTTTCATTTCCATTAACTCATCTAAAATTATTTAACTGCTTCTCAAATTACACTAAGTTCAATCTCAGATTTCATTATCAACGTTAAATCAAAATAATTTTCAAACTACTTTTCAAATATGGTGTACATACATAAATTCATCATAATACATTTGGTTCAAAGTAAACACCAAAATTAAACAAAATTGTAGGTACATGTTATACATATAAAACACAAAAAAATACAACTTAAATCTAACATACATTACATTTCAAAATAATTACATATCAATTCCCCATGTCATGAGCATATGATACAATCATGTTGACCTACTATACTTACTCTGAATAAAAAAGAAAACTCCTCATGAAATATTAATTACTAGGTATATAAAAACAAGTTACATAACATATTAATTACTTGAAATGGCCAAGTACATAAAAACAAATGCATACACATTACTACATTTAAAATATTCTGCTTTTACAATCTCTAAGTCATGAAATTAGAGTTATTTCTGGTAAGTGAATATTATGTACGTCATAAGCAATTATAGCAATAATTAGACCATCAATACAATTTGGGACAACAATACCAACTGAACAGTATCTGTGGTGTTCATTGCTATGAGCACAATAATCATTTAGTCATCTCATCAACTCATCAACATACGTCAGTTTAAATAAAGTTTTAATTCGTTACTCCCCAGAGTAACCTCCCTTCCACACACACTATGACCGCCCCTGGACTGAGGCGTCCAGTTGCTTCCACAAGGACTGAAGTTTTGGAGAAATTTTGGCATCTCCTGTCCTTGCTTCGGCCTTACATTTTTAAATTGCCAGATATTATAATATCTGAATTTTATATTTACAACCTTAAAACGGGTCTATCACCTGTTTTGCTGTTCCTGCTCAAACAAGGTGATAGCCGCTGTTCCATAGTTCCGGGGATTTCCCCTAAGTGGCCCCCCGTTAATTTCAATTTTCACCAATTTCATGGGCAACCAACCATGGTCAGTTTTACAATTGCTGCCCACAGCTGGTTGTCATCCAAAACTACGATCTGGGTTGGTAAGGCCGAGATCGCCCAAAAAGGTGGGGAAATCTTCTCTCATTCGCATGTTTTACTTCGTCTTTAGAATACACTGCACGGTAGCAATTAACATATAATATAAAATTATATAAGTGGTTGTGCAGTGTATATACGCCAGTTTCGGCCTCCGATGATGGTAACGTGCCTTGACGTTACCACCAACACTCATCGCTATCTGCAGTGGCACATGCCGCCACTGCAATAGCATAACTAATAGCTAAACTTAAGTCCTTCTGCATTTACTAACTACATTCCACAGTTGATTTTCTCTTCTAAATACACCAAACAACCCCCCAAAATTACCCCTTAATCTTGCATAATAAACATTAACATTGCTACGTTCAACTAAACAATTCACCTTTAAATAATTTGTATAAAAAATTATCCAGATTTCAACTTGAACTTTCTATTAACTCTTTTTATTTATACTCTAAATTATTGAACATTTATTGGACCATTAGATTCTCCCAAAAATTCAAATTTATTATTAACATTCATTTTGCATCATTTCACAATAATATTTTACCTAAGTTAGCTTCTTTCAAAACCAATTAGTGCCATTATAAGACACTTTAGTTCAAGGTCATTATCAAAGTCATACTTACATATGGCCAATCACTCCATCTAATAAATACATCATTACTGTCATTAATTCCAAATATAAACCATTCATCACCACAAATATCCCGTACAACCATATGATTCCACAACTAAATATATTTTACATTTATTCAATTACTGTTTATTCTCAAGTATAAACCATATAAAATCATTTAAATTCATTATCAAAATCTCTTTATACAACATTTTAAATTAATCAATTAATTCATCTCAAATTATTTGATTCAATCAATTATTGAAAACACAAGTTATTTTAATTACTTTACTCCAAAACAATTACAATTCATTTATTATAAACTTTCATTCTTTATTTAGTCTAATAAAGTATTATTATTATTATTAAATCAATTTCTACTACATGCACACATTGTTTACATCAAATACCTTTTACAACACAAACACAATTAATTTCACTATCAGTTTATTTACAATTTCTTGTCATTATTTTTCTGTTTACCACACCTCATTTCCTAATTTAGCCAGGTCATTACCATAAACTAAAATATTTAAAATGTCCATTCATTGATTTTTATTTAACCCCCATCATCGTATAATAGTCTTATTTTTATATAACAATTATCATCTTTACTCACACTCAATTCATTATTATTATTTATATAATAGTTCTCTAATATTTCAAATTGTTCTATAAAACCCACATAATAATCTACTGGATTATCCCACATTATTATCAAATCATATACCCTGTCTAAATAATTGATTTTGGTCTTGTCACTGTCTGTATTATTATCTATCACCCTTGAGTATTTTAACCTCTCAATTTCAGAATCATCTACTACTAATACTCCACGTCTAAGCACAGGTATGCATTCAATATAATTATCAACGTTATCATCATTTATTTCTGCACTATCTTCACAACAAGGTAAGTTAACAATATTACTAATTCTCTCTCTCTTTATTTTCTCTAGTAGCTCTTCGTAACTTCTAACAACATCAAATAATATTATCTCTCTCTCTCTCTCTCTCTCTCTCTCTCTCTCTCTCTCTCTCTCAATGTGAATAATTCTACCACTCTCTCACAATACCTCTCATCATAACATCTTCTCACTTTTTCTCTCTCAATCCACACAAAAGGCAACATAACGTTATCATAACTCATCCTGATTCTTCCAGGGAACTCATGATACACAAAAGGGGACCTACTTAGAGACACCTTGTCTCTATAACCACGTGAGGAAACTCTGTCCTCATAATAACTCACTATTGGAGTCTTTACTCCATTTAAATCGTGGGGAATATTTGCCCTTTGTAAACCCAACCTCTCTTCAACCACTATCTTATTGCTACTCTCTATTTCCACTAAAACTTCATCTCCACTATTATTATTCACTTTATTTTCTAACACATTTTTAATTATCTCGTTATCACTTTTTATTTTGCTATTATTTGTTAACTCATTACTATAATTATCATGATTACTCACCTTGTTAGTAATTATTTCACTATTTTTCGTCATCTTACCACTACTCTCGCCTATATTGACACCCATGTCGTTTATTACTTCGTTATTTCCGTTTATACTGCACTTACCTTTATTTATTCTCCACACTCCCATACCCTCTATACTTTGTACTAAATCGTTACATTTATTTTCAAATATCTCATTGGTTCTTTCAAAGTGTTTATTGATTTGTTTTATTTCATTTCTAATTTCATGAAAATTACTTTCGATTGTATCAAAACGATAATTTATTTTATCAAACTTCTCATCAAAATTATTCTTAATTTCATTGAAACTACTTTCGCATTTTATTTTTTGTTCATATAATTCGCTTCTTAACTCATCAAATTTGTTATTCTGTACTTCGAAACTACTCTTTATTTCTTTAATTTCATTATTCAATTTATCAAACTTATTATCAAATTTTTCATCATTAGCATCAAAACGACAATTTATTTTATCGAAATCATTCTTGACTTCTTTATTTTGTTCTTTCAATTCATTCAGGTCCCTCTTAGTTCACTAAAATTGCTACACATCATACTATACAAGCGTGTCAACATATCATCGTCATTCGATTGCTTATTTTTATTTGTTGAAACTGGAGTTAATTGAATTCCAGAATCAACGTTTAATTGTAATTGAGTCGCAATTGGGGTGGAATGAATTATTACGTTACTGCCAACAGCTGTTTCCGTAACAGCGCTTTCTTCACTGCTCGGACCAGCTGTCCGCATTCCACTTTCATCCAATGACTGTGGTTCAAGGCCACTTTCGCTCATATCTACGTCTGTTAAACTACTTTGTTTTGCGTGCTCAGACATTTTTAACTGATTTATAATTTATTTTTACTAATGTTATAACTACAATTGGTTAATCTTCCCTTCAAAACATTATACCATAACATACATAAAATAAATCTTATATCATAATTACGTAAATTTTATGTAAATTAAATTTTGCTTTCACAACCGTATTTCACTTCCTGCACTGACAAAATAGGCCGGTGTAATACAATTTATGATTATATTACATCCTGGTCACGGCACCATTGTAACTATATCTTTCTATTTGCTATAATACAAGTTTTTAAACTTCCACCTACCTTTAATTCTTTTGTGTGTTGGCCGTTATGTGTGATCTCTAGTGTTGAACTAACCCCGCTCGTACGACGAACTGATCAGTGCAGCAAATGAAATGAGGTGTTTGAAATGATTTGTTTAACAAATTGTATAATATAGCAGATAACATTTTATTTATGATTAATATGACATTTATTCTTCCCACTTCCTTCTATGCATGAAATATCAAAAAATATTAACCCTTTCACATTATTTTTAACTTTTGAAATACATTATTATCATTTTTTAACATATGGAATACATCAAAACTTTTTAACTACTGTATCTAACATCTATTATTCTAAAAGAACCAATACCGGTACCTTTATTTTTATTTTCTTATCTACACACACAACTCACATCCAAAATTATTTGAAATCTCATTTATTTCCTTTTAGTTTCTGCCCATTTATACAAAATAAAAAAAAAACTGTTACTTGTTCAAAACTTACGTGGTACCACTCGGTTGCGTCACGCGTGTTTCGCACTTTCACTATTTTATTGAATTTGTTTATATTTTGTTCTTTACTATTACTTCAGCAACGTTATTCTTCTATTTGATGAAATTTAACACATTTTTTACTAAAATTAGACTCAGTTTTTATTAAGTCGAGTCTAATGCCACCCGGCCGGGTTTGTGACTAAGCTGAGAGTACCAACCAGACTCCCCACTGTTGTTTGTTGCTGAACGGGAAGCCACTGCCTCCAGGCTGCGATTTTTTTCATCGCCATACACAGAGTATGGCATGTCTATGTGCTACATGGGCTAGTGTTGGAAAACGGAGACGATATAGGAGGCTGAGGTAGGTGGAGCCTCTTCGTTGATTTCCTCCATCTCCAAAGCACATGGCACATACTCTTTCTCCTTAGCCATTTTTTTCGCGTCGGTTTCAGCTTGTTATGCGTAGAAGCTGCGCCCGGGCGCATCCATGTGCCCGCCGCACGTGACAAATACTCGTTTCACAACCAAGTATCGCGTTCTCTGACAACACAGCCCATAAAGTTATGTTACCGTTCATTATTTGAATACAAAGCTATTTCACATGGGACTTGCAATGATGATATTAAAGACATTTTAATAAATTTAATAAAAAAATAAAACCCCCCATTTTGACACATTACAGTACCCCCCCAATGAGAGGTTTTATGCCCAAGAGAATAAAAATTCTCATTGCCTAACCTAAAGGGATCAGTGCGGATGTGGAGCCATAACCCCCCTTTAATCCTTTATCACAAACACTATGGGTTTAACTACCCCCCTAATCAAGTGGCTGTGGAAACATCTATCCGACTTTGCTGGACTTTCTTCGAGAGAATCCCAACACCACAAAGTCAAACAGACCCGAGACTTCGCTGCTCCGACACGTCGGTCAGAACAGGTAAGCCCCACAGTATCACTTGGCCTTTAAACATTCAGTAAAATATCTAATAACGGTCTTTTCATTCTTCCACATCCTCCACTGATGCGTTTCCCTTTAATTGTAAATAATTGTATTGGTTTGCTAAAAGCAAAGCATTGGTTCTTGTTTATACTTGATCATACATATATATTCTTAACAGTAATGTAAACATTTGTTATTTACTATACATGTTGACCTGTCTGGTCTGAAACATCAAAATGATTTTTAAAAAAATAAACAATTCCAAAATCTTCCGATTTGCTTCAAAATTAATCAAATACAGTTACCAATTCAAATGAAAAAATTCAGTCCTAACCTGTCAACTATCATCTTCAATTACCAAATTTCCAATTTTTTTTTTTTAATAAAATTTCCAAAATAACTATGAAAAGCATCAACTATTTTTTAATTAATTTAAATTGTCTAAATCATTCAAAAAGTTTCATTTCCATTAACTCATCTAAAATTATTTAACTGCTTCTCAAATTACACTAAGTTCAATCTCAGATTTCATTATCAACGTTAAATCAAAATAATTTTCAAACTACTTTTCAAATATGGTGTACATACATAAATTCATCATAATACATTTGGTTCAAAGTAAACACCAAAATTAAACAAAATTGTAGGTACATGTTATACATATAAAACACAAAAAAATACAACTTAAATCTAACATACATTACATTTCAAAATAATTACATATCAATTCCCCATGTCATGAGCATATGATACAATCATGTTGACCTACTATACTTACTCTGAATAAAAAAGAAAACTCCTCATGAAATATTAATTACTAGGTATATAAAAACAAGTTACATAACATATTAATTACTTGAAATGGCCAAGTACATAAAAACAAATGCATACACATTACTACATTTAAAATATTCTGCTTTTACAATCTCTAAGTCATGAAATTAGAGTTATTTCTGGTAAGTGAATATTATGTACGTCATAAGCAATTATAGCAATAATTAGACCATCAATACAATTTGGGACAACAATACCAACTGAACAGTATCTGTGGTGTTCATTGCTATGAGCACAATAATCATTTAGTCATCTCATCAACTCATCAACATACGTCAGTTTAAATAAAGTTTTAATTCGTTACTCCCCAGAGTAACCTCCCTTCCACACACACTATGACCACCCCTGGACTGAGGCGTCCAGTTGCTTCCACAAGGACTGAAGTTTTGGAGGAATTTTGGCATCTCCTGTCCTTGCTTCGGCCTTACATTTTTAAATTGCCAGATATTATAATATCTGAATTTTATATTTACAACCTTAAAACGGGTCTATCACCTGTTTTGCTGTCCCTGCTCAAACAAGGTGATAGCCGCTGTTCCATAGTTCCGGGGATTTCCCCTAAGTGGCCCCCCGTTAATTTCAATTTTCACCAATTTCATGGGCAACCAACCATGGTCAGTTTTACAATTGCTGCCCACAGCTGGTTGTCATCCAAAACTACGATCTGGGTTGGTAAGGCCGAGATCGCCCAAAAAGGTGGGGAAATCTTCTCTCATTCGCATGTTTTACTTCGTCTTTAGAATACACTGCACGGTAGCAATTAACATATAATATAAAATTATATAAGTGGTTGTGCAGTGTATATACGCCAGTTTCGGCCTCCGATGATGGTAACGTGCCTTGACGTTACCACCAACACTCATCGCTATCTGCAGTGGCACATGCCGCCACTGCAATAGCATAACTAATAGCTAAACTTAAGTCCTTCTGCATTTACTAACTACATTCCACAGTTGATTTTCTCTTCTAAATACACCAAACAACCCCCCAAAATTACCCCTTAATCTTGCATAATAAACATTAACATTGCTACGTTCAACTAAACAATTCACCTTTAAATAATTTGTATAAAAAATTATCCAGATTTCAACTTGAACTTTCTATTAACTCTTTTTATTTATACTCTAAATTATTGAACATTTATTGGACCATTAGATTCTCCCAAAAATTCAAATTTATTATTAACATTCATTTTGCATCATTTCACAATAATATTTTACCTAAGTTAGCTTCTTTCAAAACCAATTAGTGCCATTATAAGACACTTTACCTCAAGGTCATTATCAAAGTCATACTTACATATGGCCAATCACTCCATCTAATAAATACATCATTACTGTCATTAATTCCAAATATAAACCATTCATCACCACAAATATCCCGTACAACCATATGATTCCACAACTAAATATATTTTACATTTATTCAATTACTGTTTATTCTCAAGTATAAACCATATAAAATCATTTAAATTCATTATCAAAATCTCTTTATACAACATTTTAAATTAATCAATTAATTCATCTCAAATTATTTGATTCAATCAATTATTGAAAACACAAGTTATTTTAATTACATTACTCCAAAACAATTACAATTCATTTATTATAAACTTTCATTCTTTATTTAGTCTAACAAAGTATTATTATTATTATTAAATCAATTTCTACTACATGCACACATTGTTTACATCAAATACCTTTTACAACACAAACACAATTAATTTCACTATCAGTTTATTTACAATTTCTTGTCATTATTTTTCTGTTTACCACACCTCATTTCCTAATTTAGCCAGGTCATTACCATAAATTAAAATATTTAAAATGTCCATTCATTGATTTTTATTTAACCCCCATCATCGTATAATAGTCTTATTTTTATATAACAATTATCATCTTTACTCACACTCAATTCATTATTATTATTTATATAATAGTTCTCTAATATTTCAAATTGTTCTATAAAACCCACATAATAATCTACTGGATTATCCCACATTATTATCAAATCATATACCCTGTCTAAATAATTGATTTTGGTCTTGTCACTGTCTGTATTATTATCTATCACCCTTGAGTATTTTAACCTCTCAATTTCAGAATCATCTACTACTAATACTCCACGTCTAAGCACAGGTATGCATTCAATATAATTATCAACGTTATCATCATTTATTTCTGCACTATCTTCACAACAAGGTAAGTTAACAATATTACTAATTCTCTCTCTCTTTATTTTCTCTAGTAGCTCTTCGTAACTTCTAACAACATCAAATAATATTATCTCTCTCTCTCTCTCTCTCAATGTGAATAATTCTACCACTCTCTCACAATACCTCTCATCATAACATCTTCTCAATTTTTCTCTCTCAATCCACACAAAAGGCAACATAACGTTATCATAACTCATCCTGATTCTTCCAGGGAACTCATGATACACAAAAAAAGGGGACCTACTTAGAGACACCTTGTCTCTATAACCACGTGAGGAAACTCTGTCCTCATAATAACTCACTATTGGAGTCTTTACTCCATTTAAATCGTGGGGAATATTTGCCCTTTGTAAACCCAACCTCTCTTCAACCACTATCTTATTGCTACTCTCTATTTCCACTAAAACTTCATCTCCACTATTATTATTCACTTTATTTTCTAACACATTTTTAATTATCTCGTTATCACTTTTTATTTTGCTATTATTTGTTAACTCATTACTATAATTATCATGATTACTCACCTTGTTAGTAATTATTTCACTATTTTTCGTCATCTTACCACTACTCTCGCCTATATTGACACCCATGTCGTTTATTACTTCGTTATTTCCGTTTATACTGCACTTACCTTTATTTATTCTCCACACTCCCATACCCTCTATACTTTGTACTAAATCGTTACATTTAGTTTCAAATATCTCATTGGTTCTTTCAAAGTGTTTATTGATTTGTTTTATTTCATTTCTAATTTCATGAAAATTACTTTCGATTGTATCAAAACGATAATTTATTTTATCAAACTTCTCGTCAAAATTATTCTTAATTTCATTGAAACTACTTTCGCATTTTATTTTTTGTTCATATAATTCGCTTCTTAACTCATCAAATTTGTTATTCTGTACTTCGAAACTACTCTTTATTTCTTTAATTTCATTATTCAATTTATCAAACTTATTATCAAATGTTTCGTCATTAGCATCAAAACGACAATTTATTTTATCGAAATCATTCTTGACTTCTTTATTTTGTTCTTTCAATTCATTCATGTCCCCTCTTAGTTCACTAAAATTGCTACACATCATACTATACAAGCGTGTCAACATATCATCGTCATTCGATTGCTTATTTTTATTTGTTGAAACTGGAGTTAATTGAATTCCAGAATCAACGTTTAATTGTAATTGAGTCGCAATTGGGGTGGAATGAATTATTACGTTACTGCCAACAGCTGTTTCCGTAACAGCGCTTTCTTCACTGCTCGGACCAGCTGTCCGCATTCCACTTTCATCCAATGACTGTGGTTCAAGGCCACTTTCGCTCATATCTACGTCTGTTAAACTACTTTGTTTTGCGTGCTCAGACATTTTTAACTGATTTATAATTTATTTTTACTAATGTTATAACTACAATTGGTTAATCTTCCCTTCAAAACATTATACCATAACATACATAAAATAAATCTTATACCATAATTACGTAAATTTTACGTAAATTAAATTTTGCTTTCACAACCGTATTTCACTTCCTGCACTGTCAAAATAGGCCGGTGTAATACAATTTATGATTATATTACATCCTGGTCACGGCACCATTGTAACTATATCTTTCTATTTGCTATAATAAAAGTTTTTAAACTTCCACCTACCTTTAATTCTTTTGTGTGTTGGCCGTTATGTGTGATCTCTAGTGTTGAACTAACCCCGCTCGTACGACGAACTGATCAGTGCAGCAAATGAAATGAGGTGTTTGAAATGATTTGTTTAACAAATTGTATAATATAGCAGATAACATTTTATTTACGATTAATATGACATTTATTCTTCCCACTTCCTTCTATGCATGAAATATCAAAAAATATTAACCCTTTCACATTATTTTTAACTTTTGAAATACATTATTATCATTTTTTAACATATGGAATACATCAACACTTTTTAACTACTGTATCTAACATCTATTATTCTAAAAGAACCAATACCGGTACCTTTATTTTTATTTTCTTATCTACACACACAACTCACATCCAAAATTATTTGAAATCTCATTTATTTCCTTTTAGTTTCTGCCCATTTATACAAAATAGAAAAAAAACTGTTACTTGTTCAAAACTTACGTGGTACCACTCGGTTGCGTCACGCGTGTTTTCGCACTTTCACTATTTTATTGAATTTGTTTATATTTTGTTCTTTACTATTACTTCAGCAACGTTATTCTTCTATTTGATGAAATTTAACACATTTTTTACTAAAATTAGACTCAGTTATTATTAAGTCGAGTCTAATGCCACCCGGCCGGGTTTGTGACTAAGCTGAGAGTACCAACCAGACTCCCCACTGTTGTTTGTTGCTGAACGGGAAGCCACTGCCTCCAGGCTGCGATTTTTTTCATCGCCATACACAGAGTATGGCATGTCTATGTGCCACATGGGCTAGTGTTGGAAAACGGAGACGATATAGGAGGCTGAGGTAGGTGGAGCCTCTTCGTTGATTTCCTCCATCTCCAAAGCACATGGCACATACTCTTTCTCCTTAGCCATTTTTGTCGCGTCGGTTTCAGCTTGTTATGCGTAGAAGCTGCGCCCGGGCGCGTCCATGTGCCCGCCGCACGTGACAAATACTCGTTTCACAACCAAGTATGGCGTTCTCTGACAACACACAGCCCAAAAAGTTATGTTACCGTTCATTGTTTGAATACAAAACTATTTCACATGGGACTTGCAATGATGATATTAAAGACTTGGATTTCGTTGTCCATGACGTGTCCGTTACTTAACTAAATATCACTATAATATTGACGACTCGGAACACAAAGTTTTTTATAAGTAAAAACGTAAAGTTTTACCTTACAGCCTAAACCGGCTTTCACCTATAGAAGGCTTCATCAGAGGCTGTCGTTAGTAGCGCTGCTCGTCTTGTTGTTGGCGACGAGAAAGTGTTTCGAAAGATTGAAGCTGTGTGTGTGTGGTGAGATGTGTTCGAATAATGCGTGCGATTTGAATTGTGTCTGTTCGTTTAGGATGTCGTTTTTATTTGTTTTTGTGTGTTTGTATATTTCTAATTGTTCTAGAGTGTCTAGTTTTCGGCCTTTTGTGTGTACGTGTAGTATGTTCATGTTATTGTCGATGTTTTTATATGTGTGGTTTGCTTCAATGAGGTGGTTTGCGAAGGTAGATTCTGTAGTGGTGTGGAGTGCTTTTGTGTGTTCAATGTATCTCTGTTTGAAGCTACGTCCTGTCTGGCCTATGTAGAATTTACTGCAATTTGAACAATTTAGTTTATATACACCGGGTAGATCGAATTTGTTTTGTGCTTTGGGCATGCGTTTTGATAGTGTGTGTTCTGTTTTGTTAGTAGTTTTGTAAGCGATTCTGTATCCTGCTTTTTTGAATTTGTGGGCAATTTTTTCTGTTTGTTTGTTGATGTATGTTAGTGTTATGAATTTGTTGTTTTCTGTCTTTGTCTGTTGTTTGTTTTGTGTTTTGTGTAGGAGTTTACTGACTATTGTTCTGTCATAACTAAACACGATAAAATATCTAGCAGAATCTAACGGTTATGACAGAACAATAGTCAGTAAACTCCTACACAAAACACAAAACAAACAACAGACAAAGACAGAAAACAACAAATTCATAACACTAACATACATCAACAAACAAACAGAAAAAATTGCCCACAAATTCAAAAAAGCAGGATACAGAATCGCTTACAAAACTACTAACAAAACAGAACACACACTATCAAAACGCATGCCCAAAGCACAAAACAAATTCGATCTACCCGGTGTATATAAACTAAATTGTTCAAATTGCAGTAAATTCTACATAGGCCAGACAGGACGTAGCTTCAAACAGAGATACATTGAACACACAAAAGCACTCCACACCACTACAGAATCTACCTTCGCAAACCACCTCATTGAAGCAAACCACACATATAAAAACATCGACAATAACATGAACATACTACACGTACACACAAAAGGCCGAAAACTAGACACTCTAGAACAATTAGAAATATACAAACACACAAAAACAAATAAAAATGACATCCTAAACGAACAGACACAATTCAAATCGCACGCATTATTCGAACACATCTCACCACACACACACAGCTTCAATCTTTCGAAACACTTTCTCGTCGCCAACAACAAGACGAGCAGCGCTACTAACGACAGCCTCTGATGAAGCCTTCTATAGGTGAAAGCCGGTTTAGGCTGTAAGGTAAAACTTTACGTTTTTACTTATAAAAAACTTTGTGTTCCGAGTCGTCAATATTATAGTGATATTTAGATATTAAAGACATTTTAATAAATTTAATAAAAAAATAAAACCCCCCATTTTGACACATTACAACTTATAACATAGATTATAAAACCTCAACCACACTCGCCTTTCAATTAGCAAATGTAAATAAAAAATAAACTCCCCACAACAATGAATATTCCTGTTCACTTATCGCAACAAATTCAAAACCTCAAGCACACTCAACTGTGAAGTATCAAAGCGTATTGCAACAATACATATATTTGCATATTTGCCCAGGGCGGTATGTTTAATATGTGATTAGCATAGAAAGTATAAGGAACAGTTTTAGACAGTTTTATGCAAGAAAATGCAGGAATTGACATAATCTGACCTGTCGAAAAACTTACACCTGCCGCCGCGTAAGATACAGCATTGTGTATGTTTGTGTGTGAGCCAGCTGTGACCTGTTTTGAAATGACGCGATGGGGTGATGTGCTACGAATTGTTTGTTCCAATTATTCAGCAGGATTATAATAAACTAATTACTTGTGTTAAACCTGTACGCAAAGACTTACGCCAATTATAAAGACACCATTACATTAAGGGATTCTTAACGAATGCAGTAATGTAAAATTTATTTCCAGAGGTGCAATATTAATGATGCTATTTAATTTATATTAATTACTAGTGTAATTACAGAGTAATTAATATGTGTGGTATATGTGAGTGACCAGAGAAAAATTATGCAAACAATGAGATCGCTCATGTGACGAGTATGTTCATAAGTTCGCGATAAGTAACCAAAAAGTGAGTGTAATAAAAAGGACGCTCTGGAGTGAACTGATCATCTCTAACCTGTCGAAAGCAGGACTGTTCCTGTCAAATCGCCACCAGTATAAATACCACTGGCAATTTTGGGTGATCTCACACTCAGACTCAACAAATCTACAGGACGTTACGCTGCCCGTTTACAGATCGACTTCTGGACACACACGCACACTACCACACTCACACCAAGATGTAAGAAGGAATTCTGAAGCATCACCAACAACATTTAGAAACAACAACCATAGCAGCAGAATCATCAACATCATCATACTCTCAGGATTCTGGACACACACACACACAACGGTAACAGCGATATACGCAAGTGATACAAAAACAATTATATTTTTATTGTGAAGAAAGATCTCGAAAAAGAACTTAAATATGAATATAATAATTAGAGTTTTAAGATTAAATAATACTTAGATAAGAGAGTAAGTTAACAAGCAAATCTAGTAAAGAAATAATAATCTTTTGTAGTATTTTTAGGGTGTGTCAGTATAAGTCCATAATAGATTGGAAGTAAATGGTAGATTAATTTATTTTTGTTTATAGCAACAATAAATTCATTCTTGAAACTTAATCTTATTTTGTTTGTAACTGAGTTGCTATCAGTATTTAAAAGTTGAGTTAATTTCAGACACACAGAAATAAAAAATTTAAATAGCTTGTTTAACATGTTGTTTAGTCAATAAGATCATATGGGTGTTTATTTTTTTGTGGTATGTTATGAATAGCATTGCAGGTTACAGTATATTTGTAACACTTATAAAGGTAAATATTTATGTGTCTGATGTTTGAAATTGTAATATTGAAATATTTTTCTGTTAATTAATAAATCTTAGAATGATTATTTGAAACGATTTTTAAATAATTTATTTCATGTCAACAACATCTCACTACTCTTTAAAAACTATTTAATTATTGTGCAACTACATATACTTAACGCAACGAGAGAAACAAATCCTGCGACCTGGCCGGTGTAATACATATTTAGTTGCATTGAGTACATGGTAATATATTTGTATAAATGTTGTAACGTTGCAGTATACATATCACAGACGCACTGAATGAGACTAGCAGTATACATATCACAGACGCACTGAATGAGACTATATTTGTTTTTACTGCTGACTCATAGCTGACAATAAACGACTGACCATGTATGCACAATACTAGTCCTGTTAGTTACACAGCCATAGGCATATGAAACTGTTCCGATCACCTTATCAATTTAAAATGACGTGTGACTTAACACGTCAGGAGCACCATACAGTTATAAACATTTGGTGAGAATACCCGTCCAGAGCATCGAAAAGGTTACCACAATTAACTTAATAAATAATATATATATATATATATTTTTTCAATATTTCCTCTTTGCCTGAAATCTTTTGGCACCTGTGTGCGCCACACACTTTGGACGCTGTGTTGGCGCACCACTGTATGTCAGCATTCGCTTCCATCTGTTTTGAATGGCCCATCAAATACATCTCAGTGTCTCACAGTCTGCACTGGCAGTAACCGTTTTGCCTTCAGGCATGACGTCAATCATCAGAACACCTCTTGTGTCCCAAAAGACTATTATACCCATAATTTTTTTGACTGTGGATTTATTGATACTTTGAACGGTCTGATTTTTGTGGAATGTATATAGCACCATTGCAATGATTTTTGCTTCAATTCATGAGTGTGGTGATACACCCAGGTTTAATCCACAGTTACAATAGAGTCCAGGAAATCTCCTTCCACTGCATAATGTATGAAAAACATCAGCATAAAACATGTTTTTTCTTGTACCTGTCCATTAACAGTTTCATGAATCAGTCTTAGATATATCACAATGTATTTGATGTAATTATTTTACTTTCAGCTGTCAATCTGAACAAATTCTTTCCTCAGAAGGTTGTCAGACATCAAAGATGACCTACTCCTCCTTTGTTCATCATGAACATCAGTCCTTCCTTCTGAGAATTCACAGTACTAGTGGTGTAACTAGGAGCTCATCCTGGGTGGGGGATTGTAATGGTATTGAACAAAAAGATAAGAAGGCCCCAATACTCACTTACCTTACAATTCTAGACCCCCAAAAATAAACATAAGCCCTAGTTGCCACTACATTTTGACACATAGAATGTGGAAACCGCAACACTGTCCCCATGAAAACAACTTAAAGCTTAAATTTTCCCTTAATAGAATTTTTCCAGATTCATTTAGACAAACTTGTTGAGCACAGGTCAGGTTAAGGCGAGCTGATGTTGAAAATAAATTCATACGCATATCATTAATACACATCTTTATTTGAGGCTTGAACATACTAATCAAATAAAAACAATTTATATGTTGAATCCTAATTTCACTCTGAACATATAAATTTAAACATTTCTGATTCATTTTTTATTAAAATTCAAATGAATGTTTTATATTTAGCAAATACACAAAATTAATTGTATAGACCCAATTATATCAAACAGTTGAATTTAAAACACCATTTAAACACAACACAACAAAAACAACACAATTTAAAGCCGTAAAGTTAAAAAAATATATGTAAGAGAAAATAAAAAGCCAACAAGGCCTGCTTTGTGCGTATCACCACCTTTAAGTTAAGAGTTATTCATAGGCAGACAAAAATGTGCATATACAAAACTATCATATGACCCATCCTGTGCTATGGCAGTGAAATCTGGATCTTAACACAAAGAGCAATGGAACGCCTGAAGATATTTGAAAGGAAGCTCCTGAGACAGATCCTGGGCCCCATATATAAAAATGGGGAATGGAGGATACGACATAACGATGAGATTTATTATCACGTCAATTAACCACCGATAGAAGTGTACATAAAACTGAGGAATCTGTATAATATTTACCTTATTTCTTCCGTTGTGTGACTTCGTGTTGCGTTCGATTGATTAACGCGTTTCAAAACATATGTTTCGTCTTCAGAAATAAACATTCACTCTTAGCGAGGTCGTTACATATTAAAATTGCAAATATTGGAAAACAATTCCACACATAACCGCGTTACATGAGTGCGCACTCGAGTCGGACCGATCAGACACTCATGTAACGACCTCGCTAAGAGTGAATTTTTATTTCTGAAGACGAAACATATGTTTCAAAACACGTTAATCAATCGAACGCAACATGAAGCCACACGACGGAAGAAATAAGGTAAATATTATACAGATTTTGTCAAATAAGTGACTTAGATACCAATTCAAACATGTCTTTCAAAACTGAGGAGGCTGCAATGGGCTGGCCACGTTTATAAGAATGGATGACAAATGAACACCTAAAAGAGTCCTTATGGGGAGTATGGATGGCAAAAGGCCGTCCAAGGGGAAAATGGGAAGATGCTGTCACTGTGGATGCAAGAGAGATGTTGGGAGTGCGAGGATGGAAGTCCTTTGCTACTGACAGAAAGAGGTCTCAGGGTCAGGATAGAGGAAGCCAAGGCTTGACTTTGGGCTGTAACCATAGGAGGAGGAGGAGGAGGAAAAGAAAAAGTTTAGAGTGAAGTTAATTAGGTTATATTTATACAATTTATTTAATATGTACAACAGTAGTGCTGTGTCTGCGAGGTCACTCACGGTTTGTGCACTTACTCGGTATAATTTTCCTTATGCACTCATATTTAATTTGTGAAGTACGACAAGTTAATAGGTTATTAAAATCTGTAGATTCGTATTACTTACCTTTAAAGGTAATGTACCAAGGTGTCGTCTGATGTACTTTGGCAAAGAAAAAACAACAGGTGGTGCAATGACAAACACATATTTATATGTCTAATTAACACATTTTATTGTTATCTTATTTTACCGTCAAATGATATCAAAACTCCCACATCAACAATTTCTTTTACGTTACATCAATAATAACTGCTGGATAATAACTTTAATTTATGTATTACTCATTGTCTTTAAAAAGTTACTATTTATTTCACATTCACTTAAATATTTACTTTTACGTTAATTCATTGTTAATTTCTCTTTCTTCATTTGTTTGTTATACACAAACTTGTTGTATTACTTATAGCTAACCATCTTAGATTCTAATCATAATCATAATAATAATGAGACAACCCAGCTTGCTACGCACATTCATTCATTCTTATTAAAATCCCCATTTAAATGTATTTATAGCGCTTTGAAATAAAATTACTGATATTGTGTAATTGTTGGTGGCTACTTAACCATCGTACTGCGTGTATGTCCGAAAAGTTCTGCTGTTCACATTTTGTTCACTAACTATTACCTCACTTTGAATACTATTGGTGCTTGATCAATTTTTTACATTGTTTGTATTTCTATCACACACTTTATCGGTCGGCCGACCCTATTTTTACTCGAGTATAGATTTTTTAAGACCATGCGTGGCTTGGTGTTGTCGTCGACTGGGTGACGCTACCTCAGCGTCAGTAAAAACCACATCCGCCCGCCTGCGCTCTGATTGGTTGATGCACTCACGTGGCCGGTTAATTAGCCACGTGGTGGTCATTTCCGTCAACGACTTTGGCGTCAAGATTATCCACAGCGGCACACACCCCCGTATTCCAATGTCTTTATCTCTCTTGTACTAGGCACGGACTGGCACGGATTTTAATATAGGGTGTTACACAAAGCAGGTCTTAGTGGCCATAAAGGGTGCCCAAACAGATTGGCCCTAAATAATTATTAAATTAAATAAGACAAAAATAGACCCTTCAACATTGCCCCATTACAAGACCCCCCCCCCCAATGAGAGGTCTTCTGCCGAAACAGAAGAACTCTCATTGCTACCCCTAAGAGGATCGGTGAGGATATGGCGCCAACAAACCCCCGTTAATTTCTTAAACACGTCATGGGTAACCTACCCCCCTAGCTCGGCGAATATGGCTGCACCCGGTCGACATTACTGGACTTCTCTGTACGAGATCCCAACACCATAATGTCAGACTGATACTCACCATAGTACCACCCAACCTTCTATCATTCCATAAAAAAAAATCAAAAACTGGCCTTATACCATACCAGATCCTCAACCGATATGTTCCCCCTTACATGCATACTGGGTTGCCTTTAGCAAGTACTGGGTGCGTACACATACTCATTATGGTATTAAAAACAAACATCTTATTTAAAATTCATAAAAGGTATCTTTCACATTTCATTTCTTTTCTCAATTTACTTAAATCCAATCAAGTTCAAATCCAAAATAAACTAAACAAATCAAATTGAAATCATTTAAATTTTTATTTGCCTAGAGGAATTTAGCTAAGTTCATTATCAAAGATCCATTAATCTGATCATTTCATTACATTTACTTTCAAAAATTTTAAAGTCTTTTAATTGGATTCATAACTCTTCTTAATTACCTACTAACAACCATAATGAACCAATTAAAATACACAACTTACTTCTACTATAAAGTCAAAATTCAAAATAAATGCACTTGTATACAAAAAAGAACATAAAAGGCATATCATAAATCAGCTAACATCTTCCCTACTTATAATGAACATTACCATTTACGATAACGTTCTTTGATACAAAGAATAGAACAAATTTTTTTTTCAAAAAATTTTAATTTCCCAAAATAACTCTTTTATTAATTTCAAGAAAAAATAAAATTATTTAATTTAATTGAAGTAACAAAATTCATGAGTTAATCACTATAAAACTATCCTGGCTCTAACATCAGTTATCAGCTGATCTCTCTGGGTCAGGTGACTGACCTTGCCCTATATACACCATACAAAACTACACCATGAAAGTTACACATCTGTTCATAATCCTTACACTCTAACATAATAACAATAATGACACAATAAAACATAGTAAACAAAATCTGATAAACATCTTCTATACTTGACATAGTCTTTTCAGAATCAGTTACAGTCCTTTATGAAATCATTACACAGAGCACAACACATTGAAATCACTTACTTCTAAATGGCCTATCTATTACAATAGTATTTCTTGAATCAAAATAAAATCATTTAGTTAGCTTATCAGCTAGTCAGCATCATTAAGTTTTGTAACTTTAATTTTTTATTTGTTACTTTGTATTATTTGTGATGTAATAAATTTTTAAATTTTATCGGGCGCCATGTTGCCACACTGTACAACAAAATACAAAACTTACCTTGAGGGCCAGAATTCGGGTCACACGAACCAGGGTCGCGGAATACATTACCTGAAATAATCATACTCAAGATAAAACATACCATTGACCTTTTATTTTTTTTAAGATAACTCTACACATTGAAAATTGACTCTACTATGTGCCAAACATGCACATTACAACGCCTCGGGGCGTAGTCCCATGTATTTGTTAAACATGTAATCTCCCTTAAACATTTTCTCAACCCTCCAAAATAAACATGTGTTATGATTAATACATAATAAACGTGATAAACATAAATATGGCACAACCCAGCACTTATTAATTTTGAATCGTTTTAGTATCCACTCTCTCCCTTTCATGCTCTGGTACATATTTCTTAATATGAGCTCATTTGAATTTGAATAATTTTGAATATTTGATTGTGATATAAATATTTTATATATTTGATTGGTTTTTTGTAGTTGTACTTAGCTGTCACTGCATTGAAAACGTCTCATCGTGGATCTCACACTCCCGATTTGTAGTGTCCCATCGTGATCACACGCTTTCAATTTGTAACCACCAAAACTGTTAATACATATTTAATAAACTTTTGGTGTTGTAAAATTCAGATAGACAAACTTCGTGAATTTGCCGGCCTTGTGAATTGGCCGGCCGGCACCCTTCACTGTCGAGATGAAAGTGGCAGTGTTTTGCAACTGAGCACTGTTGAGGTGGGGCAAAACTACGTCACCAGTCCTTTGTTTGAACGGCCAAGCCCCGGTTGTTTACAAAAGTATATTAATGCGTCTTGCATTCTTTTGGCTGACGTAATCATGGGCTAGGCTTGTTGACACGTTATTATGATGAACTGTTTTTTGCTAGTTTTGTGATTTTACTCTGACATCGACACAAATCCTGTCCGCTCAATATTACGTTATTGAAAATTCTCAATAAAACTTTACCAATCTTTTATATGGGATTTTAAAATAACATACAATAATTAGGCTTTGGAACAATTATTTCCCAAAATTATTATAGTACCAGAAATGTACCGTTACAAAACCCCCTCAATGAAAGATTTTATGCCGAAGCATAAAAACATTCATTGACCCATTTGTACTTCCTAAAGGGATCAGCTACAATATGTCGCCACAACCCCCTTACTATTTATGTGAAAAGAATACAATAACTCACCCGTGGTCCGATGATGGTGACAGTACCTGTATGACCTTACTGGACTTCTCCTGCGAGATCCCAACACCATAAGGCCAATCAGGTGCTTTACGCTCCTGCTCTGACGCGCTGGCCAGCTCAGGACCGCCGTCACAACATCACCAAACACTGAAACAACAAATCACAAATATCAAAATAGTGGCTTGGTATAATACCATATACCTAGCTGATCTGTTTCCCCTTAGCTATGTGCTGGTTTGTGTTAAGAAGCACTGGGTTTGCTTCAACTCAACAAGAATTATATAGAAGTGCCATTCTCTTCATTGACTACCCTTAATATTATAAAATTTTTTCGATTCCCATCGATAATAATTAACTCTTTTTTGTTTTCATAATTAATATAATTATAGAAGAAACACAAATCTTTATACTACAATTGAAACATATAATCCAAAATTTATGGATACAATTACTAAAATCTCCCTCTTCCTCACACATTTTATATAAAAAAATTTACTATTATTATTATTATTATTAACAGTAAGTAATCCGGCGCTGTTAACAATATTTACCCCTCTTTCTCCTTCACACGCACTATTTGTTATACATACTGTAGCGTGACAGATAATCCACTTAAATCAATTACCAGATGATCATTAGTAAAAATCAAGTATATGGAATATCCAGAAAAATCCAAATGAAAACCAAATAAAAAGCACTATAAATTACCATTATAACAAGAAAAAGTAAACATAAAGAAAAAATCTGCAACTAATATAATTGTACAACAAATTAAAACCCCAGAAAACTAAAATTAAAATAACAATAATACCCAGGTAGGATAGGAGCAGGCAAGGAAGATACCCAGACCAAGTAAACCGACAAAGTAAACAGACCAGTAGAAACAAAAGTGTATAATAACGAAATGGTACTGAAGAAACAAGAATGAAAAAGGAAGATACCTAAAACAAACAAATAGACTTAATGAACAGAGACAAGTGAAGATCACATAGAATAAAGGAAGTGGAACATGACCAATACCCAATAGAAACCCCAAAGGGAGAAAACAAAAACCCCAAAAGAAAATAAATGTCACAATAGAAAGTATAACACCCCAACAAACCATAAACTCATGTAAAACTGATAAAAACAAAAAGTGTTTAAGGTGCTAAGTAGCAGTGCACCCAAAAAAGTTATTGTATAGTTTATATAGACAAATCTTAACAGTTCCCCATGGTTAAACAATTTGATATTATAAAACTATGAAAGGACTAGTGATAATATCAAGAAATAACCAGGGAAAAGTGCAAGTTATTACATTATAATAAATAAACTTTGAGAAGGTACATGAATTACTGTACAATTAAATAACTTTAAGTGTTTTTTAAATAGTATCATGAATGATATTTAATCAAGTAATATGGTGAAGGAGCAATGAATACTCTTTCTAATAAAATGCCACTGTTTATATGAGAACATTCCATAGAATAAATAATATAAATACATAGCTTGGGTTTAGTACATAAAGTGACGGGGAATACATCCCTAAAATTAAGGAAAACAGATAAGACTGTAACTAAATAGTTTTAAGGGAGTGTTAAACATTTAATGGAACAAAATGTTATGTTCCAGTTTCCATGTATTAACTCTATAAAGAAGATTTAGAAGTAGAGATTAATACTTGTATTTATCAAATGTTATTTTGTTAGTAGTTTGAATTATGAATGCAATATCTGAATGTAGATACCATTCCTATATTGTAAAATGTTTTTAATAAGTTACTGTAAGTAATCAGTACAAAAAAGGTATGATTCAAAATACCAGATTTAATAGTAAATAATTGTTATGTTTTAATTGTTTAAAATCAATAATCAATGTTATAGTAGTAAAGGAACAAATTATTAATGAATATTATATTAGAATAGAAGGTCAGAAAAGGGTACAAACTAACTGTATTATTAAAAACTTTGCAAGTAACAACAGATAAAATCTAGGCCAGATAGTAAATTTAGACTACATAATAATTGACAAATCTAGTCCTATAAACCAACTAAACTGATGAAATTTATGTAAGATAAACCCACCATATAGTGATACAATGTAACTTATACTTTATAAAGATATTGTCAGAAGATAAGTAAAATTATAAATAAAAAATCGGTATGGAGAACCATACATGACTTCCATATTCTAAGATTTATTTTTAAAATCATTTTCGAAATGAAATATTACCATAGAAACTACTTCTTTCTACTTACTGCTTCAGCCTTAACCACAGTACTGTGGTCACTAACATATACCACCACACGTTATCGCACTCGATTTTGACTGATGATGGAAGTCAATGGCATTGCCGAAACGTCTGGTTTTGTAGAAAACATTGGACTACGGCCAAATATCCCGGGAAGGAATTTTAGCAAAAACTACTTCTTTGTTGCCGATAACATTGTACACATATATATAAAAAACATGCATAAAATTAATGGCTTGTATAAGTTAATGATTGATCTCCATTAAGTAGTGCTCAAGTTTCCAAAGTTTTAATATTATGATGTCCGTAATTAAAACATCAGAGCAGGTTTAGTGTGTATGAGGGTTCACCGTGGACAAAAATTTTCAACATTTCCTATTGAGCGTTGCTTAGAATAAATCTGCGAATCTACAGTGTACGTTTCACAGAACAAACACGCGGAAAAGAAGGAGCGCTCCGAAGTCACTCATGGACCCTCAGCATCTTGCAGAGGGTTCATTCCCTAAAGACGAAAAGTCTGTCTATGAATCGTTCCTCTGTAAACACGTGCAGTTACACTGCCCAGCGATCCACAGGAAGCAAATCGCTATCCACGCTGGACACTTTTTCGGCTTGCATGCGTTATGTTGGTATGGGTTCGGCACTTTCCATTTAAAAACCGTGCAAATGTAAGAAAATAAACATGAATGAGGCCAGAAATAACGCGAATTGTGTGTGTGTGTGTGTGTGTGTGTGTGTGTGTGTGTGTCTTCCCTGCCTTTTTATTGCAGTAGTGATAATAATAAAATGGAAACGTAAACAGTACATAACTGAGATATGCTTGCCTGCCATGCACGATATATTTTCTCTTATACATGACTAGCAGAATACACGTGCTTCGCTACGGAGTTTCACGTTGTACGTAATGAAAATGTTAGTTTAATTAATAAAGTTTAATTAAAGTAGGCTTCTTAAAAATAAATAGCTGTTGCCCACAACTTCGTTCGCGTGGTCTTCAATTTAATGCGGTAATATATTTAGAACAGAATCTATTCTATTGGGTTGCCATAGTAACCAGATCTAATAGTTTTTTAAGACCGCAAAGGACCCCCCAGAGGATCGTATCGAAAAAAAACACCTGTCCTATGTTGGTTCTCCCGTTGCATAAAATATTTGTGCCAAGTTTGGTTGAAATCGGTCCAATGGTTTAGGTGGAGACGTGGAAGACCCCAAAGGATCGTATCGAAAAAACACTTGTCCTATGTTGGTTCTCCCTTTGCGAAAAATATTTGTGCCAAGTTTGGTTGAAATCGGTCCAGTGGTTTAGGAGGCGAAGTGGAAGACCCCAAAGAACCCCCAAAAGGACCCCATCGAAAAAACACCTATCCTATGTTGGTTCTCCCGTTGCGTAACATATTTGTGCCAAGTTTGGTTGAAATCGGTACAGTGGTTTAGGAGGAGATGTGGAAGAAACCTTCGCGGACGTGCGCACAACAACTCACCGAAGTTTCATCGCAATCGGATGAATGGTATAGGAACGCATACGGGACAAACAAAGAAACATTCATTTTTATATATAAGATGTAAACTATACCACTTACTTGACATAAACCGTGATAGCTAAGCTAATGTACAACATATATGTATTAATTATACACATAAATGTTCCTCGATAGACACTCTATCTATTGGCGAAAACTTGAATAAAATCCGTTCAGTACTTCCTGAGATTAGCGATTTCAAACACAGAAAGAAAACGGACCGACTTTACTTTATACTATGTATAGATGTACATTAAAATGAAAAAATTATAATTTTATTGCCTGGCAACAAAATTATTTTATTTTTAACTATTACCATTGTTTGAAAAAGTTTAAATGAATTTTCAAGTACTTTACTCTTGTTAAAACATAAAAGGTTGCAGGTAAACTACCCCTTCCCCTTAAACGATCTTCACCAAAATCAAAAGGCCTTGAGTCCTCTACAATTCAGGGACGTATGCAAAAAATTATTTGATTCTGTTTGAATTTGCGGCTGTTATTGTTTGCCATAGAAAATACGCTTGATAAAAAAACGTTGCAGGTAAACTACCCCTTCCCCTTAACCGATCTTCACCAATAACAATAGGTCTTGAGTACTCTACAAATCAGGGCTGTATGCAAAAAATTATTTGATTCTGTTTGAATTTGCGGCTGTTATCGTTTGCCATAGAAAATACCCTTGTTAAAAAAATGTTCCAGGTAAACTACCCCCTTTCCCTTAACCGATGTTCACCAAAAACAATAGGTCTTGAGAACTCTAGAATTGAGGGCTGTATGCAAATAATCTTTTGATTCTGTTTGAATTTGCGGCTGTTATCGTTTTCCATAGGAAATACCCTTGTTAAAACATAAAATGTTACAGGTAAACTACCCCTTTCCCTTAACCGATCTTCACCAAAAACAATAGGTCGTGAGTACTCTACAAATCAGGGCTGTATGCAAAAAATTGTTTGATTCTGTTTGAATTTGCGGCAGTTATCGTTTGCCAAAAAAAAAATCTACACAGACAGATAGACACACAGACAGACAGACAGACACACACAGACACTTTTCGGAAAACGACTTTTTTTCATGTTTTGAGTGTAGTACAATCAGAATCTGCAATAATCTCGAACACAATTTTTTTTGCCATCACCATACTTCCATTCCTTAAGGAATATGGAAGTAAAATGGAATGTATTAACTAACATTTCAGAGGAGGAGTCATAGATAAATGAATTATATTTAAAAACAATAATTAATGAACTAAATTGCAAGAAATTAAGTAAAAATAGACAATTATATCAATCTTAAATTCAGTATAATAATAATTATATCAGAAAAAATGGCTATTATATGGTCAAAGACAGGAAACACATATTTGAACCTACTATTCCAACATGAAAGAAATATAACTTCTTTAAATGAAAACTTAGTAAAACTATATTAATTAGTATCAAAATAAGCAAAATAGATTAAAGAAACCAAATATGTATTTAGTATTTCATACAGTTAATTAATAACGAAAATATTTTCCGTGTATAATGTATTCAATTAAAATGTATCGGAAGCTAAGATAAATTGAAACAATGTATAATATATATTAAATTGGCTAAGATTTTCAGGAGACGAAGGAAATGAGAACAGTTAATTATTATCCGTTGAAGCGAACACTTAAACGAGGTTTTGCTCCGTGTAACCTAACTAATGGCGTACTATAATTAAACCGAGTTCATTAAAAATTTTTATACATTTTTTAATTTGAATTTTTAACTTGTGAAACAGTGAAAACGAACAATGAACAGTGCATTACATATAAACAGAACCACACACGCCTAAATAATTGAAATAACACCACTACAATAAATTTTACGGACGAACAAAAAAGGTTAAATACGACACATGTGACAAAAGTGAGATAGACATAATAACACACATTTACACCAAGTGAACTAATAAACAATACATCAGGAACACTCAATTAACTCCAGAACTAATATACACAATTGCTGAGACGAATAAACGGTGAAAGGACATCTTTATTGGAAGAAATATTCATCGAGGTGATAGACGTTCCACTGCGCATGCTCCTGTCGGCCATTTTGATTTTTCATCATTCTCACCAAGGCGAAGCAACGAATTTCTAGACCGCATTGGTTCGAAATATATACTATATAAACTTCATATATTAATTAATAACATTGTAATTGTTAGTTTTAAGACATTTCTAATTGTAAGTGTTATACTTTCTTGTCCCTACCCTTCTCTGGCTATTCTAACATAACCGTTCAAAGAACATATTTTATATATACAGTTAATGTAAAGTTTTTGTCGACCGGCCCTGAGTACGAGTCGATATTGTTGTCAAATATCGATTATAATCGATATTTTTTTATAAATTTGTTAATAAACCTTCTATTTATGAAATTTGGTCGAATTTTTCTTTAAATATACTTAAAGAATAAGTTAATCAAGGACACAGACTAACCGAAAGGCGGTATATACGAAAATAAAGAATGCATCAAAGAAGAAGAAGTGCCGTCTATCGACTAGTACTGGAGTTAACCAGATTAACATAAAAGTGATTTACAGAAAGTGACACCACTACACTATCAACCATAATACCATTAAAATTTTAACACCAAACAATAACCACAATTATTGTTTAAATACTAGTAATAAGAAACACGACACAAATATTTTTCAGAAACAACCAAATTAAAAAAAAAAAATTTTTTTATTTTTAATTCATTTTCAAAGTACAACTTTAATATTTTGTAACCATGAGTAAACGTTACAATACATATGATTCATGTTCAGATTCCTATGCTAACACATAATAAACATAATACATAATAATACACTCATAATTAACATTGAGATTATCACATTAAAATAACCAAATCACATTTAACTTTGATCAAAATTTACACACCCTACATATCTAAATTTGTATATAAAATAATAAAAATTACAATTTCAATTAATTAATTAATCATTTACTACCATTTAATTCTTCACAATTTCAAATTTATTATTAATATTCATATTACATTATTATTATTTCGTTTCTTATTACCTTTCTACTATGAATTTTCTACTTAACCCTTCACATTGATTAGTCTGGGTGACTCCTGTATTCACTATAATTTGACTTATTATATAGGCACTAACATTTATAATCTTATTCACCTTTCTTTCTTCTAACCACTATTAACCAGATTGACATATTATGACACCAATCTCTCAATTATAAACACCTTCACTAATTCCATTTAAATCCTCTGGCACCGCTCGCCTTTGTACTAAGATGTGTGTTCCCTATCTGGCCATATACATTCATAATTTTTTTTTTTTGTCCTTCCAAAATATCGGCAAACACTCCCTTAACTACGCTATTACCTGCCACAATGCTATACGTTGGTCACTCCTTACACCTCACCCCACTACAAAATATCATCATCAACAAATATATGTTTACCCTTTACCTTACTCACCTCTCTACATATAATCACTACTACTGTGTCCCTAAAATATCTAATACTCTCTTTGTGTACTATTTTCTTCAAAATTCTTAGCTATCTAACTCCCATTAACTTTAATTGACTAACTCACATGCCTTTATTTTAATAATTATCACCCAATCTCTATCCCTTGTTAAACACTTTACATTACTGTGATCATTGACAATTGCATTAGAAAATTCATCCCTCACCTACTAATAACAATACATCTCGATATTCAAATATATATATATATATATACTTAATCATTTATTATTCATTAGGAATTTTCTTCATTACAAATTAATAATTTAACTTCATTACCCAACCTTTCTTTTATAACACATTAATTGAGTAATTAATCTTCAATTGTTTAAAATTTCACTATTACTTTCACTTGTTTAGTCAAAGCAAAAACATGTTAATTGTTATTATTAAATCAATTAAACTATACTTTACTGTTACATACATGGTGTACATAAAATTTACCTGTAATACACAACATTTAGCATATACAAATACATTGACATTAATACACACAAAACAAAACAAAAATACAATCCAACTTATTATTTTATCGTTGACCAAAATCAGTCCATATACAGTCCATTTCAAAACCACTGTTCACATATATTAAATGTTCATTACACAATAAAACAATCTATCCTCCATCATTGAATAACAGTCGAATCTTAGGTCTATACAACTTATTTTTTACTAAATAAATGATATCATTATTATCATTATAATATTTATCTAAACTTTTATATTCTTCCACAATCTCGTTTGAATTAATAGGTTTATTCCATATCAATTTTGAGCCTCCAGGTGGTCTAGTGGCTAACGCGGGCGATTGATGCGCTCGTGGTCCCGGGTTCAATTCCCGGCGGAGGTTTCGTACGGCGTGCACTCAGCGTCGTGAGGGAAACTGAGTAGGCGCTGAGATAACAGCGCCGCCTCCTGGCTGTGAATACCGCAACTAGCGGCTGGTGGCGCGTAGTACTAGCCATACACCGTCACACTAACACAAAAGCCGTGCGGGTACGCGTTGGTCCTCAACGGACTGTTGAGCGGAGGTTTAATTTAATTTAATTCCATATCATTTCTTCATGTACCATGTCATCATCGGGTATGATTCTGTCTACCTCAGTATTATATGTCATAATCATGTAAGTTATCAAGTCATTTCTATCGTCATCATAATTATCTACTAATACACCCGTTACTTCCCAAGGTAAGTAATTGTTATCATTATTATCATCATCTACTATTATTGCTATCTCAATTTCACTACAAGATAAGTATTCACTATAATTATCCACCATCTCTACTCCTAACCTTTCTACAAATTCTCTATACTTTCTATTTATCTTAAAAATCTCTATTACTCTCCTTCTCTCTCTCTCAATATATTTCTCATCATAACACCTAGCTACACTCTCTCTCTCCAAATATGCAGGGGTCATTAACTCATAATTACTGCACCACCTATGAGGTACACAAAAACACCAAGGAACTCTATTTGTAGACCTATCGTCTCCCAAATATAAATCTAAAGAACTCACGTCCTTGCTAAACACACGTGAAGCCATTTCTTCACCCCCTACTACAACACCAAGGGAAAATTCTACCCCCTGCATCCCTTTTACAAATAAACTTTCTCTCTGCTCTCTCTCTGACTCAACACACACAAACATCTCATTATCACTCCCAATATTCTCATCATCATTTCCTAACGCCATGTTCTTAATTATATCATTGTTACTACCTGTAAACTCAATATTCAAATTATCATTGTTACTCACCTTATTAATTAGCACTTTGTTTTTTGTCATATTTTCACTGCTACTTACCTTCTTATTCTTTATTTGACTTAACCTCTTATCTAGCCTTTTATTCACTTCGTCACATTGTTTATCAAAATTATCATTTCGTTTTTTAATTTCATTTTTTATTTCGTCAAACTTTACATCTAGCTTGCTGAACTTCTCATCAAATTTATTACTCTGTGTATCAAATTTGGTTAATAATAACTGCATCAAAGCAGCAGTTGTTTCGTCTGTTTTGTTTTCCTGACGACTTGAGATGGATGTTACTGTCTCTGACTCTACAGATGCAGTCGTACTCGACCCATCTATCTGACTAATTTGTGTTAACGGAACATCCATCTCACTAGTCAAATTTTCATCAGTTGTACTGATTTCTATGGTTTTATTGTCATTGGTACTCATTTTGTTTATTATATCTCTAACACATATATGTTTATAACCTCGTAACTTAACCCTACCTTACGCACGTGTTTATGTACTTTCAAAATTACTTCAGGTAATTATTCCGCTTTTTCCGGTAGGTCTACTCCACACAAATTATATTTTATATCGAGTCCAAGTTCGGCCGCGCCAATGTAACTTTAATTCTTTTTTGTTACTTTGTATTATTTGTGATGTAATAATTTTAAATTTTATCGGGCGCCATGTTGCCACACTGTACAACAAAATACAAAACTTACCTTGAGGGCCAGAATTCGGGTCACACGAACCAGGGTCGCAGAATATATTACCTGAAATAATCGTACTCAAGATAAAACGTACCATTGACCTTTTATTTTTTTAAGATAACTCTACACATTGAAAATTGACTCTACTATGTGCCAAACATGCACGTTACCACGCCACGGGGCGTAGTCCCATGTATTTGTTAAACATGTAATCTCCTGGATTTCGTTGACCATGACGTGTCCGTTACTTAACTAAATATCACTATAATATTGACGACTCAGAACACTAAGTTTTTTATAAGTAAAAACGTAAAGTTTTACCTTACAGCCTAAACCGGCTTTCACCTATAGAAGGCTTCATCAGAGGCACTTAGAAAAAACAAAATTACTCACAAACAATGACAGATACTCCACATAAATACTATATTGGCACAGATACGTTGATGACATTCTAATACTATACAGGGGAAACAAAGACAATGTGAACAGTTACTAACGCACATAAATAAAACACATAAAAACATAACCTTCACTGCCGAATACGAACACAACAATACCGTAAACTTTCTTAGACCTCTACATCACAAAACTAGAACACAGGCACAAATTCAGTATATACAGAAAACCAACTACAACTGACACACTAATACACAACACCTCCAATCACCAATACAACACAAACTAGCTGCTTTTAGAACCATGATACATAGACTTAACAACATCCCCTTAGATGAAATAGACTACAAAGACGAACTAAACACGATAAAATATCTAGCAGAATCTAACGGTTATGACAGAACAATAGTCAGTAAACTCCTACACAAAACACAAAACAAACAACAGACAAAGACAGAAAACAACAAATTCATAACACTAACATACATCAACAAACAAACAGAAAAAATTGCCCACAAATTCAAAAAAAGCAGGATACAGAATCGCTTACAAAACTACTAACAAAACAGAACACACACTATCAAAACGCATGCCCAAAGCACAAAACAAATTCGATCTACCCGGTGTATATAAGCTAAATTGTTCAAATTGCAATAAATTCTACATAGGCCAGACAGGACGTAGCTTCAAACAGAGATACATTGGACACACAAAAGCACTCCAAACCACTACAGAATCTACCTTCGCAAACCACCTCATTGAAGCAAACCACACATATAAAAACATCGACAATAACATGAACATACTACACGTACACACAAAAGGCCGAAAACTAGACACTCTAGAACAATTAGAAATATACAAACACACAAAAACAAATAAAAAACGACATCCTAAACGAACAGACACAATTCAAATCGCACGCATTATTCGAACACATCTCACCACACACATACAGCTTCGATCTTTCGAAACAACTATCTCGTCGCCAACAACAAGACGAACAACGCTACTTACGACAGCCTCTGATGAAGCCTTCTACAGGTGAAAGCCGGTTTAGGCTGTTAGGTAAAACTTTACGTTTTTACTTATAAAAAACTTAGTGTTCCGAGTCGTCAATATTATAGTGATATTTATGTAATCTCCCTTAAACATTTTCTCAACCCTCCAAAATAAACATGTGTTATGATTAATACATAATAAACGTGATAAACATAAATATGGCACAACCCAGCACTTATTAATTTTGAATCGTTTTAGTATCCACTCTCTCCCTTTCATGCTCTGGTACATATTTCTTAATATGAGCTCATTTGAATTTGAATAATTCTGAATATTTGATTGTGATATAAATATTTTATATATTTGATTGGTTTTTTGTAGTTGTACTTAGCTGTCACTGCATTGAAAACGTCTCATCGTGGATCTCACACTCCAGATTTGTAGTGTCCCATCGTGATCACACGCTTTCAATTTGTAACCACAAAAACTGTTAATACATATTTAATAAACTTTTGGTGGTGTAAAATTCAGATAGAGAAACTTCGTGAATTTGCCGGCCTTGTGAATTGGCCGGCCGGCACCCTTCACTGTCGAGATGAAAGTGGCAGCGTTTTGCAAACTGAGCACTGTTGAGGTGGGGCAAAACTACGTCACCAGTCCTTTGTTTGAACGGCCAAGCCCCGGTTGTTTACAAAAGTATATTAATGCGTCTTGCATTCTTTTGGCTGAAGTAATCATGGGCTAGGCTTGTTGACACGTTATTATGACGAACTGTTTTTTGCTAGTTTTGTGATTTTACTCTGACCTTGACACAAATCCTGTCCGCTCAATATTACGTTATTGAAAATTCTCAATAAAACTTTACCAATCTTTTATATGGGATTTTAAAATAAAATACAATAATTAGGCTTTGGAACAATTATTTCCCAAAATTATTATAGTACCAGAATTGTACCATTGCAGTTTCAAATTTTAGTTCGTTACTCACCTGAGTAATCCCCTTACCACACACACTATACCCCCCCCCCGAACTGTTGCGTTCAGTTGGTTCCACAAGGACTGAATTTGGGGAAGAATTTTGGCATCTCCTGTCCTTGCTTCGGCCTTACATGTTAAAAATTATCAGATATCATAATATCTGGAAGTTACATATTTAAAACCTTAATGCGGGTCTATCACCTTTTTTACTGTTCCTACGCGAACAGAGTGATAGCCGCTGTTCCATAATTTGGTGATTCCCCTGAGTTCTAAATTCACTGAGTTTTGGTGATCCCTTTAAATTTCTAAATTCACCTTTACAACGATAACAGCTATGGACAGTTAAGGCAGAATGTGATGCAATGAGCCCCGACCATAGCTGTCAAAGCTAAACCAATTCCACGGTCAGGGTTCGGTGAGGCCGTGACCGCCCAAAAAGTGGGGAATCACAAATATAAAAATATCGGTATGGAGAACCATACATGACTTCCATATTCTAAGATTTATATTTAAAATCATTTTTGAAATGAAATATTACCATAGAAACTACTTCTTTCTACTTACTGCTTCAGCCTTAACCACAGTACTGTGGTCACTAACGTATACCACCTCACGTTATCGCACTCGATTTTCACTGATGATGGAAGTCGATGGCATTGCCGAAACGTCTGGTTTTGTAGAAAACATTGGACTACGGCCAAATATCCCGGGAAGGAATTTTAACAAAAACTACTTCTTTGTTGCCGATAACGTTGTACATATATATATATATAAAATATATGCATAAAATTAATTGCTTGTATAAGTTAATGATTGATCTCCATTAAGTAGTGCTCAAGTTTCCAAAGTTTTAATATTATGATGTCCGTAATTAAAACATCAGAGCAGGTTTAGTGTGAATTAGGGTACACTGTGGACAAATATTTTCAACATTTCCTATTGAGCGTTGCTTAGAGTAAAGCTGCGAATCTACAGTGTATGTTTCACAGAACAAACACGCGAAAAAGAAGGAGCGCTCCGAAGTCACTCATGGACCCTCAGCATCTTGCAGAGGGTTCATTCCCTAAAGACGAAAAGTCCGTCTATGAATCGTTCCTCTGTAAACACGTGCAGTTACATTGCCCACCGATCCACAGGAAGCAAATTGATGTCCATTTTTGCGGCTTGCACGCGTTCTGTTGGTGTGGGTTTCGGCACTTTCCATTTAAAAAGCGTGCAAATGTAAGAAAATAAACATGAGTGAGGCCAGAAATAACATGAATTGTGTGTGTGTGTGTGTGTCTTACCTGCCTTTTTATTGCTGTAGGCATAATAATAAAATGGAAACGTAAACATTACATAACTGAGATTGCTTACCTGCCACGAACGATATATTATTTTGTACATGGAGGAGTTCAGTGACATACACACGTACAGAAGAATTATATATATAAAGATATTAACTCATACATAATTTACATTAAAATGAAAAAATTATAATTTTATTGCCTGGCAACAAAATTATTTTATTTTTACTTCCATATTCCTTAAGGAATGGAAGTATGGTGATGGCAAAAAAAATCGTGTTCGAGATTATTGCAGATTCTGATTGTACTACACTCAAAACATGAAAAAATGTCGTTTTCCAAAAAGTGTCTGTGTGTGTGTCTGTCTGTCTGTCTGTCTGTAGATTTTTTTTCTATGGCAAACAATAACTGCCGCAAATTCAAACAGAATCAAATAATTTTTTGCATACAGCCCTGATTTGTAGAGTACTCACGACCTATTGTTTTTGGTGAAGATCGGTTGAGGGAAAGGGGTAGTTTACCTGCAACGGTTTTTTTTTATCAAGGGAATTTTTTTTTTTTTTGGCAAACGATAACAGCCGCAAATTCAAACAGAATTAAATAATGTTTCGTATACAGCCCTGAATTGTAGAGTTCTCAAGACCTATTGTTTTTGGTGAAGATTGGTTAAGGGAAAGGGGTAGTTTACCTGTAACGTTTTATGTTTTAACAAGGGTATTTCCTATGGAAAACGATAACAGCCGCAAATTCAAACAGAATCAAAAGATTTGTTGCATACAGCCCTGATTTGTAGAGTACTCAAGACCTTTTGTTTTTGGTGAAGATCGGTTAAGGGGAAGGGGTAGTTTACCTGCAACGTTTTTTTATCAAGCGTATTTTCTATGGCAAACGATAACAGCCGCAAATTCAAACAGAATCAAATAATTTTTTGCAACGTCCCTGAATTGTAGAGGACTCAAGGCCTTTTGATTTTGGTGAAGATCGGTTAAGGGGAAGGGGTAGTTTACCTGCAACCTTTTACGTTTTAACAAGAGTAAAGTACTTGAAAATTCATTTAAACTTTTTCAAACAATGGTAATTGTTAAATATCGGTATGGAGAACCATACATGACTTCCATATTCTAAGATTTATATTTAAAATCATTTTCGAAATGAAATATTACCATAGAAACTACTTCTTTCTACTTACTGCTTCAGCCTTAACCACAGTACTGTGGTCACTAACGTATACCACCTCACGTTATCGCACTCGATTTTCACTGATGATGGAAGTCGATGGCATTGCCGAAACGTCTGGTTTTGTAGAAAACATTGGACTACGGCCAAATATCCCGGGAAGGAATTTTAACAAAAACTACTTTGTTGCCGATAACGTTGTACACATATATATAAAATATATGCATAAAATTAATGGCTTGTATAAGTTAATGATTGATCTCCATTAAGTAGTGCTCAAGTTTCCAAAGTTTTAATATTATGATGTCCGTAATTAAAACATCAGAGCAGGTTTAGTATGAATGAGGGTACACTGTGGACAAAAATTTTCAACATTTCCTATTGAGCGTTGCTTAGAGTAAAGCTGCGAATCTACAGTGTATGTTTCACAGAACAAACACGCGAAAAAGAAGGATCGCTCCGAAGTCACTCATGGACCCTCAGCATCTTGCAGAGGGTCCATTCCCTAAAGACGAAAAGTCTGTCTATGAATCGTTCCTCTGTAAACAAGTGCAGTTACATTGCCCAGCGATCCACAGGAAGCAAATTGATGTCCATTTTTTTGGCTTCCACGCGATATGTTGGAGTGGGTTTCGGCACTTTCCATTTAAAAAGCGTGCAAATGTAAGAAAATAAACATGAGTGAGGCCAGAAATAACGTGAATTTTTGTAAAGTTAATTACCTTTTAATACATTTAAATCGTAAAATATTTTTCTCCCACTTACCGTTTAGTCTTCCCCCAACCCAGAGTTCGTCACACGAACGTTAAGATGCAAGTATATTTATGGGGTTACACAACAAACGTACGCTACACTCATTTGTTGATGGAATTCAAAAATTTATTAGCTTTACTTCATTTTGAATAAATTTCAATTAGCTCAACTTTTCAACAGATAAACATGTACATTTATGGAAACATATTCTTATTCTAACATATATATATATATTCTACTAATCTGGCGAACCCAGCTTGCCACACACTCACATTCAAACAAATTTATAAAAACCCCCTATTTATTTAAGTTAGGCTTTTGAAAGAAAGTAATTGAATTGAATACAGTTACTTGTTCCGTAGCGTCACTGCCGACTGCATGGTGCGTCCGATAATATTCTCGCACTATAAACGATTAACAGTTCCGTTTCTACTACACACTCACGGTTTTTTCATCTTCACAGATTACTATCAACTCTTCATACTATTTTATACAAACTTGGTTAGTCGGCCGACTTAATAAAACGAAAATTTACCCGGGTATAAAGTTTAGGTGACCGCGCGCGGTCTGTATTGGTAGTCGACTGGGAAGAAAGTTATCAATGTGCCTCCCTCCAAACGCTCGGACAGAGCGGAAATCTCAACGCCTCATGATCGAATCGTCCGTCACTGTTCATTCAACACATGGGTTTTTCTGTGTTTTTTACGTGCATGATATTTGGTGAGCACTGGCCGACGTCACAAAGTAGGCTGGGCTTAGACTTACATCCACCGTTTTAAACGCACATATACGACAAAATTCTCCTACAAGCCATGTTTGGTTTTGTGCTTCTTGGCGTCATCTGCGCACATGCTGGTGTAGTGCGTTTGAGCGCAGGTGTCCCACAGCCGCAAAGTTCTAAGAATTGTGCTACAGTTGACAACACGACATTCCTTTCCAATTGTTTCACCACAGCTATTGCGTACTGTTTCTTTGTTTGAACTACGTTTTAGATTCAACCGGGGACGGACCACACAGATGGAATGAATTTAAAATATTTTATAAAATGAAAACCAAAATTAATAAAATAAAAAGCCCTTTTAATTCGTCCCGTTACAATGTGTGTGTGTGTGTGTCTTACCTGCCTTTTTATTGCTGTAGGCATAATAATAAAATGGAAACGTAAACATTACATAACTGAGATATGCTTACCTGCCACAAACGATATATTATTTTATACATGGAGGAGTTCAGTGACATACACACGTACAGAAGAATTATATATATAAAGATATTAACTCATACATAATTTACATTAAAATGAAAAAATTATAATTTTATTGCCTGGCAACAAAATTATTTTATTTTTAACAATTACCATTGTTTCAAAAAGTTTAAATGAATTTTCAAGTACTTTACTCTTGTTAAAACGTAAAAGGTTGCAGGTAAACTACCCCTTCCCCTTAACCGATCTTCACCAAAATCGAAAGTCCTTGAGACCTCTACAATTCAGGGACGTACGCAAAAAATTATTTGATTCTGTTTGAATTTGCGGCTGTTATCGTTTGCCATAGAAAATACGCTTGATAAAAAAACGTTGCAGGTAAACTACCCCTTCCCTTAACCGATCTTCACCAAAAACAATAGGTCTTGAGTACTCTACAAATCAGGGCTGTATGCAAAAAATTATTTGATTCTGTTTGAATTTGCGGCTGTTATCGTTTGCCATAGAAAATACCCTTGTTAAAAAAACGTTGCAGGTAAACTACCCCTTTCCCTTAACCGATCTTCACCAAAAACAATAGGTCTTGAGAACACTACAATTTAGGGCTGTATGCAAATAATCTTTTGATTCTGTTTGAATTTGCGGCTGTTTTTTTTTTTACAAGAACATTTAAAACAGATTTATTTCCTATAAACACACCTTATTAAACATAAACAAAATTATTCTTTTATTGAAAATTTTATTTTTTATAAAATTTTCCATCTACATTTTATTTTTTGTAACGACCGGCGTACAGCGGCGACTTGTTACAAAGTGGCATCCAACTTAGAGGGCTTGATAAGATAAGCCTGGCAGCGATTAATTAATAGATACCAGAAAAATGCAAAGACGAGCTACTTCGAAAAAGAGGGCGGCAGATGCCGAAAAAGAGGTTGACATGGGAGATAAGGAGGCAACACCTGTGGAGGATCCGGAAGTGTTACTAATCCAGGTGGAACCGAAACAACCCGCACCACCCGAGGAACAACCTGAAGTAACAACACAGACGGGGGAAATCAATGTCCCAGAGAAGGAGAAACAGAAATCCCAAACAACAGAAGGTCCCATTTTAGACAAGATGATGGAATTGTTCAACAGATGAATCAGAATATGGAGTCTAAAATGGAAGGAGTAGATAAAAACATAGAATCCAAAATAGAGGATTTGAAGGAAGACAACCATTTATTAAATGAAAAACTAGAGGATTTGAAGGAAGACAACCGATCCACAAAGGAAGAATTGGGCCGTAAGATAGAAAATACTAATAAGAGGATCGAAGAAACTAGTAGGAAGATGGAAAAGAAAATGGAAGAAAATAATAAGAATTTGGAAGAGAAGATGGAAGAAACCAGTAAGAAAATAGAGAGTGACAACCAACAATTAAAAGAAGAATTAAGGGAAAATAACAGGAAAATGGAAGAGACGATGGGGGAAAGATTGGAAGAATTGAGAGAGGACAATCAACTGCTGAGAGAAGAACTAAGGGAAGTTAACCAAGAGAACATGAATAAGTTAGACGAGAAGATTGAACTAGCTAAAGAGGAGTTGAATAAAAAGATAACTGAGACGAAGAAGTCCATCGTCAAGAAATTAGAACAGGAAGTCGTGGTTGTTAACCAGCAGATCAGAGAAGTAGACGAAAGATGTCGTCAAACAGAAAACGAAGTGCTGGAAGTCCGGGAAGTAATAACTAAGGAGATTACTCAGGTCCAAGAACTACAGAAAACAAAAATGGAGGAGACCAAGAAATTTGCCTTGGAAGAAGTAAATAAAGTGAGGACCCAATAACAGAAAGATGCGACGGCGTGGAAGCCGCCATGGTAAACATAACCGGACAGGTGCGTCAGAGCCAGGAGGAGATAGAGTTGATAAGGAACAGACCATCGGGATATCATAATTTCCCAATGTCAGAGAACAGAGAATGGCTCAATTTCCGGCAATATAAACGGAAGCCTATGGAGTTATTGGCACGCATAGAGGAGTACCTCGAGAAACACCGAGGGAACCGATGGGTCCAGAACAGAGAAATCCTTGACGAGTCGTTTCGGGAGGTGAATGACCATTGGTGGATGGCCAACCGAAGCGACATCGACAATTATGAATAATTCAAGAGCCTGTTCGAGGCCAAGTACTGGTCAGAGACCACGCAAAATTTAATAAGAGACAATATATGCCACGGCCGCTACAAACCACAAGTCGGTAGTTCAATGACAGCTTATTTCCTCGGCAAGGTATGTATGGCCAAGCACTTAGAACCAGCCATACCTGAGGAATGCCTAATAAATAAGTTGTCCTATCATTATGATGAGGAAGTAATTCGTGCGAGGAGGGGCAGCCAAATAAAAACCATCCAGGCAATGACAGAACTCCTAGAAAATTATGAAAATGAAGATTACTACCGACAGAGTCGTAGAAGAAGTGATGGGCCCGAACCAAGGACGTATCAAAACAATAACCAGGGTACGAACAACATAACTACTGGGTACCAAGGAGGCCGGGCATACCCGCGAAATAACGGTCCTAATAATAGTAATAATGTGAACAATCCTAGTTACAATGATAATAATAATACGGGTCCAAACCATCAAAACCCGAATCGACCCTCTAATGGTTATCAGGGTAACCGCAATCCCTACCCTAATAACGCAAATAGTCAGAGAAGCCCCAATTATGGTAATAGTCATTACCCTAATAATACTAATCGTGCGGGTCCCAATAATGGTAATGTTAATAATAATAGGTTTCCTCGCCCTAGAGTAAACTTCATACGAGCCACAGATGGACGACAGCGGAGATTCGATCACAATCGATGAAATAGCTACCGCGGATATGAAGAAAGGCGGAGGAGCCTAGAACGGGACCAACCAAGGTACTATCCGGCGCGGAGGAGCAATAGTTTGGACGACGCTGAACGGAGGTCGAACAACGAACGACCGGAAGACCATAGGACAGATCGACAGGTAACCACTCTAAGCATCCCAAATGAGGCATCGACTAGTATGGCTCAAAGGAACAATGATGCCGAGCCTTTAAACGGGCACAGGCAGTAATAAAACGCCAGAACCCGTTACTGCTCCTAAATACTGGGTATAATAATAATAATGAGTGCAATCATGAGAATAATCACAATCGTATCACAATCATCGGGTGCAACTACCTAAAGGACATCAGACAGGAGTTATTGGAAGAGGATAACAGGAATCCCACCAATAACTTCAATAATGAAATAATACATGTCGACGCCAAGGTAGAAGGCATCCCAGCCAAGTTAATGATCGATACTGGTTCGGACGTGTCAATCATAAGTACGACGGAATTGGAGAGGATACAGCAAGAGTGCGGGAGAACTTTACCAACATTGCCGTTGAATAATATTGTTTTGTTGGGTGCAACCGGCCGACAAAACAAAACAATACGTAGACAAGTCTCCGCCAGTGTGATGAGCTGTGGTATAGCGATTGATATGGAATTCTTGGTGGCGAGCGGTCTGCCATTTAATATACTGGTCGGGTGTGATGTGCTTAGGAGGAATTCCGCCATCATTGATCTGAGAACTGAAACATTATCGCTGTTTTCTAACGGACATACTTGGACGGCGAACTTGGTGGGTAGTGACCAAGTCGTTCCCGATAGTATCCATCAGCAAATCCGCAAAATTAATTACATCCATCCAACATCTATAATTGAACAAAGGATAGACGACACCTCCAATGAAGATTTATGGTCACAAAAAATCCAGGAGATCAGGGATTTCCGGAGCGGTATAACTGGAGAAGGTTTAACAACGGACCAAGCGAACAAATTAATAAACATATACAACAAATATAAATCAGTCTTTTCTGATGAGCCCGGTAAAGTGAAAAACTTCCAGTGTACTCTACAGTTCCGAGACACAGTGGACTTTAACCGGAAGTCTTACCCCATTGCGCAATCACGAAAGCAAGCAGTAAGAGCTGAAATAGAGCAAATGATTAACCGTGACATTATAGAGAGTAGCCATTCCCCATATACAAGTCCTATCGTGGCTATTCCTAAGAAAAACGGACAAGTCCGTTTGTGTTTAGATGCGCGCGAAATAAATAAAATGATCGTTAATGACAGGACTTCGCCCGGTGAGATTGAGGAGATCTTAAAACGGTTCCACAGTACTAAATACTTCACTACCTGGGATACGGTGTGCGGGTACTGGCAGGTGGAATAACATCCACAGAGTCGCCAGTATCTGGCCTTTATATTCGAAGGGCGGAACTACCAGTTTAAGAGGTTGCCCTTCGGACTGGTAAACTCAGTCGCAGTCTTTGTGCACTGCATGGACCAGATACTTGGCCAAGAAGCACTACAATTCACCACCGTATACGTCGATGACTTGCTAGTGTCCTCAGAAACTTGGGAGGAACACTGCTACCGTGTGGAACACGTCTTACAGAAGCTAGCAGCAAACAATATTACGCTGAAATTAGCAAAATCTCATTTTATTACTAAAGAAATACAATTCTTAGGCTTCATATTAAATGATAAGGGAATCTCACCGTCGGCTAAAAAAGTCGAAGCGATTCAGAACTTTCCTACACCTAAGAATCGAAGGCAGTTACAGTCGTTCCTGGGACTCTGTAATTATTACCGCAAGTTCCAGGAAAAGTACTCCGAACTGACTGCCAGATTTCAGCCGCAACTGTCATCTAAAAATAAATGGATCTGGGGTAATGAACAACAAAATATATTAACTCTTATAAAACAAAAATTCCTTGAACCCATTATACTCCGCCATCCAGATTTTAACAAGCCTTTCTTTCTTAATTGTGATGCCAGTGACATCAGCCTCGGCACTACCTTATATCAAGAGGATGAGGAGGGCGAACATCTTGTGATCTGCTTTGCCAGCAGAGCATTGAACCAGTGTGAGAAAAACTATCACGTTACAGAAAAGGAATTATTGAGTGTTGTGTTCGCGTGCGGAAAGTTCCGCACTTATATTCTTGGTTATTCCGTTACCGTCCGGACAGACCATAAATCTATCTCGTTCCTTAAGAGATGTAAGTTGAGCCATGGAAGGTTAACGTGGTGGGTACTATTGCTGCAAGAATACGACCTTAAGTGGGAGTATATCCCCGGAAGGAAGAATGTCGTCGCGGACGTATTGTCTAGAGTAGACATTGACAAACAGACGTTCGAGGGGGAGAAGGAGAGTATTCTGAAAGTATACCATATTCTCAACAGCAGCGCCGGTCTACAATCAATTTTGGAACACCTAAGCACACACCAACAAGCTGACCCGAAGTTAATCACTATTATCTCAAGATTGGAAGCAGGGGATGAGACAATCTCCCAATATTATACCATACATAATGGAATCCTGTTTTCCAAACCATCATTGTATAAGGAGGAATGGAAGGTAATAATTCCGACCCATATCGAGAAGGAGATAGTGTTCAATTATCATGTTCGATATGGGAATATGGGCGCCTTAAAGGTGGTAAAGGCCCTGGAAGAGAGCTGCCATATCAAAGACATAAATCGGAAGGTACGGAGGTACATTAGAAACTGTCGCATTTGCCAACTAGTAAAAACTAACAACGAGAAAAGAGAGGGGCAGATGATTCCGATAACCTCGCAGTCGAAACTTGAGAAGGTATTCCTGGATATCTGTGGGCCATTTCCCCGCAGTGGAGGCCGCCACCGATACAAATATCTCTTCATCATTATGGACCATTATACCAAGTTCGTGAAGCTATACCCAGCGAATCGGGCGACTACGAATAAAGGTCTTGAAATCCTGATCAACCAGTACTTCCCAACCATCGGAAAACCGGTATCGATCATAACCGACCACGGAACACAATTCAAGGGGAGGAAATGGCGGGATACACTGCTGTCAATAGGGGTTCATACATACAAGACATCCGTATACCACCCGAGCAGTAACCCGGCCGAAAGAGTCTTGCGAGAGGTGGGGCGCCTATTAAGAACGTATTGCCATGATCAGCAGAGAAGGTGGCAAGAATACTTGGAGGCCGCTGAAGAATTCCTCAACCTGGCCTACCATCCAGCCATAGGAATAACCCCATACTCCGCAATGTACGAGAGACAACCCCCTAGAGAGATCGAAGATATCTTGGAGATCCCCAGAGAGCATAAATATATATTTGATAGAATTCAATTTTACAATAAGGTGGCCGAAGATCAGGAGAAACGGCGGAATAAATACAATAAAAGCATGGGTAAGGTTATTCATTATACCGTTGGAGAGAAGGTGTTGTTGAAGAATAGGGAATTACCCAGTTCCTTAGAGGGGATAACAAAAAAATTATTGCTTCTGTACACTGGTCCCTATATTGTCTCAAAGGACAATAACAACAACACATACGAAATCAAGGAAATGAATTCAAATAAAGTCAAGGGTGTCTTTAACCAGGCATCCATGAAGAAATTTTATGATTGAAATAATCAACCAAATTCCAAAGCAATTGTAAGATCACCTTACATACCAGTTATTTATGAAAAATCTATGTGGCAATAATATAAGAAGAAATTAGAATTTAAAATAATCAAAATTCTAAAATACATGTAAGCCCACCTTACATACCAGATATTTACGAAAAATCTATGTGGCAATAATATAATAATAAAGAAGGAGAGAATTTAGATGAGAAACCATCTAAATTCAAAAACAAGTAAGGACAGCTTACTAAATATTTATTTGAAGAGAAACATTTTGACAATAATACCAAGAGAATTTAGAAAAATAAAACCAGCCAAAACACATGTAAGCCCACCTTACATACAAATTATTGGAGAAAACTTTATGGAATAATATAAGAAGAGTGAATTGTGAATTGTGTATAAATCAAGTTTCCAAACCAAGAGTAAATACAACTTACCAACCAATTATTAATGAAACACTTTGGTGAGATAGACAGAAGAGATTTAATACCATATTTATGGTAAGCATAAAATATAATTACCATGTTAATAAAGGATCATAATGGGATGAATAAAGGAAACAGACTTTAGAATTAAAACAAATAATTCTGGACAGTATGATCATGTCTAATTTCAATATGAAGAATAAAAACCTTTCCATAAAACGATGCCAAAGGAAATGAAAAAAAAAATTCTTTAATACGATTTGAGTTGATACGATTTGAGTGAATGAATATAATAAAGTACAAAAACTTATTTGGAATTATGAGATAATGAAACTTTGAAGTGGTATGAGGAGAAATTATGACCTCATTATGAAATTAATAAAAAACCATCATTCGAAAGTATAATAACCATGACAGGAATAATGTGAGAATAATATCAAAGATTTATGTAATTAAACGAATTAATATAAAATGATTTATGAATGAAATGTCAATTATGATAATGACAGTTATAAAAATTCTAGAAAATAGAACAAGTGGAAATTTAAGAACAAAGAAACAGTCTAAAAATGTCATAAAGATATGTTACTATAAACAATGCAGATTATAATAAAAAAACCAGAAGGTAATAAAGAATTTATAACCAAAAGCTTTATATGATAAGAAAAGTTGAAAAATGTAATAATAGAAGAGCTTCTTACCATAATATCAAACGAAAGAAACATCCAGTTAACGAGTCAGAAGAACAACTGAGATAGGAATATTAAAATCTCTGAGAAATATAATAAGTAATAAGTGAAGTATCCCAAAGATATTTTTTTTAAATAGTAACAAATGTGTACTATTCTGAATAATTTTTAATCTGTCTGTAGATAATTCCAGCAGTATTAATATGTTTTTTGAGCAGAGATGATTTGCCTCTGTACTCAAATATGTGTGAAGTATTGGACAGCAGAGGAAAGTAGCGTACAGTGCCTCTCTGAACTGAACCAGCTCACAAAGTAGGGAACGATAGGGAGGAAATATCCCAAGGAGAAAATACTAAGAAGAAATATGAAAATGAAATAATAAATATGAACTCAGATGGCTATTACTATCAAGGTAGATCAAGTGAGAATGATATAAACTTAAATATAAATAAGAAAATTTTTAAAATGGAAGGAAGTCCAGAATAATAACAAACCTAGAATAATTATCATAAGCAATTGTTTCAAACAAAGCAAGTATAGTCTGAAAAAATTACTTCTGGAGAAGGGCATTCTGTAGCGTGACAGAAAATCCACTACATATTAAGTCATATAAAATCATAAAGTTTAATTACACCAAATATGTTAAAATAATATTGAATGAGATTTAAGGAAATCAAAGGAATGAACCACGATAAAATAAAAATCCTCATTACATTATATAAAAACCACTGTTTAAATATCAAAGAAAGTATTGGAAGCAACTCATATTATAGTATCAGTAATTTACCCAGGAAGCTAGGAGCAGTAAACAAAATAAATAACACCAGACCAAGAAGAAAGAGACTCAATTTAAGAGTGGTGAATACCAAAATACCCCAAAAACAAGAAGAGGGAAGAATAAAGTTTGTGATCAGGAAGAAAACAATACCCTGAAACCTTTAGAGAAAAACAAGGTCAGTATCAGTGAAAAAATTAAATGCTCCAAACTAAACATCAGTCGAGATACACCAAGTTTACCCAAGAATAAAGAAGGAAGACAAGAAGACCAGAAGAATGAAGACTAGAAGAAGGACAAGAATGAAGACAAGAAAGAAGATAAGAAGAAGGACAAGAAAGAAGACAGGAGGAGAGGAAGAAATAGTATGAAAGAAACACCGTTGTAAAACCTATTATTATTATTAACTACCATCAACCCCAAACCCACAAAAACGATTCAAAAGAAAGTATAACATACCCAAAATCCTATAAAAATGTAATTATTTAGAAAACTAAAGTGCTGTATAGTATTATAAGAAGTGAACCGACTAAAGCTATTGTGTGATAAGAAAATAAACAAGTCTTAACAGTCCATGATTACTAAAGGTCTGGTCTGAGATAATAAGACTCAAAATATCAGAACCAACAGTGAAAGTGAATTTGTGTGTTTTTTGGAAATGCAATAAACTTAAAGTTAGTGATACTATAACTTATCAGTATGTTATATAACAACTTTAATATCCAATAATAAACAGCATAATAAAATAATAAAATGGAAGATTTCCAGTATTTTATTATTTTAATGTAATTCTTTATTTACAAGACATTTGTAAAAAATGCTAATAAATAGAGTATGGGAGGTCATGTTTACTGATGTAGGGGATCATAAATAATAATGGTTTAGACCAGAAGGGACTGGCATTAATTTAGTATTCGTAAGTTTAAAATGTTTAAATAGACTGTTTATTCACAGCCATAAAATCAATGTGTTAGTAAAATGTATTTGTAAGAGTTATTAGAAAATAAGATTTATATTATGTGTTTTAAAATGAATTATGTTTGCTAAATAATAGCCTACATACCATTAATGATGTTTCAATAGGTATGCTATGTTAACTCAAAAATAGTTAAAAGTATATGTTCAAACCATATCAGCAATATGTTCAATTGTGCAGATTGCTAAATAATGTTCATAATTATTTATTTTAATAACAGTAGTGTTAATTAAATATTACACCTCACAATAAGTTATAAACCATTTTATTTTCATGTAATAGTAACTATGTAAAGTCAGAGGAGGAAGTAGGATTAAATTTATTTGAGAAAGACAGAAATATAAAATTCTAAAATCTAGGCCATTTGGTGAATTCACAGAAACAATATAAACCAGTATAATTCACTAATAAATCCTGTAAACTAGCAAGATTTAGATAAGGTAACTCAGTTAATCACTACTGGGAATGATCCTATGAGTTAAAATGATAATAAGGAAATATACCTTAAAATATTGTAAATTTTCAAAATATATAAATTAATTAATTTTAAAGAGCAATGTCAAATTTACAGATTAACACAAAAAACCAGTTCAAAGGTTTAATTTATATGTATTTAAGGAAAGGAAGAGGAATATGACTAATTAAAATTTATTATAATAGTATTAATGATAAATTAAAATGGAGGAAATTTACATAAAGACGGAAATCCAATTTTGAGCCTATATTTCAAAAAAGTAAAGAAATTTGTTAATTTCCACAAAATGTTTACAGATATGGACTATAATACATCAATTTAAAGGGAATGAGATGATTAAACCAATGATAAGGTTCATAATTCATGAAAGTGATGAATAAAATAGATAAATTCCATATATAATGTAATATTTTATCATGTGTATGAGTAATCGAAATATGTTAACAATACTTTTTCAAAGATTAACTGGGCCAGATTTTTGACCAAGTTAATTAGTCTTTTGTTGAATATCAAGCTGAATAGTTGTGTGAAAAACGTTCCTTTAAAACCGAATCGAAAATGATACTAGCAGTTACCCATTAAAATAAGTGAACCGAGAGTTAGACGAATTAGACACTTTTTTAACTAAATCTACCATAACGTTCACGACAATAGTGAAAACAAACACCTAACTTCATGATACGAGTGACATAAAACAATATATTTAATCTAATTCACTCTACAAATCCTAACCATATCTTGAGAAACTTAACCACAGAAGTGAACACATACGAAATAACCAAATTAACACAAGTTTACACGGAACACTTCGTCAGAATACACCAAATAACTTAACAGACATATTACACCAGTGCGGGAAGATTTCAGACATTCACAAAGGTAATTTTGTCGTGATTTTCGGACATGTCGATTTCGCAGTGAACTCGCCATATCTAGTAGCGGCCATCTTGAAATTCAAGCCTGCCTTCCTCATCATCCAGCAGTGACGTCATAGTCTGCATATGGTTTGACGACAACTTTCATAAATATTACATATCAGAATTATTTAAATACTATTGAATAATAATTATTGTATTTATTTTAATTGTTAATGTTATACTTTCTCGTCACCCTTCTCTGACTATTAATTTTAATCGCTCAAAGAACCTGCTTTTTTAATATAATACATATCATAAATTTTGTTCTGTATGCACAATCGATAATTCCCTGAGACGGAGTAGATAATTGTTCTCCATCGAAAAAAAATCGATTATTTATTTAAATTGTTCAATAAATCTTTATATTTCCATTATTTTTATCTGTTATTATTTCACAGGCTAATTTAAGATTATTTATCAAGGCTGAGGAACTTCAAGAAGAATAAATATTTTATTTGAGTGAGATATTGGACCAGCAAGAAAAATCACCAATCGATTGCTGACTGGAGTTAATCTATTTAACTCCAGACTTGGTTCAAATCTTCCAGAAGTGCTCGATAGTCAATAAATACCTGCCTGATTATCAAATTTTTTTTTTACAAGAATATTTAAAACAGATTTATTTCCTATAAACACACCTTATTAAACATAAACAAAATTTTTTACTATTTGGAAATTTTATTTTTATAAAATTTTCTATCTACATTTTATTTTTTGTAACGACCGGTATACAGCGGCTTGTTACAATATATGTGTACAACGTTATTGGCAACAAAGTAGTTTTTGTTAAAATTCCTTCCCGGGATATTTGGCCGTAGTCCAATGTTTTCTACAAAACCAGATGTTTCGGCAATGCCATCGACTTCCATCATCAGTGAAAATCGAGTGCGATAATGTGAGGTGGTATACGTTAGTGACCACAGTACTGTGGTTAAGGCTGAAGCAGTAAGTAGAAAGAAGTAGTTTCTATGGTAATATTTCATTTCGAAAATTATTTTAAATATAAATCTTAGAATATGGAAGTCATGTATGTTTCTCCATACCATTTTTTTCATGTTTTGAGTGTAGTACAATCAGAATCTGCAATAATCTCGAAAACGATTTTTTTGCCATCACCATACTTCCATTTCCTTAAGGAATATGGAAGTAATATATTTGTATATGATATGGTTACACTTTAAAGTTACAATTTTCATTACCTGACATTTCTAGTCTTGGTTGTGTGTTTTAATATCAAACATTTCTTTCTTAACTTTCCCTACTTTGACCTTCAGTAACATAAAATAGTGAGTTACAATAGAATATTTACTTATTCATCTGAATTAGTCTATACCTACTTACATATGGTCAATCACTCCATCTAATAAATACATGATTACTGTCATTAATTCCAAATAAACAACTCATCACCACAATATCCCGTACAACCATATGTACCTTCTGAAACATTTTAACAACCATATGATTCCACCACTAAATACATTTTACATTTATTCATTTACTGTTTATTATCAGGTTTAAATCATTTAAATTCATTATCAAAATTTATCTATACATTAACCAATTAATTAACCTCAAATTCTTTTAATTCAATCAGTTATTGGAAATACCAGTTATTTTAATTGCATTACTCCAAAACAATTACAATTCAGTTGTTTTATAAACTTCCTAATTACTTTTGTTATTCGCTTAGTTTGATAAAATATTATTATTAAAATCAAATAACTACTGCATACATACAATGTTTACGTAAATTACCCCTTACAACACAAACAATTAATTTCACTATAAATATATTTACAATTTTTTGTTATTATTTTATTGTTTACCATAGATCATTTTATAAAACAGTCCAATTCAAAACCATTAATTACATAGTTATATGCTCATGAACATTAATTGTTTTACCCCCCATCATCATACAAAAACCTGGTCTTACGTTTACACAGTTCATTTTTTATTAAACTCATTATATCATTTTTATTAATATAAATATTATCCAAATTCTTATATTCCTCCACAATACCAACAGGATTATTCCATGTTATTAAATCATATAGTCTGTTATCACCAAGTATAGTCCAGTCACCTTTCGTATGATCTGTCATAATTATGTCAATTACAGTTTCATTATCATTATTATCTACTGCTGTATTAGCTTTGTCATAAAGTAAGTAATCAATATTATCACTTTTATCATTTGCTGTACTAACTACTTCGCAAGGTAAGTATTCAATATTATTAATTCTCGTAATATCTAACCTCTCTGCTAATTCGTTATAACCTCTGTTCCGCTTAAATATTTCTATCACTCTCTCTCTCATTAGTTAATTTTTGGTTAATTGCTACACTTAAATTTCTCTGACTTTGATTATTTCTTTTTCGTGTTCTGTTTGTTTACTTTTCAAACTAGTTACATTAGTCTTAAATGTCTCAATTTGCTCACATTCATTCATTACACCTTGAACATTACTGTCAATTCTGTCATTTTGTTTTTTAATTTTATCATTAAATTTATTTGTTAACGCGTCAAATTTTTTATTTGTCTCTAGCATTTTCTTATTTTGTTTTTCGTTATTTATTTTTATATCATTTTTCATTTTGGTTTGTATCTTATTTATGTCTATATGTCTATAGTCAGTTCATCTTTCACTCCAACAATAGCTCATTCATACTTTCCAATCGGCTATTCATATTTACATCACTCATTTTTAGTTCGCTTCTTATGTTCGCAAACTCGTTATTTATTTCTATTAACCTTTCGTCTTGTTTGTTAAGTTTAATATTTACAACATTTATCTCGGATGTAATTTCAGATTTAAATTCATTTAAACTCATGTTTTGCTGGTCAAACTTATCATTTAAACTCGTGTTTAACTTATTATTTTCTGATTTTATTTCAGTTCTCATTCCTGACATCATTTCCATCATCAACGCTAATTGGTTGAATATATCTACATTATGGGTCTTACTACTACATTCAACTTCGACTGTTTTGTTTACATTCGGTATTTCTAATTGTACACTCTCATCAATATTTACGTTTGTTGAAATTAAATTGTCTTGCGTAACGTTTAAAATAGATTCCTCTACACTTTCACATTAATTTCCACTCTTGCCTTTCTCTGCCATTTCGATCAGGTTGTAAATTAATTTATTTTAATTTTTAATTCACAACGTCGCTGTTTAACGGGCGCCATTTGAAGTAGGGCAAGTGAATTAGTATTTGAAATATTTAAATTTATCCCTGTTCGGGCGCCATTTGAAGTACGACAAGTTAATAGGTTATTAAAATCTGTAGATTCGTATTACTTACCTTTAAAGGTAATGTACCAAGGTGTCATCTGATGTACTTTGGCAGAGAAAAACAACAGGTGGTGCAATGACAAACACATATTTGTATGTCTAATTAACACATTTTATTGTTATCTTATTTTACCGTCAAATGATATCAAAACTCCCACATCAACAATTTCTTTTACGTTACATCGATAATAACTGCTGGATAATAACTTTAATTTATGTATTACTCATTGTCTTCAAAAAGTTACTATTTATTTCACATTCATTTAAATATTTACTTTTACGTTAATTCATTGTTAATTTCTCTTTCTTCATTTGTTTGCTATACACAGAAACTTGTTGTATTACTTATAGCTAACCATCTTAGATTCTAATCATAATCATAATAATAATGAGACAACCCAGCTTGCTACGCACATTCGTTCATTCTTATTTAAATCCCCATTTAAATGTATTTATAGCGCTTTGAAATAAAATTACTGATATTGTGTAATTGTTGGTGGCTACTTAACCATCGTACTGCGTGTATGTCCGAAAAGTTCTGCTGTTCACATTTTGTTCACTAACTATTACCTCACTTTGAATACTATTGGTGCTTGATCAATTTTTTACATTGTTTGTATTTCTATCACACACTTTATCGGTCGGCCGACCCTATTTTTACTCGAGTATAGATTTTTTAAGACCATGCGTGGCCTGGTGTTGTCGTCGACTGGGTGACGCTACCTCAGCGTCAGTAAAAACCACATCCGCCCGCCTGCGCTCTGATTGGTTGATGCACTCACGTGGCCGGTTAATTAGCCACATGGTGGTCATTTCCGTCAACGACGTTGGCGTCAAGATTATCCACAGCGGCACACACCCCCGTATTCCAATGTCTTTATCTCTCTTGTACTAGGCACGCACTGGCACGGATTTTAATATAGGGTGTTACACAAAGCAGGTCTTAGTGGCCATAAAGGGTGCCCAAACAGATTGGCCCTAAATAATTATTAAATTAAATAAGAAAAAATAGACCCTTCAACATTGCCCCATTACAAGACCCCCCCCCCAATGAGAGGTCTTCTGCCGAAACAGAAGAACTCTCATTGCTACCCCTAAGAGGATCGGTGAGGATATGGCGCCAACAAACCCCCGTTAATTTCTTAAACACGTCATGGGTAACCTACCCCCCTAGCTCGGCGAATATGGCTGCACCCGGTCGACATTACTGGACTTCTCTGTACGAGATCCCAACACCATAATGTCAGACTGATACTCACCATAGTACCACCCAACCTTCTATCATTCCATAAAAAAAAATCAAAAACTGGCCTTATACCATACCAGATCCTCAACCGATATGTTCCCCCTTACATGCATACTGGGTTGCCTTTAGCAAGTACTGGGTGCGTACACATACTCATTATGGTATTAAAAACAAACATCTTATTTAAAATTCATAAAAGGTATCTTTCACATTTCATTTCTTTTCTCAATTTACTTAAATCCAATCAAGTTCAAATCCAAAATAAACTAAACAAATCAAATTGAAATCATTTAAATTTTTATTTGCCTAGAGGAATTTAGCTAAGTTCATTATCAAAGATCCATTAATCTGATCATTTCATTACATTTACTTTCAAAAATTTTAAAGTCTTTTAATTGGATTCATAACTCTTCTTAATTACCTACTAACAACCATAATGAACCAATTAAAATACACAACTTACTTCTACTATAAAGTCAAAATTCAAAATAAATGCACTTGTATACAAAAAAGAACATAAAAGGCATATCATAAATCAGCTAACATCTTCCCTACTTATAATGAACATTACCATTTACGATAACGTTCTTTGATACAAAGAATAGAACAAATTTTTTTTTTTTCAAAAAATTTTAATTTCCCAAAATATCTCTTTTATTAATTTCAAGAAAAAATAAAATTATTTAATTTAATTGAAGTAACAAAATTCATGAGTTAATCACTATAAAACTATCCTGGCTCTAACATCAGTTATCAGCTGATCTCTCTGGGTCAGGTGACTGACCTTGCCCTATATACACCATACAAAACTACACCATGAAAATTACACATCTGTTCATAATCCTTACACTCTAACATAATAACAATAATGACACAATAAAACATAGTAAACAAAATCTGATAAACATCTTCTATACTTGACATAGTCTTTTCAGAATCAGTTACAGTCCTTTATGAAATCATTACACAGAGCACAACACATTGAAATCACTTACTTCTAAATGGCCTATCTATTACAATAGTATTTCTTGAATCAAAATAAAATCATTTAGTTAGCTTATCAGCTAGTCAGCATCATTAAGTTTTGTAACTTTAATTTTTTATTTGTTACTTTGTATTATTTGTGATGTAATAAATTTTTAAATTTTATCGGGCGCCATGTTGCCACACTGTACAACAAAATACAAAACTTACCTTGAGGGCCAGAATTCGGGTCACACGAACCAGGGTCGCGGAATATATTACCTGAAATAATCGTACTCAAGATAAAACGTACCATTGACCTTTTATTTTTTTAAGATAACTCTACACATTGAAAATTGACTCTACTATGTGCCAAACATGCACGTTACAACGCCTCGGGGCGTAGTCCCATGTATTTGTTAAACATGTAATCTCCCTTAAACATTTTCTCAACCCTCCAAAATAAACATGTGTTATGATTAATACATAATAAACGTGATAAACATAAATATGGCACAACCCAGGACTTATTAATTTTGAATCGTTTTAGTATCCACTCTCTCCCTTTCATGCTCTGGTACATATTTCTTAATATGAGCTCATTTGAATTTGAATAATTTTGAATATTTGATTGTGATATAAATATTTTATATATTTGATTGGTTTTTTGTAGTTGTACTTAGCTGTCACTGCATTGAAAACGTCTCATCGTGGATCTCACACTCCAGATTTGTAGTGTCCCATCGTGATCACACGCTTTCAATTTGTAACCACCAAAACTGTTAATATATATTTAATAAACTTTTGGTGGTGTAAAATTTAGATAGACAAACTTCGTGAATTTGCCGGCCTTGTGAATTGGCCGGTTGGCACCCTTCACTGTCGAGATGAAAGTGGCAGCGTTTTGCAACTGAGCACTGTTGAGGTGGGGCAAAACTACGTCACCAGTCCTTTGTTTGAACGGCCAAGCCCCGGTTGTTTACAAAAGTATATTAATGCGTCTTGCATTCTTTTGGCTGAAGTAATCATGGGCTAGGCTTGTTGACACATTATTATGACGAACTGTTTTTTGCTAGTTTTGTGATTTTACTCTGACCTTGACACAAATCCTGTCCGCTCAATATTACGTTATTGAAAATTCTCAATAAAACTTTACCAATCTTTTATATGGGATTTTAAAATAAAATACAATAATTAGGCTTTGGAACAATTATTTCCCAAAATTATTATAGTACCAAAATTGTACCGTTACAAAACCCCCTCAATGAAAGATTTTATGCCGAAGCATAAAAACATTCATTGACCCATTTGTACTTCCTAAAGGGATCAGCTACGATATGTTGCCACAACCCCCTTACTATTTATGTGAAAAGAATACAATAACTCACCCGTGGTCCGATGATGGCGAAAGTACCTGCATGACCTTACTGGACTTCTCCTGCGAGATCCCAACACCATAAGGCCAATCAGGTGCTTTACGCTCCTGCTCTGACGCGCTGGCCAGCTCAGGACCGCCGTCACAACATCACCAAACACTGAAACAACAAATCACAAATATCAAAATAGTGGCTTGGTATAATACCATATCCCTAGCTGATCTGTTTCCCCTTAGCTATGTGCTGGTTTGTGTTAAGAAGCACTGGGTTTGCTTCAACTCAACAAGAATTATATAGAAGTGCCATTCTCTTCATTGACTACCCTTAATATTATAAAATTTTTTCGATTCCCATCGATAATAATTAACTCTTTTTTGTTTTCATAATTAATATAATTATAGAAGAAACACAAATCTTTATACTACAATTGAAACATATAATCCAAAATTTATGGATACAATTACTAAAATCTCCCTCTTCCTCAAACATTTTATATAAAAAAATTTACTATTATTATTATTATTATTATTATTATTATTATTAACAGTAAGTAATCCGGCGCTGTTAACAATATTTACCCCTCTTTCTCCTTCACATGCACTATTTGTTATACATAATGTAGCGTGACAGATAATCCACTTAAATCAATTACCAGATGATCATTAGTAAAAATCAAGTATATGGAATATCCAGAAAAATCCAAATGAAAACCAAATAAAAAGCACTATAAATTACCATTATAACAAGAAAAAATAAACATAAAGAAAAAATCTGCAACTAATATAATTGTACAACAAATTAAAACCCCAGAAAACTAAAATTAAAATAACAATAATACCCAGGTAGGATAGGAGCAGGCAAGGAAGATACCCAGACCAAGTAAACCGACAAAGTAAACAGACCAGTAGAAACAAAAGTGTATAATAACGAAATGGTACTGAAGAAACAAGAATGAAAAAGGAAGATACCTAAAACAAAAAAATAGACTTAATGAACAGAGACAAGTGAAGATCACATAGAATAAAGGAAGTGGAACATGACCAATACCCAATAGAAACCCCAAAGGGAGAAAACAAAAACCCCAAAAGAAAATAAATGTCACAATAGAAAGTATAACACCCCAACAAACCATAAACTCAAGTAAAACTGATAAAAACAAAAAGTGTTTAAGGTGCTAAGTAGCAGTGCACCCAATAAAGTTATTGTATAGTTTATATAGACAAATCTTAACAGTTCCCCATGGTTAAACAATTTGATATTATAAAACTATGAAAGGACTAGTGATAATATCAAGAAATAACCAGGGAAAAATGCAAGTTATTAGATTATAATAAATAAACTTTGAGAAGGTACACGAATTACTGTACAATTAAATAACTTTAAGTGTTTTTTAAATAGTATCATGAATGATATTTAATCAAGTAATATGGTGAAGGAGCAATGAATACTCTTTCTAATAAAATGCCACTGTTTATATGAGAACGTTCCATAGAATAAATAATATAAATACATAGCTTGGGTTTAGTACATAAAGTGATGGGGAATACATCCCTAAAATTAAGGAAAACAGATAAGACTGTAACTAAATAGTTTTAAGGGAGTGTTAAACATTTAATGGAACAAAATGTTATGTTCCAGTTTCCATGTATTAACTCTATAAAGAAGATTTAGAAGTAGAGATTAATACTTGTATTTATCAAATGTTATTTTGTTAGTAGTTTGAATTATGAATGCAATATCTGAATGTAGATACCATTCCTATATTGTAAAATGTTTTTAATAAGTTACTGTAAGTAATCAGTACAAAAAAGGTATGATTCAAAATACCAGATTTAATAGTAAATAATTGTTATGTTTTAATTGTTTAAAATCAATAATCAATTTTATAGTAGTAAAGGAACAAATTATTAATGAATATTATATTAGAATAGAAGGTCAGAAAAGGGTACAAACTAACTGTATTATTAAAAACTTTGCAAGTAACAACAGATAAAATCTAGGCCAGATAGTAAATTTAGACTACATAATAATTGACAAATCTAGTCCTATAAACCAACTAAACTGATGAAATTTATGTAAGATAAACCCACCATATAGTGATACAATGTAACTTATACTTTATAAAGATATTGTCAGAAGATAAGTAAAATTATAAATAAAAAATCGGTATGGAGAACCATACATGACTTCCATATTCTAAGATTTATTTTTAAAATCATTTTCGAAATGAAATATTACCATAGAAACTACTTCTTTCTACTTACTGCTTCAGCCTTAACCACAGTACTGTGGTCACTAACATATACCACCTCACGTTATCGCACTCGATTTTCACTGATGATGGAAGTCAATGGCATTGCCGAAACGTCTGGTTTTGTAGAAAACATTGGACTACGACCAAATATCCCGGGAAGGAATTTTAGCAAAAACTACTTCTTTGTTGCCGATAACATTGTACACATATATATAAAAAATATGCATAAAATTAATGGCTTGAATAATTCTTGGATTTCGTTGTCCATGACGTGTCCATTACTAACTAAATATCACTATAATATTGACGACTCGGAACACTAAGTTTTTTATAAGTAAAAATGTAAAGTTTTACCTTACAGCCTAAACCAGCTTTCACCTATAGAAGACTTCATCAGAGGCTGGCGTTAGTAGCGCTGTTCATCTTGTTGTTGGCGACGAGATAGTGTTTCGAAAGATCGAAGCTGTGTGTGTGTGTGGTGAGATGTGTTCGAATAATGCGTGCGATTTGAATTGTGTCTGTTCGTTTAGGATGTCGTTTTTATTTGTTTTTGTGTGTTTGTATATTTCTAATTGTTCTAGAGTGTCTAGTTTTCGGCCTGTTGTGTGTACGTGTAGTATGTTCATGTTATTGTCGATGTTTTTATATGTGTGGTTTGCTTCAATGAGGTGGTTTGCGAAGGTAGATTCTGTAGTGGTGTGGAGTGCTTTTGTGTGCTGAATGTATCTCTGTTTGAAGCTACGTCCTGTCTGGCCTATGTAGAATTTATTGCAATTTGAACAATTTAGTTTATATACACCGGGTAGATCGAATTTGTTTTGTGCTTTGGGCATGCGTTTTGATAGTGTGTGTTCTGTTTTGTTAGTAGTTTTGTAAGCGATTCTGTATCCTGCTTTTTTGAATTTGTGGGCAATTTTTTCTGTTTGTTTGTTGATGTATGTTAGTGTTATGAATTTGTTGTTTCTTTCTTTGTCTGTTGTTTGTTTTGTGTAGGAGTTTACTGACTATTGTTCTGTCATAACCGTTAGATTCTGCTAGATATTTTATCGTGTTTAGTTCGTCTTTGTAGTCTATTTCATCTAAGGGGATGTTGTTAAGTCTATGTATCATGGTTCTAAAAGCAGCTAGTTTGTGTTGTATTGGGTGATTGGAGGTGTTGTGTATTAGTTTGGCAGTTGTAGTTGGTTTTCTGTATATACTGAATTTGTGCCTGTGTTCTAGTTTTGTGATGGAGAGGTCTAAGAAGTTTATGGTATTGTTGTGTTCGTATTCGGCAGTGAAGGTTATGTTTTTATGTATTTTGTTTATGTGCGTTAGTAACTGTTCACATTGTCTTTTGTTTCCCCTGTATAGTATTAGAATGTCATCAACGTATCTGTGCCAATATAGTATTTTATGTGAGTGTCTGTCATTGTTTGTGAGTATTTTTGTTTTTTCTAAGTGTTGGAGGAAGACTTCTGCTAGAATGCTGGATATGGGGGAGCCCATGGGTAGGCCATCGTTCTGTGTGTAGTATTTATTGTTATAAGTAAAGTAGTTTTGTTTTGTGATAATGTTCAGAGTTTCTGTTATTTCATTGATGAGTTCGTCTGGTGTGTTGTTCTGTTTGAGTTTGTTTTGGACACGTCATGGACAACGAAATCCAAGAATTTAACTCAGCAAGACGAGCCAACGTCCAAGCGTACAAGTTCACAACTTTGAAGGTTAGAAAGATTGTAGCTCACATAAATTTCAACAAAACATGGATAAACAATTCACTAACACCTAAATATGCCCAAATCAAAATTAAACATAACAACCAGGCCGCCCGAATAACACAAAACATCGCACAAAGAACATACATAAAAGAATCAATTAAACAACTATATAAGAAAAAAGACGCCCTTAATCGCAAAGCATTAACACTACACCTACATATCGCCAACACATACGGACACAATTACATGACTGAACTAATACATCACACAAATGAATGGACAAAAAAACAAATACATAACATACAGACAAAACACGACAGAAAAATAAAAAACTTGACACCAATCAAAACAGATATAATTCCCTCGCACAAATTCTACCCACGTACAGTAAACCTCACGAACGTCACACTCACAAAAAACGAACAAACACTCCTTGATAAAGGCCTAAAACATAACATACATTACAAACATAACAACCAAACACTAACAAAGCTCATAATTGACATAGAAACAAATATACAAAACACAGCACCAGAACATCAAGACACATTAAGACATAATATAAACAACACAATAGGAGTACATAAGACACCAGACAACAACAACCACAACTCAGAAATACACACAGCCATCAAATTGAAGGAAAAGGCACACAAACACAACATCACATTTGTAAAAGCTGACAAAGGCAACACGACTGTAATTATCCCCACAGACAACCTACACAAAAAAGTACAAGACTTCATAGAACAGAACAACATCACAGAACTAAAACACGACCCCACCGACAGATACCAAAACTCAGTAAAACAAATAGTCAACAAAGCCAGACACATTATGACACATAAACAAAAGCCCTACATGAAACAAATCCGACCATCAGCACCTACACTCCAAGCGCTTCCCAAAATCCATAAAGAAGACATTCCGATCCGCCCCATTATCAACTACCGTAATGCCCCTGCACACAAACTGGCAAAATATCTAGACAAAATTATTAGACAACACACACAAATAGACAACAACATTGCAGTAAAAAACAACACTGACCTAGTAACAAAAATAAAAGACATACACATTCCCCATAACGCCACATTAGCCTCCTTTGACATTAAAAACCTGTACACAAACATCCCCATCTCTGAAACAATCACCATCCTACAAAACAAACTCAAACAGAACAACACACCAGACGAACTCATCAATGAAATAACAGAAACTCTGAACATTATCACAAAACAAAACTACTTTACTTATAACAATAAATACTACACACAGAACGATGGCCTACCCATGGGCTCCCCCATATCCAGCACTCTAGCAGAAGTCTTCCTCCAACAATTAGAAAAAACAAAAATACTCACAATGACAGACACTCACATAAAATACTATATTGGCACAGATACGTTGATGACATTCTAATACTATACAGGGGAAACAAAAGACAATGTGAACAGTTACTAACGCACATAAACAAAATACATAAAAACATAACCTTCACTGCCGAATACGAACACAACAATACCATAAACTTCTTAGACCTCTCCATCACAAAACTAGAACAGGCACAAATTCAGTATATACAGAAAACCAACTACAACTGACACACTAATACACAACACCTCCAATCACCCAATACAACACAAACTAGCTGCTTTTAGAACCATGATACATAGACTTAACAACATCCCCTTAGATGAAATAGACTACAAAGACGAACTAAACACGATAAAATATCTAGCAGAATCTAACGGTTATGACAGAACAATAGTCAGTAAACTCCTACACAAAACAAACAACAGACAAAGAAAGAAAACAACAAATTCATAACACTAACATACATCAACAAACAAACGGAAAAAATTGCCCACAAATTCAAAAAAGCAGGATACAGAATCGCTTACAAAACTACTAACAAAACAGAACACACACTATCAAAACGCATGCCCAAAGCACAAAACAAATTCGATCTACCCGGTGTATATAAACTAAATTGTTCAAATTGCAATAAATTCTACATAGGCCAGACAGGACGTAGCTTCAAACAGAGATACATTCAGCACACAAAAGCACTCCACACCACTACAGAATCTACCTTCGCAAACCACCTCATTGAAGCAAACCACACATATAAAAACATCGACAATAACATGAACATACTACACGTACACACAACAGGCCGAAAACTAGACACTCTAGAACAATTAGAAATATACAAACACACAAAAACAAATAAAAACGACATCCTAAACGAACAGACACAATTCAAATCGCACGCATTATTCGAACACATCTCACCACACACACACACAGCTTCGATCTTTCGAAACACTATCTCGTCGCCAACAACAAGATGAACAGCGCTACTAACGCCAGCCTCTGATGAAGCCTTCTATAGGTGAAAGCTGGTTTAGGCTGTAAGGTAAAACTTTACATTTTTACTTATAAAAAACTTAGTGTTCCGAGTCGTCAATATTATAGTGATATTTGGCTTGTATAAGTTAATGATTGACTCCATTAAGTAGTGCTCAAGTTTCCAAAGTTTTAATATTATGATGTCCGTAATTAAAACATCAGAGCAGGTTTAGTGTGTATGAGGGTTCACCGTGGACAAAAATTTTCAACATTTCCTATTGAGCGTTGCTTAGAATAAATCTGCGAATCTACAGTGTACGTTTCACAGAACAAACACGCGGAAAAGAAGGAGCGCTCCGAAGTCACTCATGGACCCTCAGCATCTTGCAGAGGGTTCATTCCCTAAAGACGAAAAGTCTGTCTATGAATCGTTCCTCTGTAAACACGTGCAGTTACACTGCCCAGCGATCCACAGGAAGCAAATCGCTATCCACGCTGGACACTTTTTCGGCTTGCATGCGTTATGTTGGTATGGGTTCGGCACTTTCCATTTAAAAACCGTGCAAATGTAAGAAAATAAACATGAATGAGGCCAGAAATAACGCGAATTGTGTGTGTGTGTGTGTCTTCCCTGCCTTTTTATTGCGGTAGTGATAATAATAAAATGGAAACGTAAACAGTACATAACTGAGATATGCTTGCCTGCCACGCACGATATATTTTCTCTTATACATGACTAGCAGAATACCCGTGCTTCGCTACGGAGTTTCACGTTGTACGTAATGAAAATGTTAGTTTAATTAATAAAGTTTAATTAAAGTAGGCTTCTTAAAAATAAATAGCTGTTGCCCACAACTTCGTTCGCGTGGTCTTCAATTTAATGCGGTAATATATTTAGAACAGAATCTATTCTATTGGGTTGCTATAGTAACCAGATCTAATAGTTTTTTAAGACCGCAAAGGACCCCCCAGAGGATCGTATCGAAAAAAAAATACCTGTCCTATGTTGGTTCTCCCGTTGCGTAAAATATTTGTGCCAAGTTTGGTTGAAATCGGTCCAATGGTTTAGGTGGAGACGTGGAAGACCCCAAAGGATCGTATCGAAAAAAACACTTGTCCTATGTTGGTTCTCCCTTTGCGTAACATATTTGTGCCAAGAGTGGTTGAAATCGGTCCAGTGGTTTAGGAGGCGATGTGGAAGACCCCAAAGAACCCCCAAAAGGACCCCATCGAAAAAACACCTATCCTATGTTGGTTCTCCCGTTGCATAAAATATTTGTGCCAAGTTTGGTTGAAATCGGTACAGTGGTTTAGGAGGAGATGTGGAAGAAACCTTCGCGGACGTGCGCACAACAACTCACCGAAGTTTCATCACAATCGGATGAATGGTATAGGAACGCATAATGGGACAAACAAAGAAATATTCATTTTTATATATAAGATGTAAACTATACCACTTACTTGACATAAACCGTGATAGCTAAGCTAATGTACAACATATATGTATTAATTATACACATAAATGTTCCTCGATAGACACTCTATCTATTGGCGAAAACTTGAATAAAATCTGTTCAGTACTTCCTGAGATTAGCGATTTCAAACACAGAAAGAAAACGGACCGACTTTACTTTATACTATGTATAGATTTACATTAAAATGAAAAAATTATAATTTGTTGCCTGGCAACAAAATTATTTTATCTTTAACTATTACCATTGTTTGAAAAAGTTTAAATGAATTTTCAAGTACTTAACTCTTTTAAAACGTAAAAGGTTGCAGGTAAACTACCCCTTTCCCTTAACCGATGTTCACCAAAAACAATAGGTCTTGAGAACTCTAGAATTGAGGGCTGTATGCAAATAATCTTTTGATTCTGTTTGAATTTGCGGCTGTTATCGTTTTCCATAGGAAATACCCTTGTTAAAACATAAAACGTTACAGGTAAACTACCCCTTTCCCTTAACCGATCTTCACCAAAAACAATAGGTCTTGAGAACTCTACAATTCAGGGCTGTATACGAAACATTATTTAATTCTGTTTGAATTTGCGGCTGTTATCGTTTGCCAAAAAAAAAAATTTCCCTTGATAAAAAAAACCATTGCAGGTAAACTACCCCTTTCCTCAACCGATCTTCACCAAAAACAACAGGTCGTGAGTACTCTACAAATCAGGGCTGTATGCAAAAAATTATTTGATTCTGTTTGAATTTGCGGCAGTTATCGTTTGCCAAAAAAAAATCTACACATAGACAGATAGACACACAGATAGACACACAGACAGACAGACACACACACACAGACACTTTTCGGAAAACGACTTTTTTTCATGTTTTGCGTGTAGTACAATCAGAATCTGCAATAATCTCGAACACAATTTTTTTTGCCATCACCATACTTCCATTCCTTAAGGAATATGGAAGTAAAATGGAATGTATTAACTAACATTTCAGAGGAGGAGACATAGATAAATGAATTATATTTAAAAACAATAATTAATGAACTAAATTGCAAGAAATTAAGTAAAAATAGACAATGATATCAATCTTAGATTCAGTATAATAATAATTATATCAGAAAAAATGGCTATTACGAGTATATGGTCAAAGACAGGAAACACATATTTGAACCTACTATTCCAACATGAAAGAAATATAACTTTTTTAAATGAAAACTTAGTAAAACTATATTAATTAGTATCAAAATAAGCAAAATAGATTAAAGAAACCGAATATGTATTTAGTATTTCATACAGTTAATTAATAACGAAAATATTTTCCGTGTATAATGTATTCAATTAAAAAGTATCGGAAGCTAAGATAATTTGAAACAATGTATAATATATATTCAATTGGCTAAGATTTTCAGGAGACGAAGGAAATGAGAACAGTTAATTATTATCCGTTGAAGCGAACACTTAAACGAGGTTTTGCTCCGTGTAACCTAACTAATGGCGTACTATAATTAAACCGAGTTCATTAAAAATTTTTATAAATTTTTTAATTTGAATTTTTAACTTGTGAAACAGTGAAAACGAACAATGAACAGTGCATTACATATAAACAGAACCACACACGCCTAAATAATTGAAATAACACCACTACAATAAATTTTACGGACGAACAAAAAAGGTTAAATACGACACATGTGACAAAAGTGAGACATAATAACACACATTTACACCAAGTGAACTAATAAACAATACACCAGGAACACTCAATTAACTCCAGAACTAATATACACAATTGCTGAGACGAATAAACGGTGAAAGGACATCTTTATTGGAAGAAATATTCATCGAGGTGATAGACGTTCCACTGCGCATGCTCCTGTCGGCCATTTTGATTTTTCTTCATTCTCACCAAGGCGAAGCAACGAATTTCTAGACTGAATTGGTTCGAAATATATACTATATAAACTTCATATATTAATTAATAACGTTGTAATTGTTAGTTTTAAGAAATTTCTAATTGTAAGTGTTATACTTTCTTGTCCCTACCATTCTCTGGCTATTCTAACATAACCGTTCAAAGAACATATTTTATATATACAGTTAATGTAAAGTTTTTGTCGACCGGCCCTGAGTACGAGTCGATATTGTTGTCAAATATCGATTATAATCGATATTTTTTTATAAATTTGTTAATAAACCTTCTATTTATGAAATTTGGTCGAATTTTTCTTTAAATATACTTAAAGAATAAGTTAATCAAGGACACAGACTAACCGAAAGGCGGTATATACGAAAATAAAGAATGCATCGAAGAAGAAGAAGAGCCGTCTATCGACTAGTACTGGAGTTAACCAGATTAACATAAAAGTGATTTACAGAAAGTGACACCACTATACTATCAACCATAATACCATTAAAATTTTAACACCAAACAATAACCACAATTATTGTTTAAATACTAGTAATAAGAAACACGACACAAATATTTTTCAGAAACAACTAAATTAAAAAAAAAAAAAATTTTTTTAAATTTTTAATTCATTTTCAAAGTACAACTTTAATATTTTGTAACCATGAGTAAACGTTACAATACATATGATTCATGTTCAAATTCCTATGCTAACACATAATAAACATAATACATAATAATACACTCATAATTAACATTGAGATTATCACATTAAAATAACCAAATCACATTTAACGTTGATCAAAATTTACACACCCTACATATCTAAATTTGTATATAAAATTATAAAAATTACAATTTCAATTAATTAATTAATACTTTTATTAATTAGCCATCAATTATTTATCATTTACTACCATTTAATTCTTCACAATTTCAAATTTATTATTATTATTCATATTACATTATTATTATTTCGTTTCTTATTACCTTTCTACTATGAATTTTCTACTTAACCCTTCACATTGATTAGTCTGGGTGACTCCTGTATTCACTATAATTTGACTTATTATATAGGCACTAACATTTATAATCTTATTCACCTTTCTTTCTTCTAACCACTATTAACCAGATTGACATATTATGACACCAATCTCTCAATTATAAACACCTTCACTAATTCCATTTAAATCCTCTGGTACCGCTCGTCTTTGTACTAAGATGTGTGTTCCCTATCTGGCCATATACATTCATAATTTTTTTTTTGCCCTTCCAAAATATCGGCAAACACTCCCTTAACTACGCTATTACCTGCCACAACGCTATACGTTGGTCACTCCTTACACCTCACCCCACTACAAAATATCATCATCAACAAATATATGTTTACCCTTTACCTTACTCACCTCTCTACATATAATCACTACTACTGCGTCCCTAAAATATCTAATACTCTCTTTGTGTACTATTTTCTTCAAAATTCTTAGCTATCTAACTCCCATTAACTTTAATTGACTAACTCACATGCCTTTATTTTAATAATTATCACCCAATCTCTATCCCTTGTTAAACACTTTACATTACTGTGATCATTGACAATTGCATTAGAAAATTCATCCCTCACCTACTAATAACAATACATCTCAATATTCAAATATATATATATATATATATATATATATATATATATATACTTAATCATTTATTATTCATTAGGAATTTTCTTCATTACAAATTAATTATTTAACTTCATTACCCAACCTTTCTTTTATAACACATTAATTGAGTAATTAATCTTCAATTGTTTAAAATTTCACTATTACTTTCACTTGTTTAGTCAAAGCAAAAACATGTTAATTGTTATTATTAAATCAATTAAACTATACTTTACTGTTACATACATGGTGTACATACAATTTACCTGTAATACACAACATCTAGCATATACAAATACATTGACATTAATACACAAAAAAAAAAAAAAATACAATCCAACTTATTATTTTATCGTTGACCAAAATCAGTCCATATACAATCCATTTCAAAACCACTGTTCACATATATTAAATGTTCATTACACAATAAAACAATCTATCCTCCATCATTGAATAACAGTCGAATCTTAGGTCTATACAACTTATTTTTTACTAAATAAATGATATCATTATTATCATTATAATATTTATCTAAACTTTTATATTCTTCCACAATCTCGTTTGAATTAATAGGTTTATTCCATATCAATTTATCATGTACCATGTCATCATCGGGTATGATTCTGTCTACCTCAGTATTATATGTCATAATCATGTAAGTTATCAAGTCATTTCTATCGTCATCATAATTATCTACTAATACACCCGTTACTTCCCAAGGTAAGTAATTGTTATCATTATTATCATCATCTACTATTATTGCTATCTCAATTTCACTACAAGATAAGTATTCACTATAATTATCCACCATCTCTACTCCTAACCTTTCTACAAATTCTCTATACTTTCTATTTATCTTAAAAATCTCTATTACTCTCTTTCTCTCTCTCTCTCAATATATTTCTCATCATAACACCAAGCTACACTCTCTCTCTCCAAATATGCAGGGGTCATTAACTCATAATTACTGCACCACCTATGAGGTACACAAAAACACCAGGGAACTCTATTTGTAGACCTATCTCCCATACATTTTTTTTGTATTTATCTCCCAAATATAAATCTAAAGAACTCACGTCCTTGCTAAACATACATGAAGCCATTTCTTCATCCCCTACTACAACACCAAGGGAAAATTCTACCCCCTGCATCCCTTTTACAAATATACTTTCTCTCTGCTCTCTCTCTGACTCTCAAACATCTCATTATCACTCCCAATATGCTCATCATCATTTTCTAACACCATGTTCTTAATTATATCATTGTTACTACCTGTAAACTCAATATTCAAATTATCATTGTTACTCACCTTATTAATTAGCACTTTGTTTTTTGTCATATTTTCACTGCTACTTACCTTCTTATTCTTTATTTGACTTAACCTCTTATCTAGCCTTTTATTCACTTCGTCACATTGTTTATCAAAATTATCATTTCGTTTTTTAATTTCATTTTTATTTCGTCAAACTTTACATCTAGCTTGCTGAACTTCTCATCAAATTTATTACTCTGTGTATCAAATTTGGTTAATAATAACTGCATCAAAGCAGCAGTTGTTTCGTCTGTTTTGTTTTCCTGACGACTTGAGATGGATGTTACTGTCTCTGACTCTACAGATGCAGTCGTACTCGACCCATCTATCTGACTAATTTGTGTTAATGGAACATCCATCTCACTAGTCAAATTTTCATCAGTTGTACTGATTTCTATGGTTTTATTGTCATTGGTACTCATTTTGTTTATTATATCTCTAACACATATGTTTATAACCTCGTAACTTAACCCTACCTTACGCACGTGTTTATGTACTTTCAAAATTACTTCAGGTAATTATTCCGCTTTTCCGGTAGGTCTACTCCACACAAAATTATATTTTATATCGAGTCCAAGTTCGGCCGTGCCAATGTAACTTTAATTCTTTTTTGTTACTTTGTATTATTTGTGATGTAATAAATTTTTAAATTTTATCGGGCACCATGTTGCCACACTGTACAACAAAATACAAAACTTACCTTGAGGGCCAGAATTCGGGTCACACGAACCAGGGTCGCGGAATATATTACCTGAAATAATCGTACTCAAGATAAAACGTACCATTGACCTTTTATTTTTTTAAGATTACTCTACACATTGAAAATTGACTCTACTATGTGCCAAACATGCACGTTACCACGCCTCGGGGCGTAGTCCCATGTATTTGTTAAACATGTAATCTCCCTTAAACATTTTCTCAACCCTCCAAAATAAACATGTGTTATGATTAATACATAATAAACGTGGTAAACATAAATATGGCACAACCCAGCACTTATTAATTTTGAATCGTTTTAGTATCCACTCTCTCCCTTTCATGCTCTGGTACATATTTCTTAATAAGAGCTCATTTGAATTTGAATAATTTTAAATATTTGATTGTGATATAAATATTTTATATATTTGATTGGTTTTTTGTAGTTGTACTTAGCTGTCACTGCATTGAAAACGTCTCATCGTGGATCTCACACTCCAGATTTGTAGTGTCCCATCGTGATCACACGCTTTCAATTTGTAACCACCAAAACTGTTAATATATATTTAATAAACTTTTGGTGGTGTAAAATTTAGATAGACAAACTTCGTGAATTTGCCGGCCTTGTGAATTGGCCGGTCGGCACCCTTCACTGTCGAGATGAAAGTGGCAGCGTTTTGCAACTGAGCACTGTTGAGGTGGGGCAAAACTACGTCACCAGTCCTTTGTTTGAACGGCCAAGCCCCGGTTGTTTACAAAAGTATATTAATGCGTCTTGCATTCTTTTGGCTGAAGTAATCATGGGCTAGGCTTGTTGACACATTATTATGACGAACTGTTTTTTGCTAGTTTTGTGATTTTACTCTGACCTTGACACAAATCCTGTCCGCTCAATATTACATTATTGAAAATTCTCAATAAAACTTTACCAATCTTTTATATGGGATTTTAAAATAAAATACAATAATTAGGCTTTGGAACAATTATTTCCCAAAATTATTATAGTACCAGAATTGTACCATTACTGTTTCAAATTTTAGTTCGTTACTCACCTGAGTAATCCCCTTACCACACACACTATACCCCCCCTGAACTGTTGCGTTCAGTTGGTTCCACAAGGACTGAATTTGGGGAAGAATTTTGGCATCTCCTGTCCTTGCTTCGGCCTTACATGTTAAAAATTATCAGATATCATAATATCTGGAAGTTACATATTTAAAACCTTAATGCGGGTCTATCACCTTTTTTACTGTTCCTACGCGAACAGAGTGATAGCCGCTGTTCCATAATTTGGTGATTCCCCTGAGTTCTAAATTCACTGAGTTTTGGTGATCCCTTTAAATTTCTAAATTCACCTTTACAACGATAACAGCTATGGACAGTTAAGGCAGAATGTGATGCAATGCCGACCATAGCTGTCAAAGCTAAACCAATTCCACGGTCAGGGTTCGGTGAGGCCGTGACCGCCCGAAAAGTGGGGAATCACAAATATAAAAATATCGGTATGGAGAAACATACATGACTTCCATATTCTAAGATTTATATTTAAAATCATTTTTGAAATGAAATATTACCATAGAAACTACTTCTTTCTACTTACTGCTTCAGCCTTAACCACAGTACTGTGGTCACTAACGTATACCACCTCACGTTATCGCACTCAATTTTCACTGATGATGGAAGTCGATGGCATTGCCGAAACGTCTGGTTTTGTAGAAAACATTGGACTACGGCCAAATATCCCGGGAAGGAATTTTAACAAAAACTACTTCTTTGTTGCCGATAACGTTGTACATATATATATAAAATATATGCATAAAATTAATTGCTTGTATAAGTTAATGATTGATCTCCATTAAGTAGTGCTCAAGTTTCCAAAGTTTTAATATTATGATGTCCGTAATTAAAACATCAGAGCAGGTTTAGTGTGAATGAGGGTACACTGTGGACAAAAATTTTCAACATTTCCTATTGAGTGTTGCTTAGAGTAAAGCTGCGAATCTACAGTGTATGTTTCACAGAACAAACACGCGAAAAAGAAGGAGCGCTCCGAAGTCACTCATGGACCCTCAGCATCTTGCAGAGGGTTCATTCCCTAAAGACGAAAAGTCCGTCTATGAATCGTTCCTCTGTAAACACGTGCAGTTACATTGCCCAGCGATCCACAGGAAGCAAATTGATGTCCATTTTTGCGGCTTGCACGCGTTCTGTTGGTGTGGGTTTCGGCACTTTCCATTTAAAAAGCGTGCAAATGTAAGAAAATAAACATGAGTGAGGCCAGAAATAACGTGAATTGTGTGTGTGTGTGTGTGTCTTACCTGCCTTTTTATTGCTGTAGGCATAATAATAAAATGGAAACGTAAACATTACATAACTGAGATATGCTTACCTGCCACGAACGATATATTATTTTATACATGGAGGAGTTCAGTGACATACACACGTACAGAAGAATTATATATATAAAGATATTAACTCATACATAATTTACATTAAAATGAAAAAATTATAATTTTATTGCCTGGCAACAAAATTATTTTATTTTTACTTCCATATTCCTTAAGGAATGGAAGTATGGTGATGGCAAAAAAAATCGTGTTCGAGATTATTGCAGATTCTGATTGTACTACACTCAAAACATGAAAAAATGTCGTTTTCCAAAAAGTGTCTGTGTGTGTGTCTGTCTGTCTGTGTGTAGATTTTTTTCTATGGCAAACAATAACTGCCGCAAATTCAAACAGAATCAAATACTTTTTTGCATACAGCCCTGATTTGTAGAGTACTCACGACCTATTGTTTTTGGTGAAGATCGGTTGAGGGAAAGGGGTAGTTTACCTGCAACGGTTTTTTTTAATCAAGGGAATTTTTTTTTTTTTTTGGCAAACGATAACAGCCGCAAATTCAAACAGAATTAAATAATGTTTCGTATACAGCCCTGAATTGTAGAGTTCTCAAGACCTATTGTTTTTGGTGAAGATTGGTTAAGGGAAAGGGGTAGTTTACCTGTAACGTTTTATGTTTTAACAAGGGTATTTCCTATGGAAAACGATAACAGCCGCAAATTCAAACAGAATCAAAAGATTTGTTGCATACAGCCCTGATTTGTAGAGTACTCAAGACCTTTGTTTTTGGTGAAGATCGGTTAAGGGGAAGGGGTAGTTTACCTGCAACGTTTTTTTATCAAGCGTATTTTCTATGGCAAACGATAACAGCCGCAAATTCAAACAGAATCAAATAATTTTTTGCAACGTCCCTGAATTGTAGAGGACTCAAGGCCTTTTGATTTTGGTGAAGATCGGTTAAGGGGAAGGGGTAGTTTACCTGCAACCTTTTACGTTTTAACAAGAGTAAAGTACTTGAAAATTCATTTAAACTTTTTCAAACAATGGTAATTGTTAAATATCGGTATGGAGAACCATACATGACTTCCATATTCTAAGATTTATATTTAAAATCATTTTCGAAATGAAATATTACCATAGAAACTACTTCTTTCTACTTACTGCTTCAGCCTTAACCACAGTACTGTGGTCACTAACGTATACCACCTCACGTTATCGCACTCGATTTTCACTGATGATGGAAGTCGATGGCATTGCCGAAACGTCTGGTTTTGTAGAACACATTGGACTACGGCTAAATATCTCGGGAAGGAAATTTTGTTGCCGATAACGTTGTACACATATATATAAAATATATGCATAAAATTAATGGCTTGTATAAGTTAATGATTGATCTCCATTAAGTAGTGCTCAAGTTTCCAAAGTTTTAATATTATGATGTCCGTAATTAAAACATCAGAGCAGGTTTAGTGTGAATGAGGGTACACTGTGGACAAAAATTTTCAACATTTCCTATTGAGCGTTGCTTAGAGTAAAGCTGCGAATCTACAGTGTATGTTTCACAGAACAAACACGCGAAAAAGAAGGATCGCTCCGAAGTCACTCATGGACCCTCAGCATCTTGCAGAGGGTTCATTCCCTAAAGACGAAAAGTCTGTCTATGAATCGTTCCTCTGTAAACAATTGCAGTTACATTGCCCAGCGATCCACAGGAAGCAAATTGATGTCCATTTTTTTGGCTTCCACGCGATATGTTGGAGTGGGTTTCGGCACTTTCCATTTAAAAAGCGTGCAAATGTAAGAAAATATACATGAGTGAGGGCAGAAATAACGTGAATTTTTGTAAAGTTAATTACCTTTTAATACATTTAAATCGTAAAATATTTTTCTCCCACTTACCGTTTAGTCTTCCCCCAACCCAGAGTTCGTCACACGAACGTTAAGATGCAAGTATATTTATGGGGTTACACAACAAACGTACGCTACACTCATTTGTTGATGGAATTCAAAAATTTATTAGCTTTACTTCATTTTGAATAAATTTCAATTAGCTCAACTTTTCAACAGATAAACATGTACATTTATGGAAACATATTCTTATTCTAACATATATATATTCTGCTAATCAGGCGAACCCAGCTTGCCACACACTCACATTCAAACAAATTTATAAAAACCCCCTATTTATTTAAGTTAGGCTTTTGAAAGAAAGTAATTGAATTGAATACAGTTACTTGTTCCGTAGCGTCGCTGCCGACTGCATGGTGCGTCCGATAATATTCTTGCACTATAAACGATTAACAGTTCCCTTTCTACTACACACTCACGGTTTTTTCATCTTCACAGATTACTATCAACTCTTCATACTATTTTATACAAACTTGGTTAGTCGGCCGACTTGATAAAACGAAAATTTACCCGGGTATAAAGTTTAGGTGACCGCGCGCGGTCTGTATTGGTAGTCGACTGGGAAGAAAGTTATCAATGTGCCTCCCTCCAAACGCTCGGACAGAGCGGAAATCTCAACGCCTCATGATCGAATCGTCCGTCACTGTTCATTCAACACATGGGTTTTTCTGTGTTTTTTACGTGCATGATATTTGGTGAGCACTGGCCGACGTCACAAAGTAGGCTGGGCTTAGACTTACATCCACCGTCTTAAACGCACATATACGACAAAATTCTCCTACAAGCCATGTTTGGTTTTGTGCTTCTTGGCGTCATCTGCGCACATGCTGGTGTAGTGCGTTTGAGCGCAGGTGTCCCACAGCCGCAAAGTTCTAAGAATTGTGCTACAGTTGACAACACGACATTCCTTTCCAATTGTTTCACCACAGCTATTGCGTACTGTTTCTTTGTTTGAACTACGTTTTAGATTCAACCGGGGACGGACCACACAGATGGAATGAATTTAAAATATTTTATAAAATGAAAACCAAAATTAATAAAATAAAAACCCTTTTAATTCGTCCCGTTACAATGTGTGTGTGTGTGTGTGTGTCTTACCTGCCTTTTTATTGCTGTAGGCATAATAATAAAATGGAAACGTAAACATTACATAACTGAGATATGCTTACCTGCCACAAACGATATATTATTTTATACATGGAGGAGTTCAGTGACATACACATGTACAGAAGAAATATATATATAAAGATATTAACTCATACATAATTTACATTAAAATGAAAAAATTATAATTTTATTGCCTGGCAACAAAATTATTTTATTTTTAACAATTACCATTGTTTCAAAAAGTTTAAATGAATTTTCAAGTACTTTACTCTTGTTAAAACGTAAAAGGTTGCAGGTAAACTACCCCTTCCCCTTAACCGATCTTCACCAAAATCGAAAGTCCTTGAGATCTCTACAATTCAGGGACGTATGCAAAAAATTATTTGATTCTGTTTGAATTTGCGGCTGTTATCGTTTGCCATAGAAAATACGCTTGATAAAAAAACGTTGCAGGTAAACTACCCCTTCCCCTTAACCGATCTTCACCAAAAACAATAGGTCTTGAGTACTCTACAAATCAGGGATGTATGCAAAAAATTATTTGATTCTGTTTGAATTTGCGGCTGTTATCATTTGCCATAGAAAATACCCTTGTTAAAAAAACGTTGCAGTTAAACTACCCTTTTCCCTTAACCGATCTTCAACAAAACAATAGGTCTTGAGAACTCTACAATTTAGGGCTGTATGCAAATAATCTTTTGATTCTGTTTGAATTTGCGGCTGTTATCGTTTGCCATAGGAAATACCCTTGTTAAAACATAAAATGTTACAGGTAAACTACCCCTTTCCCTCAACCGATCTTCACCAAAAACAATAGGTCGTGAGTACTCTACAAATCAGGGCTGTATGCAAAAAATTATTTGATTCTGTTTGAATTTGCGGCTGTTATCGTTTGCCATAGAAAAAAAATCTACACACACACAGACACTTTTCGAAAAACGACTTTTTTTCATGTTTTGAGTGTAGTACAATCAGAATCTGCAATAATCTCGAACACGATTTTTTTTGCCATCACCATACTTCCATTTCCTTAAGGAATATGGAAGTAAAAATAAAATAATTTTGTTGCCAGGCAATAAAATTATAATTTTTTTATTTTAATGTAAATCTATACATAGTATAAAGTAAAGTCGGTCCGTTTTCTCTCTGTGTTTGAAATCGCTAATCTCAGGAAGTACTGAACGGATTTTATTCAAGTTTTCGCCAATAGATAGAGTGTCTATCGAGGAACATTTATGTGTATAATTAATACATATATGTTGTACATTAGCTTAGCTATCACGGTTTATGTCAAGTAAGTGGTATAGTTTACATCTTATATATAAAAAAAATGTTTATTTGTTTGTCCCGTATGCGTTCCTATACCATTCATCCGATTGTGATGAAACTTCGGTGAGTTGTTGTGCGCACGTCCGCGAAGGTTTCTTCCACATCTCCTCCTAAACCACTGTACCGATTTCAACCAAACTTGGCACAAATATTTTATGCAACGGGAGAACCAACATAGGATAGGTGTTTTTTCGATGGGGTCCTTTTGGGGGTTCTTTGGGGTCTTCCACATCGCCTCCTAAACCACTGGACCGATTTCAACCAAACTTGGCACAAATATTTTACGCAAAGGGAGAACCAACATAGGACAAGTGTTTTTTTTCGATGCGATCCTTTGGGGTCTTCCACGTCTCCACCTAAACCATTGGACCGATTTCAACCAAACTTGGCACAAATATTTTATGCAACGGGAGAACCAACATAGGACAGGTGTTTTTTTTCGATACGATCCTCTGGGGGGGGTCCTTTGCGGTCTTAAAAAACTATTAGATCTGGTTACTATGGCAACCCAATAGAATAGATTCTGTTCTAAATATATTATCGCATTAAATTGAAGACCACGCGAACGAAGTTGTGGGCAACAGCTATTTATTTTTAAGAAGCCTACTTTAATTAAACTTTATTAATTAAATTAACATTTTCATTACGTACAACGTGAAACTCCGTAGCGAAGCACGGGTATTCTGCTAGTCATGTATAAGAGAAAATATATCGTGCGTGGCAGGCAAGCATATCTCAGTTATGTACTGTTTACGTTTCCATTTTATTATTATCACTACCGCAATAAAAAGGCAGGGAAGACACACACACACACACACACAAACCATTCACGTTATTTCTGGCCTCATTCATGTTTATTTTCTTACATTTGCACGGTTTTTAAATGGAAAGTGCCGAACCCATACCAACATAACGCATGTAAGCCGGAAAAGTGTCCAGCGTGGATAGCGATTTGCTTCCTGTGGATCGCTGGGCAGTGTAACTGCACGTGTTTACAGAGGAACGATTCATAGACAGACTTTTCGTCTTTAGGGAATGAACCCTCTGCAAGATGCTGAGGGTCCATGAGTGACTTCGGAGCGCTCCTTCTTTTCCGCGTGTTTGTTCTGTGAAACGTACACTGTAGATTCGCAGATTTATTCTAAGCAACGCTCAATAGGAAATGTTGAAAATTTTTGTCCACGGTGAACCCTCATACACACTAAACCTGCTCTGATGTTTTAATTACGGACATCATAATATTAAAACTTTGGAAACTTGAGCACTACTTAATGGAGATCAATCGTTAACTTATACAAGCCATTAATTTTATGCATATTTTTTATATATGTGTACAACGTTATCGGCAACAAAGAAGTAGTTTTTGTTAAAATTCCTTCCCGGGATATTTGGCCATAGTCCAATGTTTTCTACAAAACCAGATGTTTTGGCAATGTCATTGACTTCCATCATCAGTGAAAATCGAGTGCGATAACGTGAGGTGGTATATGTTAGTGACCACAGTACTGTGGTTAAGGCTGAAGCAGTAAGTAGAAAGAAGTAGTTTCTATGGTAATATTTCATTTCGAAAATTATTTTAAAAATAAATCTTAGAATATGGAAATCATGTATGGTTCTCCAAACCGATTTTTAACAATTACCATTGTTTCAAAAAGTTTAAATGAATTTTCAAGTACTTTACTGTTGTTAAAACGTAAAAGGTTGCTGGTAAACTACCCCTTCCCCTTAACCGATCTTCACCAAAATCGAAAGTCCTTGAGACCTCTACAATTCAGGGACGTATGCAAAAAATTATTTGATTCTGTTTGAATTTGCGGCTGTTATCGTTTGCCATAGAAAATACGCTTGATAAAAAAACGTTGCAGGTAAACTACCCCTTCCCCTTAACCGATCTTCACCAAAAACAATAGGTCTTGAGTACTCTCCAAATCAGGGCTGTATGCAAAAAATTATTTGATTCTGTTTGAATTTGCGGCTGTTATCGTTTGCCATAGAAAATACCCTTGTTAAAAAAAGTTGCAGGTAAACTACCCCTTTCCCTTAACCGATCTTCACCAAAAACAACAGGTCTTGAGAACTCTACAATTTAGGGCTGTATGCAAATAATCTTTTGATTCTGTTTGAATTTGCGGCTGTTATCGTTTGCCATAGGAAATACCCTTGTTAAAACATAAAACGTTACAGGTAAACTATCCCTTTCGCTTAACCGATCTTCACCAAAAACAATAGGTCTTGAGAACTCTACAATTCAGGGCTGTATGCGAAACATTATTTGATTCTGTTTGAATTTCCGGCTGTTATCGTTTGCCAAAAAAAAATTTCCCTTGATAAAAAAAACCGTGGCAGGTAAACTACCCCTTTCCCTCAACCGATCTTCACCAAAAACAATAGGTCGTGAGTACTCTACAAATCAGGGCTGTATGCAAAAAATTATTTGATTCTGTTTGAATTTGCGGGAGTTATCGTTTGCCATAGAAAAAAAATCTACACACAGACACTTTTCGGAAAACGACTTTTTACTTCCATATTCCTTAAGGAATGGAAGTATGGTGATGGCAAAAAAAATCGTGTTCGAGATTATTGCAGATTCTGATTCTACTACACTCAAAACATGAAAAAAAGTCGTTTTCCGAAAAGTGTCTGTGTGTGTGTGTCTGTCTGTAGATTTTTTTTCTATGGCAAACGATAACTGCCGCAAATTCAAACAGAATCAAATAATTTTTTGCATACAGCCCTGATTCGTAGAGTACTCGCAACCTATTGTTTTTGGTGAAGATCGGTTAGGGAAAGGGGTAGTTTACCTGCAACGGTTTCTTTTTATCAAGGGAAATTTTTTTTTTTTGGCAAACGATAACAGCCGCAAATTCAAACAGAATCAAATAATGTTTCGCATACAGCCCTGAATTGTAGAGTTCTCAAGACCTATTGTTTTTGGTGAAGATCGGTTAAGCGAAAGGGGTAGTTTACCTGTAACGTTTTATGTTTTAACAAGGGTATTTCCTATGGCAAACGATAACAGCCGCAAATTCAAACAGAATCAAAAGATTATTTGCATACAGCCCTAAATTGTAGAGTTCTCAAGACCTATTGTTTTTTGTGAAGATCGGTTAAGTGAAAGGGGTAGTTTACCTACAACGTTTTTTTAACAAGGGTATTTTCTATGGCAAACGATAACAGCCGCAAGTTCAAACAGAATCAAATAATTTTCTGCATACAGCCCTGATTTTTAGAGTACTCAAGACCTATTGTTTTTGGTGAAGATCGGTTGAGGGGAAGGGGTAGTTTACCTGCAACGTTTTTTTTTCTATGGCAAACGATAACTGCCGCAAATTCAAACAGAATCAAATAATTTTTTGCATACGTCCCTGAATTGTAGAGATCTCAAGGACTTTCGATTTTGGTGAAGATCGGTTAAGGGAAAGGGGTAGTTTACCTGCAACCTTTTACGTTTTAACAAGAGTAAAGTACTTGAAAATTTATTTAAAATTTTTGAAACAATGGTAATTGTTGAAAATAAAATAATTTTGTTGCCAGGTAACAAAAATAAAGTCATTTTGATTATAAAATATAAATATTTACAACAAGAAAAGAATTTTCAGTTTTCAAAATTTAAATATATTTTTATAAAACAATGGGTTCTTTATTGAGGTGGGGACCATGTCACTCACTCCATCTCAAGCCTCTCCCATTTTGCAGAAAAAGAGGACCCTGTCAAGGCTGATACTTTGACGACAGTGACAGGGCTTTCCACCAAATTCAGCAGAGTGACGTAGGCCCAAATTCAGCAGATAGGCCCAACTCTGATTGGCTCCTCAGATTTCCCCAGCGTTAGTAGGTTCTATGAAAATATTTTATTTCAAAAATGATTTTTTCATTTTAATGTAATATAATATTTTTCATTTAATACAGCAATAAAAAGGCAGGTAAGACACAGCCTGGCTGTTTGGCTGAAAATGATTTTAAATATAAATCTTAGAATATGGAAGTCATGTATGGTTCTCCATACCGATATTTTACTTCCATATTCCTTAAGGAAATGGAAGTATGGTGATGGCAAAAAAAAATCGTGTTCGAGATTATTGCAGATTCTGATTGTACTACACTCAAAACATGAAAAAAAGTCGTTTTTCGAAAAGTGTCTTGTGTGTGTGTCTGTGTAGATTTTTTTTCCTGTGGCAAACGATAACAGCCGCAAATTCAAACAGAATCAAATAATTTTTTGCATCCAGCCCTGATTTGTAGAGTACTCAAGACCTATTGTTTTTGGTGAAGATCGGTTAAGGGGAAGGGGTAGTTTACCTGCAACGTTTTTTTATCAAGCGTATTTTCTATGGCAAACGATAACAGCCGCAAATTCAAACAGAATCAAGTAATTTTTTGCATACGTCCCTGAATTGTAGAGATCTCAATGACTTTCGATTTTGGTGAAGATCGGTTAAGGGCAAGGGTAGTTTACCTGCAACCTTTTACGTTTTAACAACAGTAAAGTACTTGAAAATTCATTTAAACTTTTTCAAACAATGGTAATTGTTAAAAATAAAATAATTTTGTTGCCAGGGAATAAAATTATAATTTTTTCATTTTAATGTAAATTATGTATGAGTTAATATCTTTATATATATAATTCTTCTGTACGTGTGTATGTCACTGAACTCCTCCATGTATAAAATAATATATCGTTCGTGGCAGGTAAGCATATCTCAGTTATGTAATGTTTACGTTTCCATTTTATTATTATGCCTACAGCAATAAAAAGGCAGATAAGACACACACACACACACACACACACACACACACACACACACACACACACACACACACACACACACACACACTTAATTCACGTTATTTCTGGCCTCACTCATGTTTATTTTCTTACATTTGCACGCTTTTTAAATGGAAAGTGCCGAAACCCACACCAACATAACGCGTGCAAGCCAGAAAAATGGACATCAATTTGCTTCCTGTGGATCGCTGGGCAGTGTAACCGCACGTGTTTACAGAGGAACGATTCATAGACAGACTTTTCGTCATTAAGGAATGAACCCTCTGCAAGATGCTGAGGGTCCATGAGTGACTTCGGAGCGATCCTTCTTTTTCGCGTGTTTGTTCTGTGAAACATACACTGTAGATTCGCAGCTTTACTCTAAGCAACGCTCAATAGGAAATGTTGAAAATTTTTGTCCACAGTGTACCCTCATTCACACTAAACCTGCTCTGATGTTTTACTTACGGACATCATAATATTAAAACTTTGGAAACTTGAGCACTACTTAATGGAGATCAATCATTGACTTATACAAGCCATTAATTTTATGCATATTTTTTATACATATGTGTACAACGTTATTGGCAACAAAGAAGTAGTTTTTGTTAAAATTCCTTCCCGGGATATTTGGCCGTAGTCCAATGTTTTCTACAAAACCAGATGTTTCGGCAATGCCATCGACTTCCATCATCAGTGAAAATCGAGTGCGATAATGTGAGGTGGTATACGTTAGTGACCACAGTACTGTGGTTAAGGCTGAAGCAGTAAGTAGAAAGAAGTAGTTTCTATGGTAATATTTCATTTCGAAAATTATTTTAAATATAAATCTTAGAATATGGAAGTCATGTATGTTTCTCCATACAATTTTTTTCATGTTTTGAGTGTAGTACAATCAGAACCTGCAATAATCTCGAAAACGATTTTTTTGCCATCACCATACTTCCATTTCCTTAAGGAATATGGAAGTAAAAATAAAATAATTTTGTTGCCAGGCAATAAAATTATAATTTTTTTATTTTAATGTAAATCTATACATAGTATAAAGTAAAGTCGGTCCGTTTTCTCTCTGTGTTTGAAATCGCTAATCTCAGGAAGTACTGAACGGATTTTATTCAAGTTTTCGCCAATAGATAGAGTGTCTATCGAGGAACATTTATGTGTATAATTAATACATATATGTTGTACATTAGCTTAGCTATCACGGTTTATGTCAAGTAAGTGGTATAGTTTACATCTTATATATAAAAATGAATGTTTATTTGTTTGTCCCGTATGCGTTCCTATACCATTCATCCGATTGTGATGAAACTTCGGTGAGTTGTTGTGCGCACGTCCGCGAAGGTTTCTTCCACATCTCCTCCTAAACCACTGTACCGATTTCAACCAAACTTGGCACAAATATTTTATGCAACGGGAGAACCAACATAGGATAGGTGTTTTTTCGATGGGGTCCTTTTGGGGGTTCTTTGGGGTCTTCCACATCGCCTCCTAAACCACTGGACCGATTTCAACCAAACTTGGCACAAATATTTTACGCAAAGGGAGAACCAACATAGGACAAGTGTTTTTTTTCGATACGATCCTTTGGGGTCTTCCACGTCTCCACCTAAACCATTGGACCGATTTCAACCAAACTTGGCACAAATATTTTATGCAACGGGAGAACCAACATAGGACAGGTGTTTTTTTTCGATACGATCCTCTGGGGGGGGTCCTTTGCGGTCTTAAAAAACTATTAGATCTGGTTACTATGGCAACCCAATAGAATAGATTCTGTTCTAAATATATTATCGCATTAAATTGAAGACCACGCGAACGAAGTTGTGGGCAACAGCTATTTATTTTTAAGAAGCCTACTTTAATTAAACTTTATTAATTAAATTAACATTTTCATTACGTACAACGTGAAACTCCGTAGCGAAGCACGGGTATTCTGCTAGTCATGTATAAGAGAAAATATATCGTGCGTGGCAGGCAAGCATATCTCAGTTATGTACTGTTTACGTTTCCATTTTATTATTATCACTACCGCAATAAAAAGGCAGGGAAGACACACACACACACACACACAAACCATTCACGTTATTTCTGGCCTCATTCATGTTTATTTTCTTACATTTGCACGGTTTTTAAATGGAAAGTGCCGAACCCATACCAACATAACGCATGTAAGCCGGAAAAGTGTCCAGCGTGGATAGCGATTTGCTTCCTGTGGATCGCTGGGCAGTGTAACTGCACGTGTTTACAGAGGAACGATTCATAGACAGACTTTTCGTCTTTAGGGAATGAACCCTCTGCAAGATTCTGAGGGTCCATGAGTGACTTCGGAGCGCTCCTTCTTTTCCGCGTGTTTGTTCTGTGAAACGTACACTGTAGATTCGCAGATTTATTCTAAGCAACGCTCAATAGGAAATGTTGAAAATTTTTGTCCACGGTGAACCCTCATACACACTAAACCTGCTCTGATGTTTTAATTACGGACATCATAATATTAAAACTTTGGAAACTTGAGCACTACTTAATGGAGATCAATCGTTAACTTATACAAGCCATTAATTTTATGCATATTTTTTATATATGTGTACAACGTTATCGGCAACAAAGAAGTAGTTTTTGTTAAAATTCCTTCCCGGGATATTTGGCCATAGTCCAATGTTTTCTACAAAACCAGATGTTTTGGCAATGTCATTGACTTCCATCATCAGTGAAAATCGAGTGCGATAACGTGAGGTGGTATATGTTAGTGACCACAGTACTGTGGTTAAGGCTGAAGCAGTAAGTAGAAAGAAGTAGTTTCTATGGTAATATTTCATTTCGAAAATTATTTTAAAAATAAATCTTAGAATATGGAAATCATGTATGGTTCTCCAAACCGATTTTTAACAATTACCATTGTTTCAAAAAGTTTAAATGAATTTTCAAGTACTTTACTGTTGTTAAAACGTAAAAGGTTGCTGGTAAACTACCCCTTCCCCTTAACCGATCTTCACCAAAATCGAAAGTCCTTGAGACCTCTACAATTCAGGGACGTATGCAAAAAATTATTTGATTCTGTTTGAATTTGCGGCTGTTATCGTTTGCCATAGAAAATACGCTTGATAAAAAAACGTTGCAGGTAAACTACCCCTTCCCCTTAACCGATCTTCACCAAAAACAATAGGTCTTGAGTACTCTCCAAATCAGGGCTGTATGCAAAAAATTATTTGATTCTGTTTGAATTTGCGGCTGTTATCGTTTGCCATAGAAAATACCCTTGTTAAAAAAAGTTGCAGGTAAACTACCCCTTTCCCTTAACCGATCTTCACCAAAAACAACAGGTCTTGAGAACTCTACAATTTAGGGCTGTATGCAAATAATCTTTTGATTCTGTTTGAATTTGCGGCTGTTATCGTTTGCCATAGGAAATACCCTTGTTAAAACATAAAACGTTACAGGTAAACTATCCCTTTCGCTTAACCGATCTTCACCAAAAACAATAGGTCTTGAGAACTCTACAATTCAGGGCTGTATGCGAAACATTATTTGATTCTGTTTGAATTTCCGGCTGTTATCGTTTGCCAAAAAAAAATTTCCCTTGATAAAAAAAACCGTGGCAGGTAAACTACCCCTTTCCCTCAACCGATCTTCACCAAAAACAATAGGTCGTGAGTACTCTACAAATCAGGGCTGTATGCAAAAAATTATTTGATTCTGTTTGAATTTGCGGGAGTTATCGTTTGCCATAGAAAAAAAATCTACACACAGACACTTTTCGGAAAACGACTTTTTACTTCCATATTCCTTAAGGAATGGAAGTATGGTGATGGCAAAAAAAATCGTGTTCGAGATTATTGCAGATTCTGATTCTACTACACTCAAAACATGAAAAAAAGTCGTTTTCCGAAAAGTGTCTGTGTGTGTGTGTCTGTCTGTAGATTTTTTTTCTATGGCAAACGATAACTGCCGCAAATTCAAACAGAATCAAATAATTTTTTGCATACAGCCCTGATTCGTAGAGTACTCGCAACCTATTGTTTTTGGTGAAGATCGGTTAGGGAAAGGGGTAGTTTACCTGCAACGGTTTCTTTTTATCAAGGGAAATTTTTTTTTTTTGGCAAACGATAACAGCCGCAAATTCAAACAGAATCAAATAATGTTTCGCATACAGCCCTGAATTGTAGAGTTCTCAAGACCTATTGTTTTTGGTGAAGATCGGTTAAGGGAAAGGGGTAGTTTACCTGTAACGTTTTATGTTTTAACAAGGGTATTTCCTATGGCAAACGATAACAGCCGCAAATTCAAACAGAATCAAAAGATTATTTGCATACAGCCCTAAATTGTAGAGTTCTCAAGACCTATTGTTTTTTGTGAAGATCGGTTAAGGGAAAGGGGTAGTTTACCTACAACGTTTTTTTAACAAGGGTATTTTCTATGGCAAACGATAACAGCCGCAAGTTCAAACAGAATCAAATAATTTTCTGCATACAGCCCTGATTTTTAGAGTACTCAAGACCTATTGTTTTTGGTGAAGATCGGTTGAGGGGAAGGGGTAGTTTACCTGCAACGTTTTTTTTTCTATGGCAAACGATAACTGCCGCAAATTCAAACAGAATCAAATAATTTTTTGCATACGTCCCTGAATTGTAGAGATCTCAAGGACTTTCGATTTTGGTGAAGATCGGTTAAGGGAAAGGGGTAGTTTACCTGCAACCTTTTACGTTTTAACAAGAGTAAAGTACTTGAAAATTTATTTAAAATTTTTGAAACAATGGTAATTGTTGAAAATAAAATAATTTTGTTGCCAGGTAACAAAAATAAAGTCATTTTGATTATAAAATATAAATATTTACAACAAGAAAAGAATTTTCAGTTTTCAAAATTTAAATATATTTTTATAAAACAATGGGTTCTTTATTGAGGTAGGGACCATGTCACTCACTCCATCTCAAGCCTCTCCCATTTTGCAGAAAAAGAGGACCCTGTCAAGGCTGATACTTTGACGACAGTGACAGGGCTTTCCACCAAATTCAGCAGAGTGACGTAGGCCCAAATTCAGCAGATAGGCCCAACTCTGATTGGCTCCTCAGATTTCCCCAGCGTTAGTAGGTTCTATGAAAATATTTTATTTCAAAAATGATTTTTTCATTTTAATGTAATATAATATTTTTCATTTAATACAGCAATAAAAAGGCAGGTAAGACACAGCCTGGCTGTTTGGCTGAAAATGATTTTAAATATAAATCTTAGAATATGGAAGTCATGTATGGTTCTCCATACCGATATTTTACTTCCATATTCCTTAAGGAAATGGAAGTATGGTGATGGCAAAAAAAAATCGTGTTCGAGATTATTGCAGATTCTGATTGTACTACACTCAAAACATGAAAAAAAGTCGTTTTTCGAAAAGTGTCTTGTGTGTGTGTCTGTGTAGATTTTTTTTCCTGTGGCAAACGATAACAGCCGCAAATTCAAACAGAATCAAATAATTTTTTGCATCCAGCCCTGATTTGTAGAGTACTCAAGACCTATTGTTTTTGGTGAAGATCGGTTAAGGGGAAGGGGTAGTTTACCTGCAACGTTTTTTTATCAAGCGTATTTTCTATGGCAAACGATAACAGCCGCAAATTCAAACAGAATCAAGTAATTTTTTGCATACGTCCCTGAATTGTAGAGATCTCAATGACTTTCGATTTTGGTGAAGATCGGTTAAGGGCAAGGGTAGTTTACCTGCAACCTTTTACGTTTTAACAACAGTAAAGTACTTGAAAATTCATTTAAACTTTTTCAAACAATGGTAATTGTTAAAAATAAAATAATTTTGTTGCCAGGGAATAAAATTATAATTTTTTCATTTTAATGTAAATTATGTATGAGTTAATATCTTTATATATATAATTCTTCTGTACGTGTGTATGTCACTGAACTCCTCCATGTATAAAATAATATATCGTTCGTGGCAGGTAAGCATATCTCAGTTATGTAATGTTTACGTTTCCATTTTATTATTATGCCTACAGCAATAAAAAGGCAGATAAGACACACACACACACACACACACACACACACACACACACACACACACACACACACACACACACACAATTCACGTTATTTCTGGCCTCACTCATGTTTATTTTCTTACATTTGCACGCTTTTTAAATGGAAAGTGCCGAAACCCACACCAACATAACGCGTGCAAGCCAGAAAAATGGACATCAATTTGCTTCCTGTGGATCGCTGGGCAGTGTAACCGCACGTGTTTACAGAGGAACGATTCATAGACAGACTTTTCGTCATTAAGGAATGAACCCTCTGCAAGATGCTGAGGGTCCATGAGTGACTTCGGAGCGATCCTTCTTTTTCGCGTGTTTGTTCTGTGAAACATACACTGTAGATTCGCAGCTTTACTCTAAGCAACGCTCAATAGGAAATGTTGAAAATTTTTGTCCACAGTGTACCCTCATTCACACTAAACCTGCTCTGATGTTTTACTTACGGACATCATAATATTAAAACTTTGGAAACTTGAGCACTACTTAATGGAGATCAATCATTGACTTATACAAGCCATTAATTTTATGCATATTTTTTATACATATGTGTACAACGTTATTGGCAACAAAGAAGTAGTTTTTGTTAAAATTCCTTCCCGGGATATTTGGCCGTAGTCCAATGTTTTCTACAAAACCAGATGTTTCGGCAATGCCATCGACTTCCATCATCAGTGAAAATCGAGTGCGATAATGTGAGGTGGTATACGTTAGTGACCACAGTACTGTGGTTAAGGCTGAAGCAGTAAGTAGAAAGAAGTAGTTTCTATGGTAATATTTCATTTCGAAAATTATTTTAAATATAAATCTTAGAATATGGAAGTCATGTATGTTTCTCCATACAATTTTTTTCATGTTTTGAGTGTAGTACAATCAGAATCTGCAATAATCTCGAAAACGATTTTTTTGCCATCACCATACTTCCATTTCCTTAAGGAATATGGAAGTAAAAATAAAATAATTTTGTTGCCAGGCAATAAAATTATAATTTTTTTATTTTAATGTAAATCTATACATAGTATAAAGTAAAGTCGGTCCGTTTTCTCTCTGTGTTTGAAATCGCTAATCTCAGGAAGTACTGAACGGATTTTATTCAAGTTTTCGCCAATAGATAGAGTGTCTATCGAGGAACATTTATGTGTATAATTAATACATATATGTTGTACATTAGCTTAGCTATCACGGTTTATGTCAAGTAAGTGGTATAGTTTACATCTTATATATAAAAATGAATGTTTATTTGTTTGTCCCGTATGCGTTCCTATACCATTCATCCGATTGTGATGAAACTTCGGTGAGTTGTTGTGCGCACGTCCGCGAAGGTTTCTTCCACATCTCCTCCTAAACCACTGTACCGATTTCAACCAAACTTGGCACAAATATTTTATGCAACGGGAGAACCAACATAGGATAGGTGTTTTTTCGATGGGGTCCTTTTGGGGGTTCTTTGGGGTCTTCCACATCGCCTCCTAAACCACTGGACCGATTTCAACCAAACTTGGCACAAATATTTTACGCAAAGGGAGAACCAACATAGGACAAGTGTTTTTTTTCGATACGATCCTTTGGGGTCTTCCACGTCTCCACCTAAACCATTGGACCGATTTCAACCAAACTTGGCACAAATATTTTATGCAACGGGAGAACCAACATAGGACAGGTGTTTTTTTTCGATACGATCCTCTGGGGGGGGTCCTTTGCGGTCTTAAAAAACTATTAGATCTGGTTACTATGGCAACCCAATAGAATAGATTCTGTTCTAAATATATTATCGCATTAAATTGAAGACCACGCGAACGAAGTTGTGGGCAACAGCTATTTATTTTTAAGAAGCCTACTTTAATTAAACTTTATTAATTAAATTAACATTTTCATTACGTACAACGTGAAACTCCGTAGCGAAGCACGGGTATTCTGCTAGTCATGTATAAGAGAAAATATATCGTGCGTGGCAGGCAAGCATATCTCAGTTATGTACTGTTTACGTTTCCATTTTATTATTATCACTACCGCAATAAAAAGGCAGGGAAGACACACACACACACACACACAAACCATTCACGTTATTTCTGGCCTCATTCATGTTTATTTTCTTACATTTGCACGGTTTTTAAATGGAAAGTGCCGAACCCATACCAACATAACGCATGTAAGCCGGAAAAGTGTCCAGCGTGGATAGCGATTTGCTTCCTGTGGATCGCTGGGCAGTGTAACTGCACGTGTTTACAGAGGAACGATTCATAGACAGACTTTTCGTCTTTAGGGAATGAACCCTCTGCAAGATTCTGAGGGTCCATGAGTGACTTCGGAGCGCTCCTTCTTTTCCGCGTGTTTGTTCTGTGAAACGTACACTGTAGATTCGCAGATTTATTCTAAGCAACGCTCAATAGGAAATGTTGAAAATTTTTGTCCACGGTGAACCCTCATACACACTAAACCTGCTCTGATGTTTTAATTACGGACATCATAATATTAAAACTTTGGAAACTTGAGCACTACTTAATGGAGATCAATCGTTAACTTATACAAGCCATTAATTTTATGCATATTTTTTATATATGTGTACAACGTTATCGGCAACAAAGAAGTAGTTTTTGTTAAAATTCCTTCCCGGGATATTTGGCCATAGTCCAATGTTTTCTACAAAACCAGATGTTTTGGCAATGTCATTGACTTCCATCATCAGTGAAAATCGAGTGCGATAACGTGAGGTGGTATATGTTAGTGACCACAGTACTGTGGTTAAGGCTGAAGCAGTAAGTAGAAAGAAGTAGTTTCTATGGTAATATTTCATTTCGAAAATTATTTTAAAAATAAATCTTAGAATATGGAAATCATGTATGGTTCTCCAAACCGATTTTTAACAATTACCATTGTTTCAAAAAGTTTAAATGAATTTTCAAGTACTTTACTGTTGTTAAAACGTAAAAGGTTGCTGGTAAACTACCCCTTCCCCTTAACCGATCTTCACCAAAATCGAAAGTCCTTGAGACCTCTACAATTCAGGGACGTATGCAAAAAATTATTTGATTCTGTTTGAATTTGCGGCTGTTATCGTTTGCCATAGAAAATACGCTTGATAAAAAAACGTTGCAGGTAAACTACCCCTTCCCCTTAACCGATCTTCACCAAAAACAATAGGTCTTGAGTACTCTCCAAATCAGGGCTGTATGCAAAAAATTATTTGATTCTGTTTGAATTTGCGGCTGTTATCGTTTGCCATAGAAAATACCCTTGTTAAAAAAAGTTGCAGGTAAACTACCCCTTTCCCTTAACCGATCTTCACCAAAAACAACAGGTCTTGAGAACTCTACAATTTAGGGCTGTATGCAAATAATCTTTTGATTCTGTTTGAATTTGCGGCTGTTATCGTTTGCCATAGGAAATACCCTTGTTAAAACATAAAACGTTACAGGTAAACTATCCCTTTCGCTTAACCGATCTTCACCAAAAACAATAGGTCTTGAGAACTCTACAATTCAGGGCTGTATGCGAAACATTATTTGATTCTGTTTGAATTTCCGGCTGTTATCGTTTGCCAAAAAAAAATTTCCCTTGATAAAAAAAACCGTGGCAGGTAAACTACCCCTTTCCCTCAACCGATCTTCACCAAAAACAATAGGTCGTGAGTACTCTACAAATCAGGGCTGTATGCAAAAAATTATTTGATTCTGTTTGAATTTGCGGGAGTTATCGTTTGCCATAGAAAAAAAATCTACACACAGACACTTTTCGGAAAACGACTTTTTACTTCCATATTCCTTAAGGAATGGAAGTATGGTGATGGCAAAAAAAATCGTGTTCGAGATTATTGCAGATTCTGATTCTACTACACTCAAAACATGAAAAAAAGTCGTTTTCCGAAAAGTGTCTGTGTGTGTGTGTCTGTCTGTAGATTTTTTTTCTATGGCAAACGATAACTGCCGCAAATTCAAACAGAATCAAATAATTTTTTGCATACAGCCCTGATTCGTAGAGTACTCGCAACCTATTGTTTTTGGTGAAGATCGGTTAGGGAAAGGGGTAGTTTACCTGCAACGGTTTCTTTTTATCAAGGGAAATTTTTTTTTTTTGGCAAACGATAACAGCCGCAAATTCAAACAGAATCAAATAATGTTTCGCATACAGCCCTGAATTGTAGAGTTCTCAAGACCTATTGTTTTTGGTGAAGATCGGTTAAGCGAAAGGGGTAGTTTACCTGTAACGTTTTATGTTTTAACAAGGGTATTTCCTATGGCAAACGATAACAGCCGCAAATTCAAACAGAATCAAAAGATTATTTGCATACAGCCCTAAATTGTAGAGTTCTCAAGACCTATTGTTTTTTGTGAAGATCGGTTAAGTGAAAGGGGTAGTTTACCTACAACGTTTTTTTAACAAGGGTATTTTCTATGGCAAACGATAACAGCCGCAAGTTCAAACAGAATCAAATAATTTTCTGCATACAGCCCTGATTTTTAGAGTACTCAAGACCTATTGTTTTTGGTGAAGATCGGTTGAGGGGAAGGGGTAGTTTACCTGCAACGTTTTTTTTTCTATGGCAAACGATAACTGCCGCAAATTCAAACAGAATCAAATAATTTTTTGCATACGTCCCTGAATTGTAGAGATCTCAAGGACTTTCGATTTTGGTGAAGATCGGTTAAGGGAAAGGGGTAGTTTACCTGCAACCTTTTACGTTTTAACAAGAGTAAAGTACTTGAAAATTTATTTAAAATTTTTGAAACAATGGTAATTGTTGAAAATAAAATAATTTTGTTGCCAGGTAACAAAAATAAAGTCATTTTGATTATAAAATATAAATATTTACAACAAGAAAAGAATTTTCAGTTTTCAAAATTTAAATATATTTTTATAAAACAATGGGTTCTTTATTGAGGTGGGGACCATGTCACTCACTCCATCTCAAGCCTCTCCCATTTTGCAGAAAAAGAGGACCCTGTCAAGGCTGATACTTTGACGACAGTGACAGGGCTTTCCACCAAATTCAGCAGAGTGACGTAGGCCCAAATTCAGCAGATAGGCCCAACTCTGATTGGCTCCTCAGATTTCCCCAGCGTTAGTAGGTTCTATGAAAATATTTTATTTCAAAAATGATTTTTTCATTTTAATGTAATATAATATTTTTCATTTAATACAGCAATAAAAAGGCAGGTAAGACACAGCCTGGCTGTTTGGCTGAAAATGATTTTAAATATAAATCTTAGAATATGGAAGTCATGTATGGTTCTCCATACCGATATTTTACTTCCATATTCCTTAAGGAAATGGAAGTATGGTGATGGCAAAAAAAAATCGTGTTCGAGATTATTGCAGATTCTGATTGTACTACACTCAAAACATGAAAAAAAGTCGTTTTTCGAAAAGTGTCTTGTGTGTGTGTCTGTGTAGATTTTTTTTCCTGTGGCAAACGATAACAGCCGCAAATTCAAACAGAATCAAATAATTTTTTGCATCCAGCCCTGATTTGTAGAGTACTCAAGACCTATTGTTTTTGGTGAAGATCGGTTAAGGGGAAGGGGTAGTTTACCTGCAACGTTTTTTTATCAAGCGTATTTTCTATGGCAAACGATAACAGCCGCAAATTCAAACAGAATCAAGTAATTTTTTGCATACGTCCCTGAATTGTAGAGATCTCAATGACTTTCGATTTTGGTGAAGATCGGTTAAGGGCAAGGGTAGTTTACCTGCAACCTTTTACGTTTTAACAACAGTAAAGTACTTGAAAATTCATTTAAACTTTTTCAAACAATGGTAATTGTTAAAAATAAAATAATTTTGTTGCCAGGGAATAAAATTATAATTTTTTCATTTTAATGTAAATTATGTATGAGTTAATATCTTTATATATATAATTCTTCTGTACGTGTGTATGTCACTGAACTCCTCCATGTATAAAATAATATATCGTTCGTGGCAGGTAAGCATATCTCAGTTATGTAATGTTTACGTTTCCATTTTATTATTATGCCTACAGCAATAAAAAGGCAGATAAGACACACACACACACACACACACACACACACACACACACACACACACACACACACACACACACACTTAATTCACGTTATTTCTGGCCTCACTCATGTTTATTTTCTTACATTTGCACGCTTTTTAAATGGAAAGTGCCGAAACCCACACCAACATAACGCGTGCAAGCCAGAAAAATGGACATCAATTTGCTTCCTGTGGATCGCTGGGCAGTGTAACCGCACGTGTTTACAGAGGAACGATTCATAGACAGACTTTTCGTCATTAAGGAATGAACCCTCTGCAAGATGCTGAGGGTCCATGAGTGACTTCGGAGCGATCCTTCTTTTTCGCGTGTTTGTTCTGTGAAACATACACTGTAGATTCGCAGCTTTACTCTAAGCAACGCTCAATAGGAAATGTTGAAAATTTTTGTCCACAGTGTACCCTCATTCACACTAAACCTGCTCTGATGTTTTACTTACGGACATCATAATATTAAAACTTTGGAAACTTGAGCACTACTTAATGGAGATCAATCATTGACTTATACAAGCCATTAATTTTATGCATATTTTTTATACATATGTGTACAACGTTATTGGCAACAAAGAAGTAGTTTTTGTTAAAATTCCTTCCCGGGATATTTGGCCGTAGTCCAATGTTTTCTACAAAACCAGATGTTTCGGCAATGCCATCGACTTCCATCATCAGTGAAAATCGAGTGCGATAATGTGAGGTGGTATACGTTAGTGACCACAGTACTGTGGTTAAGGCTGAAGCAGTAAGTAGAAAGAAGTAGTTTCTATGGTAATATTTCATTTCGAAAATTATTTTAAATATAAATCTTAGAATATGGAAGTCATGTATGTTTCTCCATACAATTTTTTTCATGTTTTGAGTGTAGTACAATCAGAATCTGCAATAATCTCGAAAACGATTTTTTTGCCATCACCATACTTCCATTTCCTTAAGGAATATGGAAGTAAAAATAAAATAATTTTGTTGCCAGGCAATAAAATTATAATTTTTTTATTTTAATGTAAATCTATACATAGTATAAAGTAAAGTCGGTCCGTTTTCTCTCTGTGTTTGAAATCGCTAATCTCAGGAAGTACTGAACGGATTTTATTCAAGTTTTCGCCAATAGATAGAGTGTCTATCGAGGAACATTTATGTGTATAATTAATACATATATGTTGTACATTAGCTTAGCTATCACGGTTTATGTCAAGTAAGTGGTATAGTTTACATCTTATATATAAAAATGAATGTTTATTTGTTTGTCCCGTATGCGTTCCTATACCATTCATCCGATTGTGATGAAACTTCGGTGAGTTGTTGTGCGCACGTCCGCGAAGGTTTCTTCCACATCTCCTCCTAAACCACTGTACCGATTTCAACCAAACTTGGCACAAATATTTTATGCAACGGGAGAACCAACATAGGATAGGTGTTTTTTCGATGGGGTCCTTTTGGGGGTTCTTTGGGGTCTTCCACATCGCCTCCTAAACCACTGGACCGATTTCAACCAAACTTGGCACAAATATTTTACGCAAAGGGAGAACCAACATAGGACAAGTGTTTTTTTTCGATACGATCCTTTGGGGTCTTCCACGTCTCCACCTAAACCATTGGACCGATTTCAACCAAACTTGGCACAAATATTTTATGCAACGGGAGAACCAACATAGGACAGGTGTTTTTTTTCGATACGATCCTCTGGGGGGGGTCCTTTGCGGTCTTAAAAAACTATTAGATCTGGTTACTATGGCAACCCAATAGAATAGATTCTGTTCTAAATATATTATCGCATTAAATTGAAGACCACGCGAACGAAGTTGTGGGCAACAGCTATTTATTTTTAAGAAGCCTACTTTAATTAAACTTTATTAATTAAATTAACATTTTCATTACGTACAACGTGAAACTCCGTAGCGAAGCACGGGTATTCTGCTAGTCATGTATAAGAGAAAATATATCGTGCGTGGCAGGCAAGCATATCTCAGTTATGTACTGTTTACGTTTCCATTTTATTATTATCACTACCGCAATAAAAAGGCAGGGAAGACACACACACACACACACACAAACCATTCACGTTATTTCTGGCCTCATTCATGTTTATTTTCTTACATTTGCACGGTTTTTAAATGGAAAGTGCCGAACCCATACCAACATAACGCATGTAAGCCGGAAAAGTGTCCAGCGTGGATAGCGATTTGCTTCCTGTGGATCGCTGGGCAGTGTAACTGCACGTGTTTACAGAGGAACGATTCATAGACAGACTTTTCGTCTTTAGGGAATGAACCCTCTGCAAGATTCTGAGGGTCCATGAGTGACTTCGGAGCGCTCCTTCTTTTCCGCGTGTTTGTTCTGTGAAACGTACACTGTAGATTCGCAGATTTATTCTAAGCAACGCTCAATAGGAAATGTTGAAAATTTTTGTCCACGGTGAACCCTCATACACACTAAACCTGCTCTGATGTTTTAATTACGGACATCATAATATTAAAACTTTGGAAACTTGAGCACTACTTAATGGAGATCAATCGTTAACTTATACAAGCCATTAATTTTATGCATATTTTTTATATATGTGTACAACGTTATCGGCAACAAAGAAGTAGTTTTTGTTAAAATTCCTTCCCGGGATATTTGGCCATAGTCCAATGTTTTCTACAAAACCAGATGTTTTGGCAATGTCATTGACTTCCATCATCAGTGAAAATCGAGTGCGATAACGTGAGGTGGTATATGTTAGTGACCACAGTACTGTGGTTAAGGCTGAAGCAGTAAGTAGAAAGAAGTAGTTTCTATGGTAATATTTCATTTCGAAAATTATTTTAAAAATAAATCTTAGAATATGGAAATCATGTATGGTTCTCCAAACCGATTTTTAACAATTACCATTGTTTCAAAAAGTTTAAATGAATTTTCAAGTACTTTACTGTTGTTAAAACGTAAAAGGTTGCTGGTAAACTACCCCTTCCCCTTAACCGATCTTCACCAAAATCGAAAGTCCTTGAGACCTCTACAATTCAGGGACGTATGCAAAAAATTATTTGATTCTGTTTGAATTTGCGGCTGTTATCGTTTGCCATAGAAAATACGCTTGATAAAAAAACGTTGCAGGTAAACTACCCCTTCCCCTTAACCGATCTTCACCAAAAACAATAGGTCTTGAGTACTCTCCAAATCAGGGCTGTATGCAAAAAATTATTTGATTCTGTTTGAATTTGCGGCTGTTATCGTTTGCCATAGAAAATACCCTTGTTAAAAAAAGTTGCAGGTAAACTACCCCTTTCCCTTAACCGATCTTCACCAAAAACAACAGGTCTTGAGAACTCTACAATTTAGGGCTGTATGCAAATAATCTTTTGATTCTGTTTGAATTTGCGGCTGTTATCGTTTGCCATAGGAAATACCCTTGTTAAAACATAAAACGTTACAGGTAAACTATCCCTTTCGCTTAACCGATCTTCACCAAAAACAATAGGTCTTGAGAACTCTACAATTCAGGGCTGTATGCGAAACATTATTTGATTCTGTTTGAATTTCCGGCTGTTATCGTTTGCCAAAAAAAAATTTCCCTTGATAAAAAAAACCGTGGCAGGTAAACTACCCCTTTCCCTCAACCGATCTTCACCAAAAACAATAGGTCGTGAGTACTCTACAAATCAGGGCTGTATGCAAAAAATTATTTGATTCTGTTTGAATTTGCGGGAGTTATCGTTTGCCATAGAAAAAAAATCTACACACAGACACTTTTCGGAAAACGACTTTTTACTTCCATATTCCTTAAGGAATGGAAGTATGGTGATGGCAAAAAAAATCGTGTTCGAGATTATTGCAGATTCTGATTCTACTACACTCAAAACATGAAAAAAAGTCGTTTTCCGAAAAGTGTCTGTGTGTGTGTGTCTGTCTGTAGATTTTTTTTCTATGGCAAACGATAACTGCCGCAAATTCAAACAGAATCAAATAATTTTTTGCATACAGCCCTGATTCGTAGAGTACTCGCAACCTATTGTTTTTGGTGAAGATCGGTTAGGGAAAGGGGTAGTTTACCTGCAACGGTTTCTTTTTATCAAGGGAAATTTTTTTTTTTTGGCAAACGATAACAGCCGCAAATTCAAACAGAATCAAATAATGTTTCGCATACAGCCCTGAATTGTAGAGTTCTCAAGACCTATTGTTTTTGGTGAAGATCGGTTAAGGGAAAGGGGTAGTTTACCTGTAACGTTTTATGTTTTAACAAGGGTATTTCCTATGGCAAACGATAACAGCCGCAAATTCAAACAGAATCAAAAGATTATTTGCATACAGCCCTAAATTGTAGAGTTCTCAAGACCTATTGTTTTTTGTGAAGATCGGTTAAGGGAAAGGGGTAGTTTACCTACAACGTTTTTTTAACAAGGGTATTTTCTATGGCAAACGATAACAGCCGCAAGTTCAAACAGAATCAAATAATTTTCTGCATACAGCCCTGATTTTTAGAGTACTCAAGACCTATTGTTTTTGGTGAAGATCGGTTGAGGGGAAGGGGTAGTTTACCTGCAACGTTTTTTTTTCTATGGCAAACGATAACTGCCGCAAATTCAAACAGAATCAAATAATTTTTTGCATACGTCCCTGAATTGTAGAGATCTCAAGGACTTTCGATTTTGGTGAAGATCGGTTAAGGGAAAGGGGTAGTTTACCTGCAACCTTTTACGTTTTAACAAGAGTAAAGTACTTGAAAATTTATTTAAAATTTTTGAAACAATGGTAATTGTTGAAAATAAAATAATTTTGTTGCCAGGTAACAAAAATAAAGTCATTTTGATTATAAAATATAAATATTTACAACAAGAAAAGAATTTTCAGTTTTCAAAATTTAAATATATTTTTATAAAACAATGGGTTCTTTATTGAGGTAGGGACCATGTCACTCACTCCATCTCAAGCCTCTCCCATTTTGCAGAAAAAGAGGACCCTGTCAAGGCTGATACTTTGACGACAGTGACAGGGCTTTCCACCAAATTCAGCAGAGTGACGTAGGCCCAAATTCAGCAGATAGGCCCAACTCTGATTGGCTCCTCAGATTTCCCCAGCGTTAGTAGGTTCTATGAAAATATTTTATTTCAAAAATGATTTTTTCATTTTAATGTAATATAATATTTTTCATTTAATACAGCAATAAAAAGGCAGGTAAGACACAGCCTGGCTGTTTGGCTGAAAATGATTTTAAATATAAATCTTAGAATATGGAAGTCATGTATGGTTCTCCATACCGATATTTTACTTCCATATTCCTTAAGGAAATGGAAGTATGGTGATGGCAAAAAAAAATCGTGTTCGAGATTATTGCAGATTCTGATTGTACTACACTCAAAACATGAAAAAAAGTCGTTTTTCGAAAAGTGTCTTGTGTGTGTGTCTGTGTAGATTTTTTTTCCTGTGGCAAACGATAACAGCCGCAAATTCAAACAGAATCAAATAATTTTTTGCATCCAGCCCTGATTTGTAGAGTACTCAAGACCTATTGTTTTTGGTGAAGATCGGTTAAGGGGAAGGGGTAGTTTACCTGCAACGTTTTTTTATCAAGCGTATTTTCTATGGCAAACGATAACAGCCGCAAATTCAAACAGAATCAAGTAATTTTTTGCATACGTCCCTGAATTGTAGAGATCTCAATGACTTTCGATTTTGGTGAAGATCGGTTAAGGGCAAGGGTAGTTTACCTGCAACCTTTTACGTTTTAACAACAGTAAAGTACTTGAAAATTCATTTAAACTTTTTCAAACAATGGTAATTGTTAAAAATAAAATAATTTTGTTGCCAGGGAATAAAATTATAATTTTTTCATTTTAATGTAAATTATGTATGAGTTAATATCTTTATATATATAATTCTTCTGTACGTGTGTATGTCACTGAACTCCTCCATGTATAAAATAATATATCGTTCGTGGCAGGTAAGCATATCTCAGTTATGTAATGTTTACGTTTCCATTTTATTATTATGCCTACAGCAATAAAAAGGCAGATAAGACACACACACACACACACACACACACACACACACACACACACACACACACACACACACACACACAATTCACGTTATTTCTGGCCTCACTCATGTTTATTTTCTTACATTTGCACGCTTTTTAAATGGAAAGTGCCGAAACCCACACCAACATAACGCGTGCAAGCCAGAAAAATGGACATCAATTTGCTTCCTGTGGATCGCTGGGCAGTGTAACCGCACGTGTTTACAGAGGAACGATTCATAGACAGACTTTTCGTCATTAAGGAATGAACCCTCTGCAAGATGCTGAGGGTCCATGAGTGACTTCGGAGCGATCCTTCTTTTTCGCGTGTTTGTTCTGTGAAACATACACTGTAGATTCGCAGCTTTACTCTAAGCAACGCTCAATAGGAAATGTTGAAAATTTTTGTCCACAGTGTACCCTCATTCACACTAAACCTGCTCTGATGTTTTACTTACGGACATCATAATATTAAAACTTTGGAAACTTGAGCACTACTTAATGGAGATCAATCATTGACTTATACAAGCCATTAATTTTATGCATATTTTTTATACATATGTGTACAACGTTATTGGCAACAAAGAAGTAGTTTTTGTTAAAATTCCTTCCCGGGATATTTGGCCGTAGTCCAATGTTTTCTACAAAACCAGATGTTTCGGCAATGCCATCGACTTCCATCATCAGTGAAAATCGAGTGCGATAATGTGAGGTGGTATACGTTAGTGACCACAGTACTGTGGTTAAGGCTGAAGCAGTAAGTAGAAAGAAGTAGTTTCTATGGTAATATTTCATTTCGAAAATTATTTTAAATATAAATCTTAGAATATGGAAGTCATGTATGTTTCTCCATACAATTTTTTTCATGTTTTGAGTGTAGTACAATCAGAATCTGCAATAATCTCGAAAACGATTTTTTTGCCATCACCATACTTCCATTTCCTTAAGGAATATGGAAGTAAAAATAAAATAATTTTGTTGCCAGGCAATAAAATTATAATTTTTTTATTTTAATGTAAATCTATACATAGTATAAAGTAAAGTCGGTCCGTTTTCTCTCTGTGTTTGAAATCGCTAATCTCAGGAAGTACTGAACGGATTTTATTCAAGTTTTCGCCAATAGATAGAGTGTCTATCGAGGAACATTTATGTGTATAATTAATACATATATGTTGTACATTAGCTTAGCTATCACGGTTTATGTCAAGTAAGTGGTATAGTTTACATCTTATATATAAAAATGAATGTTTATTTGTTTGTCCCGTATGCGTTCCTATACCATTCATCCGATTGTGATGAAACTTCGGTGAGTTGTTGTGCGCACGTCCGCGAAGGTTTCTTCCACATCTCCTCCTAAACCACTGTACCGATTTCAACCAAACTTGGCACAAATATTTTATGCAACGGGAGAACCAACATAGGATAGGTGTTTTTTCGATGGGGTCCTTTTGGGGGTTCTTTGGGGTCTTCCACATCGCCTCCTAAACCACTGGACCGATTTCAACCAAACTTGGCACAAATATTTTACGCAAAGGGAGAACCAACATAGGACAAGTGTTTTTTTTCGATACGATCCTTTGGGGTCTTCCACGTCTCCACCTAAACCATTGGACCGATTTCAACCAAACTTGGCACAAATATTTTATGCAACGGGAGAACCAACATAGGACAGGTGTTTTTTTTCGATACGATCCTCTGGGGGGGGTCCTTTGCGGTCTTAAAAAACTATTAGATCTGGTTACTATGGCAACCCAATAGAATAGATTCTGTTCTAAATATATTATCGCATTAAATTGAAGACCACGCGAACGAAGTTGTGGGCAACAGCTATTTATTTTTAAGAAGCCTACTTTAATTAAACTTTATTAATTAAATTAACATTTTCATTACGTACAACGTGAAACTCCGTAGCGAAGCACGGGTATTCTGCTAGTCATGTATAAGAGAAAATATATCGTGCGTGGCAGGCAAGCATATCTCAGTTATGTACTGTTTACGTTTCCATTTTATTATTATCACTACCGCAATAAAAAGGCAGGGAAGACACACACACACACACACACACAAACCATTCACGTTATTTCTGGCCTCATTCATGTTTATTTTCTTACATTTGCACGGTTTTTAAATGGAAAGTGCCGAACCCATACCAACATAACGCATGTAAGCCGGAAAAGTGTCCAGCGTGGATAGCGATTTGCTTCCTGTGGATCGCTGGGCAGTGTAACTGCACGTGTTTACAGAGGAACGATTCATAGACAGACTTTTCGTCTTTAGGGAATGAACCCTCTGCAAGATTCTGAGGGTCCATGAGTGACTTCGGAGCGCTCCTTCTTTTCCGCGTGTTTGTTCTGTGAAACGTACACTGTAGATTCGCAGATTTATTCTAAGCAACGCTCAATAGGAAATGTTGAAAATTTTTGTCCACGGTGAACCCTCATACACACTAAACCTGCTCTGATGTTTTAATTACGGACATCATAATATTAAAACTTTGGAAACTTGAGCACTACTTAATGGAGATCAATCGTTAACTTATACAAGCCATTAATTTTATGCATATTTTTTATATATGTGTACAACGTTATCGGCAACAAAGAAGTAGTTTTTGTTAAAATTCCTTCCCGGGATATTTGGCCATAGTCCAATGTTTTCTACAAAACCAGATGTTTTGGCAATGTCATTGACTTCCATCATCAGTGAAAATCGAGTGCGATAACGTGAGGTGGTATATGTTAGTGACCACAGTACTGTGGTTAAGGCTGAAGCAGTAAGTAGAAAGAAGTAGTTTCTATGGTAATATTTCATTTCGAAAATTATTTTAAAAATAAATCTTAGAATATGGAAATCATGTATGGTTCTCCAAACCGATTTTTAACAATTACCATTGTTTCAAAAAGTTTAAATGAATTTTCAAGTACTTTACTGTTGTTAAAACGTAAAAGGTTGCTGGTAAACTACCCCTTCCCCTTAACCGATCTTCACCAAAATCGAAAGTCCTTGAGACCTCTACAATTCAGGGACGTATGCAAAAAATTATTTGATTCTGTTTGAATTTGCGGCTGTTATCGTTTGCCATAGAAAATACGCTTGATAAAAAAACGTTGCAGGTAAACTACCCCTTCCCCTTAACCGATCTTCACCAAAAACAATAGGTCTTGAGTACTCTCCAAATCAGGGCTGTATGCAAAAAATTATTTGATTCTGTTTGAATTTGCGGCTGTTATCGTTTGCCATAGAAAATACCCTTGTTAAAAAAAGTTGCAGGTAAACTACCCCTTTCCCTTAACCGATCTTCACCAAAAACAACAGGTCTTGAGAACTCTACAATTTAGGGCTGTATGCAAATAATCTTTTGATTCTGTTTGAATTTGCGGCTGTTATCGTTTGCCATAGGAAATACCCTTGTTAAAACATAAAACGTTACAGGTAAACTATCCCTTTCGCTTAACCGATCTTCACCAAAAACAATAGGTCTTGAGAACTCTACAATTCAGGGCTGTATGCGAAACATTATTTGATTCTGTTTGAATTTCCGGCTGTTATCGTTTGCCAAAAAAAAATTTCCCTTGATAAAAAAAACCGTGGCAGGTAAACTACCCCTTTCCCTCAACCGATCTTCACCAAAAACAATAGGTCGTGAGTACTCTACAAATCAGGGCTGTATGCAAAAAATTATTTGATTCTGTTTGAATTTGCGGGAGTTATCGTTTGCCATAGAAAAAAAATCTACACACAGACACTTTTCGGAAAACGACTTTTTACTTCCATATTCCTTAAGGAATGGAAGTATGGTGATGGCAAAAAAAATCGTGTTCGAGATTATTGCAGATTCTGATTCTACTACACTCAAAACATGAAAAAAAGTCGTTTTCCGAAAAGTGTCTGTGTGTGTGTGTCTGTCTGTAGATTTTTTTTCTATGGCAAACGATAACTGCCGCAAATTCAAACAGAATCAAATAATTTTTTGCATACAGCCCTGATTCGTAGAGTACTCGCAACCTATTGTTTTTGGTGAAGATCGGTTAGGGAAAGGGGTAGTTTACCTGCAACGGTTTCTTTTTATCAAGGGAAATTTTTTTTTTTTGGCAAACGATAACAGCCGCAAATTCAAACAGAATCAAATAATGTTTCGCATACAGCCCTGAATTGTAGAGTTCTCAAGACCTATTGTTTTTGGTGAAGATCGGTTAAGGGAAAGGGGTAGTTTACCTGTAACGTTTTATGTTTTAACAAGGGTATTTCCTATGGCAAACGATAACAGCCGCAAATTCAAACAGAATCAAAAGATTATTTGCATACAGCCCTAAATTGTAGAGTTCTCAAGACCTATTGTTTTTTGTGAAGATCGGTTAAGGGAAAGGGGTAGTTTACCTACAACGTTTTTTTAACAAGGGTATTTTCTATGGCAAACGATAACAGCCGCAAGTTCAAACAGAATCAAATAATTTTCTGCATACAGCCCTGATTTTTAGAGTACTCAAGACCTATTGTTTTTGGTGAAGATCGGTTGAGGGGAAGGGGTAGTTTACCTGCAACGTTTTTTTTTTTATGGCAAACGATAACTGCCGCAAATTCAAACAGAATCAAATAATTTTTTGCATACGTCCCTGAATTGTAGAGATCTCAAGGACTTTCGATTTTGGTGAAGATCGGTTAAGGGAAAGGGGTAGTTTACCTGCAACCTTTTACGTTTTAACAAGAGTAAAGTACTTGAAAATTTATTTAAAATTTTTGAAACAATGGTAATTGTTGAAAATAAAATAATTTTGTTGCCAGGTAACAAAAATAAAGTCATTTTGATTATAAAATATAAATATTTACAACAAGAAAAGAATTTTCAGTTTTCAAAATTTAAATATATTTTTATAAAACAATGGGTTCTTTATTGAGGTGGGGACCATGTCACTCACTCCATCTCAAGCCTCTCCCATTTTGCAGAAAAAGAGGACCCTGTCAAGGCTGATACTTTGACGACAGTGACAGGGCTTTCCACCAAATTCAGCAGAGTGACGTAGGCCCAAATTCAGCAGATAGGCCCAACTCTGATTGGCTCCTCAGATTTCCCCAGCGTTAGTAGGTTCTATGAAAATATTTTATTTCAAAAATGATTTTTTCATTTTAATGTAATATAATATTTTTCATTTAATACAGCAATAAAAAGGCAGGTAAGACACAGCCTGGCTGTTTGGCTGAAAATGATTTTAAATATAAATCTTAGAATATGGAAGTCATGTATGGTTCTCCATACCGATATTTTACTTCCATATTCCTTAAGGAAATGGAAGTATGGTGATGGCAAAAAAAAATCGTGTTCGAGATTATTGCAGATTCTGATTGTACTACACTCAAAACATGAAAAAAAGTCGTTTTTCGAAAAGTGTCTTGTGTGTGTGTCTGTGTAGATTTTTTTTCCTGTGGCAAACGATAACAGCCGCAAATTCAAACAGAATCAAATAATTTTTTGCATCCAGCCCTGATTTGTAGAGTACTCAAGACCTATTGTTTTTGGTGAAGATCGGTTAAGGGGAAGGGGTAGTTTACCTGCAACGTTTTTTTATCAAGCGTATTTTCTATGGCAAACGATAACAGCCGCAAATTCAAACAGAATCAAGTAATTTTTTGCATACGTCCCTGAATTGTAGAGATCTCAATGACTTTCGATTTTGGTGAAGATCGGTTAAGGGCAAGGGTAGTTTACCTGCAACCTTTTACGTTTTAACAACAGTAAAGTACTTGAAAATTCATTTAAACTTTTTCAAACAATGGTAATTGTTAAAAATAAAATAATTTTGTTGCCAGGGAATAAAATTATAATTTTTTCATTTTAATGTAAATTATGTATGAGTTAATATCTTTATATATATAATTCTTCTGTACGTGTGTATGTCACTGAACTCCTCCATGTATAAAATAATATATCGTTCGTGGCAGGTAAGCATATCTCAGTTATGTAATGTTTACGTTTCCATTTTATTATTATGCCTACAGCAATAAAAAGGCAGATAAGACACACACACACACACACACAATTCACGTTATTTCTGGCCTCACTCATGTTTATTTTCTTACATTTGCACGCTTTTTAAATGGAAAGTGCCGAAACCCACACCAACATAACGCGTGCAAGCCAGAAAAATGGACATCAATTTGCTTCCTGTGGATCGCTGGGCAGTGTAACCGCACGTGTTTACAGAGGAACGATTCATAGACAGACTTTTCGTCATTAAGGAATGAACCCTCTGCAAGATGCTGAGGGTCCATGAGTGACTTCGGAGCGATCCTTCTTTTTCGCGTGTTTGTTCTGTGAAACATACACTGTAGATTCGCAGCTTTACTCTAAGCAACGCTCAATAGGAAATGTTGAAAATTTTTGTCCACAGTGTACCCTCATTCACACTAAACCTGCTCTGATGTTTTACTTACGGACATCATAATATTAAAACTTTGGAAACTTGAGCACTACTTAATGGAGATCAATCATTGACTTATACAAGCCATTAATTTTATGCATATTTTTTATACATATGTGTACAACGTTATTGGCAACAAAGAAGTAGTTTTTGTTAAAATTCCTTCCCGGGATATTTGGCCGTAGTCCAATGTTTTCTACAAAACCAGATGTTTCGGCAATGCCATCGACTTCCATCATCAGTGAAAATCGAGTGCGATAATGTGAGGTGGTATACGTTAGTGACCACAGTACTGTGGTTAAGGCTGAAGCAGTAAGTAGAAAGAAGTAGTTTCTATGGTAATATTTCATTTCGAAAATTATTTTAAATATAAATCTTAGAATATGGAAGTCATGTATGTTTCTCCATACAATTTTTTTCATGTTTTGAGTGTAGTACAATCAGAATCTGCAATAATCTCGAAAACGATTTTTTTGCCATCACCATACTTCCATTTCCTTAAGGAATATGGAAGTAATATATTTGTTTATGATATGGTTACACTTTAAAGTTACAATTTTCATTACCTGACAGTTCTAGTCTTGGTTGTGTGTTTTAATATCAAACATTTCTTTCTTAACTTTCCCTACTTTGACCTTCAGTAACATAAAATAGTGAGTTACAATAGAATATTTACTTATTCATCTGAATTAGTCTATACCTACTTACATATGGTCAATCACGCCATCTAATAAATACATGATTACTGTCATTAATTCCAAATAAACAACTCATCACCACAATATCCCGTACAACCATATGTACCTTCTGAAACAGTTTAACAACCATATGATTCCACCACTAAATACATTTTCATTTATTCATTTACTGTTTATTATCAGGTTTAAATCATTTAAATTCATTATCAAAATTTATCTATACATTAATCAATTAATTAACCTCAAATTCTTTTAATTCAATCAGTTATTGGAAATACCAGTTATTTTAATTGCATTACTCCAAAACAATTACAATTCAGTTGTTTTATAAACTTCCTAATTACTTTTGTTATTCGCTTAGTTTGATAAAATATTATTATTAAAATCAAATAACTACTGCATACATACATTGTTTACGTAAATTACCCCTTACAACACAAACACAATTAATTTCACTATAAATTTATTTACAATTTTTTCGTTATTATTTTATTGTTTACCATAGATCATTTTATAAAACAGTCCAATTCAAAACCATTAATTACATAGTTATATGCTCATGAACATTAATTGTTTTACCCCCCATCATCGTACAAAAACCTGGTCTTACGTTTATACAGTTCATTTTTTATTAAACTCATTATATCATTTTTATTAATATAAAGATTATCCAAATTCTTATATTCCTCCACAATACCAACAGGATTATTCCATGTTATTAAATCATATAGTCTGTTATCACCAAGTATAGTCCAGTCACCTTTCGTATGATCTGTCATAATTATGTCAATTACAGTTTCATTATCATTATTATCTACTGCTGTATTAGCTTTGTCATAAAGTAAGTAATCAATATTATCACTTTTATCATTTGCTGTACTAACTACTTCGCAAGGTAAGTATTCAATATTATTAATTCTCGTAATATCTAACCTCTCTGCTAATTCGTTATAACCTCTGTTCCGCTTAAATATTTCTATCACTCTCTCTCTCTCACATTAGTTAACTTTTGGTTAATTGCTACACTTAAATTTCTCTGACTTTGATTATTTCTTTTTCGTGTTCTGTTTGTTTACTTTTCAAACTAGTTACATTAGTCTTAAATGTCTCAATTTGCTCACATTCATTAATTACACCTTGAACATTACTGTCAATTCTGTCATTTTGTTTTTTAATTTTATCATTAAATTTATTTGTTAATGCGTCAAATTTTTTATTTGTCTCTAGCATTTTCTTATTTTGTTTTTCGTTATTTATTTTTATATCATTTTTCATTTCGGTTTGTATCTTATTTATGTCTATAGTCAGTTCATCTTTCACTCCAACAATAGTCTCATTCATACTTTCCAATCGGCTATTCGTATTTACATCACTCACTTTTAGTTCGCTTCTTATGTTCGCAAACTCGTTATTTATTTCTATTAACCTTTCGTCTTGTTTGTTAAGTTTAATATTTACAACATTTATCTCGGATGTAATTTCAGATTTAAATTCATTTAAACTCATGTTTTGCTGGTCAAACTTATCATTTAAACTCGTGTTTAACTTATTATTTTCTGATTTTATTTCAGTTCTCATTCCTGACATCATTTCCATCATCAACGCTAATTGGTTGAATATATCTACATTATGGGTCTTACTACTACATTCAACTTCGACTGTTTTGTTTACATTCGGTATTTCTAATTGTACACTCTCATCCATATTTTCGTTTGTTGAAATTAAATTGTCTTGCGTAACATTTAAAATAGATTCCTCTACACTTTCACATTAATTTCCACTCTTGCCTTTCTCTGCCATTTCGATCAGGTTGTAAATTAATTTATTTTAATTTTTAATTCACAACGTCGCTGTTTAACGGGTGCCATTTGAAGTAGGGCAAGTGAATTAGTATTTGAAGTATTTAAATTTGTCCCTGTTCGGGCACCATTTGAAGTACGACAAGTTAATAGGTTATTAAAATCTGTAGATTCGTATTACTTACCTTTAAAGGTAATGTACCAAGGTGTCGTCTGATGTACTTTGGCAGAGAAAAACAACAGGTGGTGCAATGACAAACACATATTTGTATGTCTAATTAACACATTTTATTGTTATCTTATTTTACCGTCAAATGATATCAAAACTCCCACATCAACAATTTCTTTTACGTTACATCGATAATAACTGCTGGATAATAACTTTAATTTATGTATTACTCATTGTCTTCAAAAAGTTACTATTTATTACACATTCATTCTCTTCTTAATTACCTACTAACAACCATAATGAACCAATTAAAATACACAACTTACTTCTACTATAAAGTCAAAATTCAAAATAAATGCACTTGTATACAAAAAAGAACATAAAAGGCATATCATAAATCAGCTAACATCTTCCCTACTTATAATGAACATTACCATTTACGATAACGTTCTTTGATACAAAGAATAGAACAAATTTTTTTTTCAAAAAATTTTAATTTCCCAAAATATCTCTTTTATTAATTTCAAGAAAAAATAAAATTATTTAATTTAATTGAAGTAACAAAATTCATGAGTTAATCACTATAAAACTATCCTGGCTCTAACATCAGTTATCAGCTGATCTCTCTGGGTCAGGTGACTGACCTTGCCCTATATACACCATACAAAACTATACCATGAAAATTACACAACATCTGTTCATAATCCTTACACTCTAACATAATAACAATAATGACACAATGAAACATAGTAAACAAAATTTGATAAACATCTTCTATACTTGACATAGTCTTTTCAGAATCAGTTAGAGTCCTTTATGAAATCATTACACAGAGCACAACACATTGAAATCACTTACTTCTAAATGGCCTATCTATTACAACAGTATTTCTTGAATCAAAATAAAATCATTTAGTTAGCTTATCAGCATCATTAAGTTTCAAATTTTAGTTCGTTACTCCCACACACACTATGGCCCCCCCTGAACTGTTGCGTTCAGTTGGTTCCACAAGGACTGAATTTGGGGAAGAATTTTGGCATCTCCTGTCCTTGCTTCGGCCTTACATGTTAAAAATTATCACATATCATAATATCTGGAAGTTACATATTTAAAACCTTGATGCGGGTCTATCACCTTTTTTACTGTTCCTACGCGAACAGAGTGATAGCCGCTGTTCAATAATTTGGTGTTTCCCCTGAGTTACCCCCCTTTAAATTTCTAAATTCACCTTTACAACGATAACAGCTATGGCCAGTTAAGGCAGAACATGACGCAATGAGCCCCGACCATAGCTGTCAAAGCTAAACCAATTCCACGGTCAGGGTTCGGTGAGGCCGTGACCGCCCAAAAAGTGGGGAATCAAATATAAAAATATCGGTATGGAGAACCATACACGACTTCCATATTCTAAGATTTATATTTAAAATCATTTTTGAAATGAAATATTACCATAGAAACTACTTCTTTCTACTTACTGCTTCAGCCTTAACCACAGTACTGTGGTCACTAACGTATACCACCTCACGTTATCGCACTCGATTTTCACTGATGATGGAAGTCGATGGCATTACCGAAACGTCTGGTTTTGTAGAAAACATTGGACTACGGCCAAATATCCCGGGAAGGAATTTTAACAAAAACTACTTCTTTGTTGCCGATAACGTTGTACATATATATATAAAATATATGCATAAAATTAATTGCTTGTATAAGTTAATGATTGATCTCCATTAAGTAGTGCTAAAGTTTCCAAAGTTTTAATATTATGATGTCCGTAATTAAAACATCAGAGCAGGTTTAGTGTGAATGAGGGTACACTGTGGACAAAAATTTTCAACATTTCCTATTGAGCGTTGCTTCGAGTAAAGCTGCGAATCTACAGTGTATGTTTCACAGAACAAACACGCGAAAAAGAAGGAGCGCTCCGAAGTCACTCATGGACCCTCAGCATCTTGCAGAGGGTTCATTCCCTAAAGACGAAAAGTCCGTCTATGAATCGTTCCTCTGTAAACACGTGCAGTTACATTGCCCAGCGATCCACAGGAAGCAAATTGATGTCCATTTTTGCGGCTTGCACGCGTTATGTTGGTGTGGGTTTCGGCACTTTCCATTTAAAACCAATTCCACGGTCAGGGTTCGGTGAGGCCGTGACCGCCCGAAAAGTGGGGAATCACAAATATAAAATATATTTGTTTATGATATGGTTACACTTTAAAATTACAATTTTTATTACCTGACATTTCTAGTCTTGGTTGTGTGTTTTAATATCAAACATTTCTTTCTTAACTTTCCCTACTTTGACCTTCATTAACATAAAATAGTGAGTTACAATAGAATATTTACTTATTCATCTGAATTAGTCTATACCTACTTACATATGGTCAATCACGCCATCTAATAAATACATGATTACTGTCATTAATTCCAAATAAACAACTCATCACCACAATATCCCGTACAACCATATGTACCTTCTGAAACATTTTAACAACCATATGATTCCACCACTAAATACATTTTACATTTATTCATTTACTGTTTATTATCAGGTTTAAATCATTTAAATTCATTATCAAAATTTATCTATACATTAATCAATTAATTAACCTCAAATTCTTTTAATTCAATCAGTTATTGGAAATACCAGTTATTTTAATTGCATTACTCCAAAACAATTACAATTCAGTTGTTTTATAAACTTCCTAATTACTTTTGTTATTCGCTTAGTTTGATAAAATATTATTATTAAAATCAAATAACTACTGCATACATACATTGTTTACGTAAATTACCCCTTACAACACAAACACAATTAATTTCACTATAAATTTATTTACAATTTTTTCGTTATTATTTTATTGTTTACCATAGATCATTTTATAAAACAGTCCAATTCAAAACCATTAATTACATAGTTATATGCTCATGAACATTAATTGTTTTACCCCCCATCATCGTACAAAAACCTGGTCTTACGTTTATACGGTTCATTTTTTATTAAACTCATTATATCATTTTTATTAATATAAAGATTATCCAAATTCTTATATTCCTCCACAATACCAACAGGATTATTCCATGTTATTAAATCATATAGTCTGTTATCACCAAGTATAGTCCAGTCACCTTTCGTATGATCTGTCATAATTATGTCAATTACAGTTTCATTATCATTATTATCTACTGCTGTATTAGCTTTGTCATAAAGTAAGTAATCAATATTATCACTTTTATCATTTGCTGTACTAACTACTTCGCAAGGTAAGTATTCAATATTATTAATTCTCGTAATATCTAACCTCTCTGCTAATTCGTTATAACCTGTTCCGCTTAAATATTTCTATCACTCTCTCTCTCACATTAGTTAATTTTTGGTTAATTGCTACACTTAAATCTTCTCTGACTTTATTTCTTTTTCGTGTTCTGCTTGTTTACTTTTCAAACTAGTTACATTAGTCTTAAATGTCTCAATTTGCTCACATTCATTCATTACACCTTGAACATTACTGTCAATTCTGTCATTTTGTTTTTTAATTTTATCATTAAATTTATTTGTTAACGCCTTAAATTTTTTATTTGTCTCTAGCATTTTCTCATTTTGTTTTACGGTAATTATTTTTATATCATTTTTCATTTCGGTTTGTTTCTTATTTACGTCTATAGTCAGTTCATCTTTCACTCCAACAATAGTCTCATTCATACTTTCCAATCGGCTATTCATATTTACATCACTCATTTTTAGTTCGCTTCTTATGTTCGCAAACTCGATATTTATTTCTATTAACCTTTTGTCTTGTTTGTTAAGTTTAATATTTACAACATTTATCTCGGATGTAATTTCAGATTTAAAATCATTTAAACTCGTGTTTTGCTGGTCAAACTTATCATTTAAACTCGTGTTTAACTTATTATTTTCTGATTTTATTTCAGTTCTCATTCCTGACATCATTTCCATCATCAACGCTAACTGGTTGAATATATCTACATTATGGGTCTTACCACACTACATTCAACTTCGACTGTTTTGTTTACATTCGGTATTTCTAATTGTACACTCTCATCAATATTTTCGTTTGTTGAAATTAAATTGTCTTGCGTAACGTTTAAAATAGATTTCTCTACACTTTCACATAAATTTCTACTCTTGCCTTTCTCTGCCATTTCGATCAGGTTGTAAATTAATTTATTTTAATTTTTAATTCACAACGTCGCTGTTTACGGGCACCATTTGAAGTAGGGCAAGTGAATTAGTATTTGAAATATTTAAATTTGTCCCTGTTTGGGCACCATTTGAAGTACGACAAGTTAATAGGTTATTAAAATCTGTAGATTCATATTACTTACCTTTAAAGGTAATGTACCAAGGTGTCGTCTGATGTACTTTGGCAGAGAAAAACAACAGGTGGTGCAATGACAAACACATATTTGTATGTCTAATTAACACATTTTATTGTTATCTTATTTTACCGTCAAATGATATCAAAACTCCCACATCAACAATTTCTTTTACGTTTCATCGATAATAACTGCTGGATAATAACTTTAATTTATGTATTACTCATTGTCTTCAAAAAGTTACTATTTATTTCACATTCATTTAAATATTTACTTTTACGTTAATTCATTGTTAATTTCTCTTTCTTCATTTGTTTGTTATACACAAAAACTTGTTGTATTACTTACAGCTAACTATCTTAGATTCTAATCATAATCATAATAATAATGAGACAACCCAGCTTGCTACGCACATTCATTCATTCTTATTTAAATCCCCATTTAAATGTATTTATAGCGCTTTGAAATAAAATTACTGATATTGTGTAATTGTTGGTGGCTACTTAACCATCGCAGCGTCGTACTGTGTGTATGTCCGAAATGTTCTGCTGTTCACATTTTGTTCACTAACTATTACCTCACTTTGAATACTATTGGTGCTTGATCAATTTTTTCCATTGTTTGTATTTCTATCACACACTTTATCGGTCGGCCGACCCTATTTTTACTCGAGTATAGATTTTTTAAGACCACGCGTGGCCTGGTGTTGTCGTCGACTGGGTGACGCTACCTCAGCGTCGGTAAAAACCACATCCGCCCGCCTGCGCTCTGATTGGTTGATGCACTCACGTGGTCGGTTAATTAGCCACATGGTGGCCATTTCCGTCAACGACTTTGGCGTCAAGATTATCCACAGCGGCACACGAGCGCACACACCCCCACATCCAATGTCTTTATCTCTCTTGTACTAGGCACGGACTGGCACGGATTTGAATATAGGGTGTTACACAAAGCAGGTGTTAGTGGCCATGAAGGGTGCCCAAACAGATTGGCCCCAAATAATTATTAAATGAAATAAGAAAAAAAATAGACCCTTCAACATTGCCCCATTACATTTGTTTGTCACTGAAACGAATTCCACACTACGATTTATCCACTGTTGGGCTAAAAATTTTGCTGAGAGACTGACTAAGTGTCCGGGAATGTTTAATGTTCACTGTTGTAATTTTTTTGTTGTAACATAGGCCTACAATGTTATCGCCCGCGGGCACCAAGTTGCTGTACATGTTACCGTGTGCACTATTAAGTGGTTGTAAGGCGACTGACCATGTATGGCTTTGTGTCCCTTACCTGGACCCCGCACCGAACTGATTTTTTCTGGATCTTTTGTTGGAAACTTAGCAGGTGTGACTCTCCTTTTTGTCTCCTAAGCATGCGAAAATATGTTTTCAGCACAACACCTGCTAAAAATTATGCATTTCCCAGGAAAATGTTCTATTTCACACACACAAAAATCTGTCTCTGTATTATGTTTGATACAGGCAGACACCAGCTTGGGAGGTTGTGCTCTCTTTTATTTCTAAACTTCTTTATAAGCCTTATTTTAACACACACAACTGGCTTAGAAATACACCAACGTTTTGTGATTATGGAATTTTGCTGAACTTTCTAATATCTCTGTGGAAGCCCTCCACCACTGCACAGTACCACTTCAAGACATTTTGTTGATTCATAATGTCACAATTAACAGCTGTTATTTGACTATGGATTTCCACCTAGAAATTAGTGTTTAAAAAACACATGCTGGAAAAATCTTTAGGTTTGGTGGGATTTAGGATCGATGCCCCTATTTTTGAAAAACATAACATGAACTAACGAGCAAATTCTATTCTTTCACTGAATATGAGGAACTGATATCGATTTACAACAATTTATAATATTGCCATCACCAAAAAAAGTATTCCTCACTGCCAGAACATCTTTTGGTCCTAAGACAATTTTTGGATTCTACAAATAATGTCCATTATACAGAAATTTCACTGCACAAAGCTTTATAAGAGGAATATTTGAAAACAAGAAAACAATTCTCCTGTGTATACATATATAAAAAAAATTTATTATGACCACATATGTATGTACAATACATATATCTGAAATACACAAACATAATGTTATCACATATATTTTTGTAAAGTAAAAGTGTGACTTTATTTTTTGTTTTTGTTTTCAGTTTTACAAAGTTTTTAACTGTATATACAGTAACTCCTTCCGAGTATATTTTCATATGTTTAATTCTTAGCTGCTACAGATCACTTTTACTTGTTACTCTATGACACTGAGTAGATGTGAAACTGGAATAAATAAATTTAAAACATTTTAAATTGGTTTACACTTTTTTTTGTAGAAAAATACATCTCAAAATAAAAATATATATTATATTTATAAAAGTATGTAAAAGAGGAACAAGTATATTTGAAATAAAAATCTAACAAAAAGTATATTACAGAATTAACAATCTCATGTGACTACATAAACAGAAAATATGATGGACATGGAATTATTACACAGTACCTTTTTTTCACTAAAATAATATATTTCAATACAATAAGAACTTCTGTACTTATTAACTTACACATTGCTGAGACCACATAGTTAATAAGTATTATAAAAATATTGAAATTTAATCTTTACACATAAATATCCTATAAGTAACTGTTCTATTAGCAACTATCTCAGCTGTGTGATGGATGACACACAGAATTAAACATGTTATGTTAGTGAATATATCACTTGTAAAATTATAACAAATAAAATGAAGTACAATAATCTACTTAAAATCTTGACAAGAAACACCATACTGAAACAGTTCTCCTTGTCATTTATTTATATAAATTCTACTACTTTCTACAATGATGCAATCTAAATTAAAATAAAACAATGTGCATTTCTTAACTAACAGCAATATATACTCAATTTAAAACAAAAATCCTGAGACCCTGATCAGTACCTACAAAAAATCAAATACCATGTTTAATGTCTTTACAGTACTTCTGTTTCATTTGGAGTTCTACAAAAAACAAATAACTGTTGCTTATACTGTCTTCTATTAGTGTCCCTACTTACACCTTATATACCCTTCATCTAATGTTACAATGTTACTCAACTATTTGATTTGTGAAGCTCAAACATAACTACAAACCACTATTACCCACTTTTGCAAAAAAAGGAAAAATAAAGTAATATTTTGTTACTTCCACAACTGAGTGCAACACAATATTACACTGAATTTTGAAATGATTCATTGGTTTCTTTTAAAACAGAGATAATTAAACCATAAAACAAGAAATACATCCTGTTAAGTTTATTTTATTTGATAATGTAAAATAGGTATTACCAACGCTGCATTTCACACTTTTCAATGTAAAATAAAAGTATTAATTACTAACACCCCTCCAAGTATTCAAAGATGAATAACATAAATATAATTTATATTAAGAAAACTAGATACATAACAATGGAAATCTATTCAACACAAATATATATATGTTGAATATATATTTGTGAAAGTGATACCAAAAGTAAGTTCATTTTTGAAAGTTTTTTATATATAATAATATTAGTAAAAGTGAACGAAGAGGACGAATCAACAAGATATTTACAAATATATAATTTGAATTATTAATAATATTGTTTCATTTGTTAAAAAAAAAAAAACATGATCAAATAATTTTATAAATCATTTTTATGAAATGGTATTCGGTCCTTTTTAGAAACATGCGAGAAATAATTATCACATTTCCTGAATAGACAAACTTCCAATTTTTGTCTCAACAGAAACAGAAACAACAAGAAATATACCTATGAATTTAATAACTACTTTCAAGTTTACACATAATGCTCACAAATTTTTATTCTCTGCTAGCAGCATTTTGAAAGTGATGAGTCTACCTCACATAACGATATTTTTTGTTTATAGAGCCACATAACCTAGTAGCATTTGTTTTTGTGTCATGGAAGAATAAAGTATTCAAAACGTATACACTAAACTTAACACAGTATGTAAAATCAATATTGGCAAAATAAGGAATGTATTCCCCATGAATAAAGTGGCTGAGCCAGTTGAGTCCTGGAGTTCCATTGTTTCTGGTGGAAACTCTGAGCATGGTGTCACTTTTCTAACGAAATTAAACAAACTGTCAACGATGTTTGCTGGTGTTGGTTCTTTACACCTTTCCAGTTCTTTCACAACACACTTCTGTAATAGATTTATGTCTCTGAAAACAAGCAATAATTATTTTTATATATAAATTTGTATCACTGTTTTTTATTACGTAATATGTGAAAAAGTGATCTTATATTTTACCATTACATTTTCATTAAACTGAAAGCTAATGTAGCCATGATGTAACATCAGTAATGGCATAATATGAAGTACTAAAACTAAACATTTTTTCACTTATAGATTTGGATGCTTTAAATTTTTAATAAGAAAAATTTAATATTAATTTGTAATTTTTTTGTGTGATAACATTTTATTGATCTTTATGATATAGCATTATCAGGGAGAGGGAAAATACACATTGCTCCATGCTTCACAGACAAAAACAGGTACAAAACCAATACAATTTTCTTCACAACTCACAATATGTCACTTTGTTTTTCTGATTCAGTGGTTGTCATTTACTGTAATTATGATGGGACACTACCTTTTTAATAGGAATAACTAAACAATAACAGTTACTGAAGATGATTGTAGTCTTACAGGTACATCAGTTTTAAGTATTACTGTAGGCTACGCAATTTAGGCTAAGAGTGTATGCTGCATTATTTTAGAGAACATACTGTCTCTACTCTATAAATAATATTTAAATTTATATTGTATAATGTTTCAGCTATTTCTCTTATTTTAGAATAATTACATTCTTTAAAATGAGGACTACAAAATTAAAAAACAGTATAAGTATAGCCTATACAGTATTATACTGAGGCAGAGATTAATAAATGTGAAATGTGTACCATAAATGGCAATGATGAATATGTTACTGCTGTAGCAGCCGAACTCACTGGGGACGATGCATGTGAAGTCGATCTAGGTGTTTGAAAATAAATTTTATTGATAAGAATAATTATTTGTTATTTAAGCAACAGGATTCTGTTGGATAAAAGTATGGTTAAGCGTGCCAATTTTTACAAACATCGGTTGACGCATTTAAAAACTGTCATGAGATATACCCCTAAACAGATAACAGACACATGCCAAACAGTTGAGTTGAAACTGAGAACTTACTTCGCTTGTTCAATTATTTAATTTTTAATATCTTTTACATGAATGCACTTAGTTGTGATGCTAGCATACTAGTTATTTACCAGCTCATGTTTCACATATGGAAAACCACGTCAATTAAATCTGTTAATATAAACAAATTGAAATTTGAGAATACTAATCTTATTAACACTTTGAATCTGACCCTTCACTCATGTTGGGCCTTTTTTGTATTCATTTCAAATGCTGTAGCTTATAAACCATACAGTAAAAATACATATTACCTACTTTTTTATAAAGATCTTACTGTTGTGTTTAAAATGTCGTGTGTGATATATAATTCAGATGTGTCTGTAAATTTTGCATGTAATTAATTTTCAGAAAATAATTTTTTATTATTAATAATTAATTATTAATGTTTTATGAAAAATAAGAAATTGGCTGAGACACATGTAGTTACTAAAAACTCATATTATTACTTCTTATAAAGACATTACAAATATGTTCAATAATGTTTCTATGATAATCAGTTTTTTGAAACACGCTCTAAGGACAGTGGAACTTTACACATGCACTGAGTTTTCATCAGTTGTTCTTATGAAAGTGAATGCATATGAAATTAATGTGCGATTTGAGTACTATAGGAACACGTTCTGTTTCAAAACACCTCAAAAGGTGTATTTTACATGCAGTACTGTAAAGAAACACAGTGAATGCCATAATATGTCAATTAATGTCTAGAAGCATCCTGGGAAGTTTTCAAAGGATCTCCAACATCTTCAAAGTGTTAAAACGATAACTTTTATTAAACGATATACGTATAAGACATTAGATTATGGTTATTAAAGTATGTTATAATGTGAACGTATAAAGTATGTTTGAAATCTTATCAATGTGATGAAGAATAATCAAATTGGTGTTCACTGAGTTAGCAGATTTCATATGTAGAAGATTCGGTATCAAAGATTACATCTGGACCTATGACAGTATAATTTTCAATATGAGTATAAGTTAAATGTAACAAATAAAACTTATGAAATCAAATATATACTACATAAATATGGAGAAAAATAACAGTAAATATAAATGATACCGCCAGGATGAAAACCCGTTTAAGACAAGTTACTGAGCTCTCCTCAATTCTAATGTTGGAACAAATCAACTACAATAACTTATAACAAAAATAAAACAAATGGGTGAATTAAAGTTATGTGAGTGTATCATCAGATTTTTATGTTCCAATAAATTCTTTTGAAGTAAAACGGGTTTATATAGAACTGATACTACGTAAATCACTGTAACATGTACCCGTCAAAAATTAATTGAATGTGGTTTTAATCATAGGTTTGTTCTATAATACATTACTAGCTATATTTTCTGTGATCTTTATAGATCTGAGAGACTGTTCAAATAACTCAGTATCTTCATCTTCAGACAGTAAATATGGGAAATGCATTCATGCTTTCAGTGACAAGTTTTATAATAGCGGGTACTGACTTTATAATTTTGGACTGACTTGATGACTTTACCTGAATCAGTGGTATAGTGATCAAATGAACATCACTGAGCTAGCCATTGACACACTATTTACATCTTACTGGTGCAAAACATAGAAACGTTATTGGATACTGTACTAATGAGTGCATGGGTTTTGAATACGCATAGGGGTAAGGATGCATTCATACTGCAAGCAATTCATTTGGGGAGGGTACAGGTTAGAGGCTTGCCTAGCGGGAGTGTGACACAAGTGAACACATGGTATTTATTGTAGGTGTAATCTTAAACATAACCTAAATACCTATCTTGTATAATGGAGAATCTGCTTAGCACAGAAATGGAATGTTAAAATATCAGAAAAGCATATATATAAGACAGAAATGTTGTTTCCAAAATTTTACCTTACATAAGTAGAGTCTGTATGGGGTGGAGTGATCTGATGTTAAGTCAATGAGGTAAACACAACATAACACTTAACGTGACTTATAAAACACAGTACTTGCCTAATACAAGTCCACACAATGTACCATAATTTTGTGTTTACTGTTTTCACTGTTATTAAAAAACCCATGATAAAATTAATTTCAACTAACTCCTGTTAACGTGCAGTTTACTTTTAATATTTTGGGCCTCTTTATGTGTTCATTTCATTTTACATGTATTTCATTATGCGTGCGTGTGTGCAAATTATCCGCACGCACGAACACACACAAATTAAAATCTGTTCAGCAATAATGGGTCTCCTGACATGAAGATGCCAATGATGACAAATAAATGTCTTTTAAGCCTCTTTAGAGCATACATACAACAGCGTCATGTTAAATGATGTGAAACTGATTATGGGTGATATGAACACCAAAATAGGATGTGAAGAGATGTTTAACCTTAGACTAGAAACCACAATCTGCACGACGTATGTAATGAGAACAGGCGAAAATTTGTGGACTTTATAATCAGTAAAAACCTCACCGTAAGCAGTAGGCCTACATATTTCCAGCACAAGAACACATACAGGCCTACTCATGGTTGTGATGAAGGATATGCAGAGGATGTCTATAACGAGGGGTGAGAGAGTGGAAGGTATAGAAGTTCAATGTGGGCCTATTACTAATGACGAAATGTGCGAGTGGAATTCCAGCAGAAAATAGATCAAGGGTTAAGGAACATGAATGTGGACACAGAAATTAGCCTTGGATAACATTGGATAACACAGATGTGCATTGGAATAACATGGAAACAGCAATTCTGCAAGCGGTACAAGACAAACTAGGATACAAAGCAAGCACAAGACATAATGGATGGTTTGGCAGAAACTGTGAGTCATTAAAGAAAGAAACCAGACCAGGGAAAATGTTGTAGTGGGAGAAACAAGACCTTCTAGAAGCAATAAAAGCAAAAGAAGAGCAGCAACAACTGAATGCTGAAGGAAAACTGCAAATTCAGAAATAAAAGACTGAAAGAGCTGGATGATTGTTGAAACAAAATATCGGTATGGAGAACCATATATGACTTCCATGTTCTAAGATTTATATTTAAACTCATTTATGAAATAAAATGTTTCCATTGTAATATATCTAATAATCGTGTTGTGTACTTATTTATAATTGGAGGTATTATTGTTTTGTGTATATAATGCCACACGTTTATGTTTATGTTGTTTAAACGATTTCGTGTTATTATGATTTCGAACTAGTTGTTTAAAAGGACTGTAAAAACTGTTATCTTGATGCTTTCTGATATGTCTACCTCCCCACTTACCATCGGTGAACGTCCTCAATCTTCTCACATAGGGTCTATATTACTGAAAAGTCATAACATAATTCACAAAATATATCACTTTGACATTAGTATGCAGACAGTAAATAAAATGATAAGTATATTTAATATTGAATTAAATATTTAAATACTGGCCGCTCGAACAATGCTGCCACCTTGGGAAACAATTGCTCCTTGAATGAACTTTACTTGTGCCTATTTTAAGAGAAATAAATACGATTGATTCACAGGTAAGATAATTATGATTTTATTAACATCAATTAATTTGAATTGAATTCCTTTTAAAAACAATGAATAATTTTTTAAACAACAAAAAAGTTAATTATTTTATGAGAATCCTTCAGCTCAGGGCTGGTAACACTGATACGATATACATATTATTGTGAACCTTGTTAGGTTAATTTTGGTTATTATTACCAAAGTTCATGAGTTCTTTGAATTGTCATGATACAAGATACAAAGATGTTTATAATGAATAATATTTCTTTATATAGAATAATCAAAAAATTAAAAATATTTAACCTCAAATACGATATCAAAACTATCGTATCATGGTACAACTGGTGTACAGTCACTAGTTATTTAGGCAGGTGTAACACGTGTTCATAAACGCTACACATTAAAATAATATTATTTGTTTAATTATTACCAATGCAAGGTATCTTATTGAATAGAAAAATTCTTATTATTTGAGTCTCTTCAAAAAGAATTATTAATTTACGATATGACTCTTTGTTGACATGGAACGTTTGTTCTTTATAGGTTAACTCTACCTATAGTTCAGAGTAAGTTATTAAAATAAGTTAATTCATAGTATATTAATCTTAAAACTACATTCAACACATATTTAGCATGATAGGATTGTTTATTAAAGGCCGTGATAGTTCTCATAGGTTATATTACACTTGATTCACACGTTAGAGGTAGTCAAGTAAGCGTCTATCTTTATTCGTGTTGCTTACAATATTTGATATTAATTTGACTCCACTTATTATTTTCTTTAAGAATATTAAAATATTTTAATTAAACAACATAATTAATTAATCGAGAACTTTTACTCATTGTGCCTGTCAATGTACAATCATTTACTAGTTTAGCCATGTACAATGAGTACTTGACTAGAGTAGTTCAATATAATGTTTACCAATCGGCAATTATTATATTTCATTTTATTTTTAAATATCGTTAATAAATAGTACTCCCTGTAATTAACACTTCTCATCGCCCTTATTATACACTAGCGATGTTAAATAATTCTCACTATCACTCGTCGCACTGTCACACGTAAAGGGTTAGCTCCTCTGTTGAGGTTAGTTTACTAATATTTACTGGGTGACGCGCACAAATTTGAAATTTCTCTTGCTGACTACTGCACGCTCCGCTCGCCGTGATGGTAGCAATACAATTAATCCTCCTCGTCTAAGTTTCTTCTCGCGTCTAGTAAAATCAGGTCATCTCATTGGTTGAGAAATCTTTAATCTCAACCCCAAACGCCTTAGTGACATTAAAAATTTTAATTTTTGGCGTCGGATTTTGGGTCGGCGAGTATCCTGTGACGCGTTCATTCCAATTCGGAAATGATAGAAAATCTTATATCATATATATAATTTTCTTATTATTTGTCTGATCAATAAATGAATAGTCTCATTGTTTTGCGGATACTTGGGTCTTTCTTTTAAGTCCAAACAAGTTACAAATCCGTCCATTAACAATTTAATTCACTTCACACAACTCACTTATAGTGGTTCTTAATAAAAAATAAGTCTTTTCCACTATATTTCGTTATCTTATTCTAATATTTATAATTAAGTGTTTAGAGTCCATATCTCTCACTATTTAATACAAAATATTAAGATATTTATGGTTTTAGCAAAATGCATTCATGGCGTGCAAGCCATGTATGTCCTAGCATTTGTATCTGCTTATATTACCATTATGTCTTATCCTATTATACCCTTTCGGTATTCAAATGTTACTTAACATCCTTTTATACCTTTGCTGATATTTTACTCCAGCAAATGGTGTCTTATTTAATCATATAGCATTGTTTAAATGCACCATGCTATAATTTCGTTATTTTGTCACTCTTATTTAGTCATTGTTAGTATTTATTACATGTATTATTATTATTTAAAGTGTACCCAGACATTGTATATTGTCTGTCTAGTGTACTTACTAACTTTTTGTTGGTTGAATTTTCTTTAAACTGCAGTAGAATGGTTATTTACACCTAGTCCTATTAGTCAAGTAAATTGGTTTATCATTTTATTGTTATTAATTTACTTATATAATGATTGTTAGGTATACTCATAGTTGAATTGAATATTCCTCTCACTACTGGTAACATTCTTTACTCTCTATTTACAAGTTTTATTAGTGTTTTTTGTGTAACTCTGTAGTCACTTGGGGTTTTGTCTGATTTGTCTATTGTTTGTATCAATAATTTGACTTATATAGTTATGTTCCTCAGCTTATAATGTATCCACTGTCTTATACTCTCTCCTATGGCGCTACAGCCCAAGTCGGGCCCTGGCCTCCACCAATCTCCGCCTCCAATCCACTCTATCCACTGCAACCCTCCTCCAGTTTCTTATCCCCATGTCTCTCGCGTCCTCTGCAACGCCATCTATAAGGAACTGTCTTATACATTTGTCCTTACTTGGTTTCTGCTTTGAACAATTACTTGTAATTACTTTATCTAATTATTGTGTGTGATTTTATGTTGTAGGTCCTGCTCAAATGAGGTTATGTGTTACTGATTTGACAACAATATGCTTCCTATTTTGTTCAACATTCTGCCTAAATACTGGACTCTTATTATGACATGTTATTATTATTGTTTATTACAATGTTTTACACACTTATGTTACACATTTTATGGGTTTGTATCTTGGCTTGTATATTTTGGTTTGTTTCTTTACAACAAATTGTCTTGTTTATAACACTTTAGTTATTATATTTATTTACATTTTGTCCTGTGTTACTTTGACATTCAGGCATATTTCATATCAAGGATTTTATAGTTTGTTTCATTGGTATTTTTGAGCAATTATTTCTCTTTTCAGTTCCATTACATTGGTGGTCTTACTAAGTATGTCTGTGTTACAATCTTGGATTACAATTCGTACACTGAATGTTTGTGTATTTCACTTGATAATCATTGATTTCATTTGTTAACACTTTTTCACTTCCCTTGTCATAAACATTTCACTTATATTGTCTGTGGTGCTTACTTTGGGTAGTGTCATTATATTATTTATCGTTGCACTCATATAAGGTACTCACTATTATTGTCTGCGATTACTTACTAAGTTTTCAACACTTGATTTTTATCATTTAGGTTTCATTATGTCCTTGTTGGATAGTTTTATAACTATTAATCTGGTAGTCATTATTCTTATCTCATCACTTTTCTGGTCGTGGTGCCTTCCTTACTTTGGGAATGCTGGTGTCTTGTCTTTGTTATATATTCTTCATTTTTCATGATACATTTCTTCTTCGTCTTCTTCATACTTCCTCTTCTGGTTATTCGGTTGCTTCTTCTTCATTTTTAATTTTTATCACTTACAGGGCATCTTTTGTTCCCTCACTATTTGTAATAACTCATGTCATATTTATAACACAATTATTTACATCATATTTCTAGTTATTTGTCACAATTCACATTTATTTTGTTTACATAATATGTTCACTCTCTATAGTGATAATTTTTTAATATGTCCCATCACTATTATGATAATATTTAATATATCCTCACTATTATGATCTATTTAATGTATCCTCACTATTATGATAATTATTAATATGTCTCCTCGCTATCATGATAATATTTAATATATCCCCTCACTATTATGATCTATTGGGCCTATATTACTAACGTATTAGTTTGATCCTTTATCTTCATTTTTCCTCCTCTCTACTTGATGATACATTTATTATGGTTCTTCTTTCTTCTTCGTTGGTTTGCTTTGACATTATTCATATATAGATACACATTTGGCTTTTATACTTCCGTTATTCCTTCTCATGTTTGATGAAATATGTTCGTGGTGCACTCTTATTTGACGTGTTATATCATTTATATGTAACCATTATTTTGTTACGTTACACCATAGAAACTACTTCTTTCCACTTATTGCTTCAGCCTTAACCACAGTACTGTGGTCACTAACGTATACCACCATACGTTATCGCACTCGATTTTCACCGATGATGGCAGTCGACGGCACTGCAGAAATGTCTGGTTTTGCAGAAAACACTGGACTACGGCCAAACAGCCCGGGAAGGAATTTTAACAACAAACTACTACTTTGTTGCCGATAACGTAGCACACATATAAAAATTATCCCCTCCTCCTTCAACTATAATTTTCATTTATAGAAAATTACCCCCACCCCGTTCAACTATCCTCTTCATTTATAGATATTTCATCTATGTTTCTACAGTGGATTATTAAGATCTTCTTATCAGGATACTTTATTTATCAAAATTAAGTACTTTACTCTTGTTACAACAAAAATGTTTCAGGTAAACTGCCCTATTCCTGTAACCGATCTTCACCAAAATCAATAAGCCTTGAGTCTTCTACAACTCAGGCACATATGTAAAAAATTAGTTGATTCTGTTTGAATTTATGGCAGTTATCATTCGTCATGAAAAAATTTCTCTTGTTACAACATAAAATGTTGCAGGTAAACTACCCCTTTCCCTTAACCGATCTTCACCAAAATCAACAGGCCTTGAGTTCTCTACAATTTAGGGATGTATGCAAAAACTTAATCGATTATGTTTGAATTTACGGCAATTATCATTCGTCATAGAAAAAATTAATCTTGTTATCACATAAAACGTTGCAGGTAAACTACCCCTTTCTCTTAACTGATCTTCACCAAAATCAATAGGTCATGAGTCCTCTACAATTCAGGGATGCATGCAAAACATTATTTGATTCTGTTTGAATGCGCGGCGGTTATCGTTCGTCATAGGAACAATTACTCTTGTTAAAACATTAAAGGTGGCAGGTAAACTACCCCTTTCCCTTAACCGATCTTCACCAAAATCAATAGGCATTCAGTTCTTTACAATTCAGGAACGTATGCAAAGAATTATTTGATTCTCTTTGAATTTACGGCAGTTATCATTCGTCACAGAAAAAATTACCCTTGTTAAAACATAAAAATGTTGCAGGTAAACTACCCCTTTTCCTTCACTGATCTTCACCAAAATCAACAGACCTTGAGTACTTAAACTTCAGTAATGTATGGAAAAAATTATTTGATTCTCTTTGAATATGCGGCAGTTATCATTCGTCATAAAAATAAAATTACCCTTTTAAAACATAAAACGTTGCAGGTAAACTACCCTTTTCTCTTGAACGATCTTCACCAAAATCAACAAACCTTGAGTACTCTATAATTCAGGAAGGTGTACAAAAAGGTATTTGATTCTGTTTGAATCAACGGCAGTTATCATTCGTCATAGAAAAAATTACCCTTGTTAAAACATAAAATATGGCAGGTAAACTACCCCTTTCCCTTAACTGATCTTCACCAAAAACAATAGGTCTTTAGTACTCTTACAATTCAGGGCTGTATGCAAAATATTATTTGATTCTGTTTGAATTTGCGGCTGTTATCGTTTCCCATAGAAAAAAATCCACACACACACACACACACACACACACACACACACACACACACACACACACACACACACACACACACACACACACACACACACACACACACACACACATCGAAAAATGACTTTTTTTCATGTTTTGAGGGTAGTACAATCAGAATCTGCAATTATCTCAAACACGATTTTTTTTTGCCATCACCATACTTCCATTTCCTTATGGAACATGGAAGTAAAAAGAAGTCAGGAAAATGTATACAGGAATTAGAGAAATCAAAAGAGGATCAACAAACAAGCCTCTTGAATTATGTAAGATATCCGGGCTGTTTGGCCGTGGTCCCTGGTTTAAAACAAAACCAAACGTTTCCGCAGCACCACTGGCTGCCATCATCGTGGTATAAAATTTCTGCACTTTGGGTGTCTACGTGCAGGCCCACAGTACTGTGGTATAGACTAAAGCTGTCCTGCCATGCTACCTGTACATATAAATTCAGCAAAGTCCCACGTACAGGTAAAAATGACACCATCAACCAATCACAATAGAGATGGAGTATGATTGGCTCGCACCAAGCTATGCCATTATGTACTCACTTGTTTTCCAAGAAATACTGTGGGGAAGGCTGCTGATTTCCCGCGATGCTACATGTGCTAATTGTTTACTAATTGCAACCCCCACACAGGTAAGTACAGCATCACCGGCCAATCAGAAACAAGAAGGTGTGTGAGAGGCTCGCATCGCGCCATGCCATAAAGTACTTAATGAGATGCTTTCGCCCCGCCGATTCATAGCGATCGCAGCATGCTTCTGAATCAAGACGGACTCCATATGAAGACGAGGGAAGTAATCACTCACCGCCGACAAGAGTTTCGTCTCATCGAAACAGATTCGATGGTCGGCATTGGCGAGCGCGTGTTCGGCCACGGCAGACTTCTCCGGCTGTCCCAGTCTACAGTAACGGCTATGTTCACCCACGCGTGTGCGGACGCTGCGCTTCGTGGTACCAATGTACACCTGGCCGCATGAGCAGGGAACTCCGTACACACCGCACGATGACAGCGGGTCTCGGACATCCTTCGTCGGCCGCAAGAACTGGTGTATCTTCCTTGTCAGCTTGAATATTGGCCTCACACCGTGCCGACTGAGCAGCCTACCAATGTCCGTCACCCCATGAATGTAGGGCAACGCTGCGAAACCGACGGTCTCCCATGAATCCACTTCCGGCCTGGTTGTTCTTCTCGGCCGGACCGCACGTCTCACCTCCCCGACAGAATATCCATTGGCCTGCAGCGCTAGTTCGAGGTGGCGCAGCTCGTCATCGAGGTACCGGGGCTCGCATATCCTCCTAGCCCGGTCCACCAAGGTCTTCAACACCGCCCTCTTCTGGCTGGGATGGTGGTTCGACTGTTTATGGAGATAGCGGTTAGTGTGCGTCGGTTTTCTATATATGTCCGAGGCTGCCATCGGTCCTTCTAAGGACCAACACGTCCAGAAAAGACAGCTGATTATCGGTCTCCCTCTCAACGGTAAACTGTATCCGTGGGTGAACCTGACTGAGATGTGCCAGGAACCTGCCGAGTTCTTCCTCCCCATGGCTCCAGATAACAAATGTGTCATCAACATACCGGAACCAGCACCTCGGCTTCAACGGAAAAGATGTAATTGCCCGCTGTTCAAACTTTTCCATATAAAAGTTCGCCACCACAGGACTGAGTGGACTCCCCATGGCCACACCATCAATCATTTCGAAGAACTCACCGCCGTACTGATAATATGTAGTTTTCAGAACATGCCGGAAAAGCGCTGTAATATCTGCCAGAAAAAGGTTAGCTAAGTGGCCAAGGACATCATCTACAGGCACCATGGTGAACAACGAAACCACGTCAAAGCTGACCATTATGTCTCCAGGCTGCAACGACAACCCACCGAGCCTTTCAAGAAAGTGTGTTGAATCCCTCACATATGACTCCGTACCACCTATATGTGGCCGGAGAAGTCTGGGACAGCCGGAGAAGTCTGCCGTGGCCGAACATGCGCTCGCCAATGCCGACCATCGGATCCGTTTCGATGAGACGAAACTCTTGTCGGCGGTGAGTGATTACTTCCCTCGTCTTCATATGGAGTCCGTCGTGATTCAGAAGCATGCTGCGATCGCTATGAATCGGTGGGGCGAAAGCATCTCATTAAGTACTTTATGGCATGGCGCGATGCGAGCCTCTCACACACCTTCTTGTTTCTGATTGGCCGGTGATGCTGTACTTACCTGTGCGGGGGTTGCAATTAGTAAACATTTAGCACAGGTAGCATCGCGGGAAATCAGCAGCCTTCCCCACAGTATTTCTTGGAAAACAAGTGAGTACATAATGGCATAGCTTGGTGCGAGCCAATCATACACCATCTCTATTGTGATTGGTTGATGGTGTCATTTTTACCTGTACGTGGGACTTTGCTGAATTTATATGTACAGGTAGCATGGCAGGACAGCTTTAGTCTATACCACAGTACTGTGGGCCTGCACGTAGACACCCAAAGTGCAGAAATTTTATACCACTGATGATGGCAGCCAGTGGTGCTGCTGAAACGTTTGGTTTTGTTTTAAACCAGGGACCACGGCCAAACAGCCCGGATATCTTACATAATTCAAATGACACCGGCCGTGAAAGCCTAAGGAATAATTTAAAACAAGCCTCTGTTGAGAAAAAGCAGGGAACCCTGATGGAGACCAGAGGGGGATTCTGAAGAGACAGGAAGAATATTTCCAGGAACTCTTGAATTCAAGCCCGGTGAGTGACAACCCAAGTTGTTGAACCTGACAGAGTGGGTAAGAAGGTATAGGAATCGACCAAAAGAGATGAGAGAAGCCACAAGGAAAATGAATAACCACCACCTACATAAGTTTTTAAATATAATGGTCGAGAGAGGACCAAAAAAGTGAGAATAAAGCAGAGGGGAGCTGTTCAGCACAATGCCTGAGGCTGCTGTAGAATGCTGGACAATGTTATGGCTGACTTGAGTAAACTGGGGATCTGAAACCGGAGGCGTCTGGTGGCATTGAGTGAGAAATGATGGAGACAAGCAGTCAACAAAGCTTGGCTCTCAATGGGGCGTAACACCAATAAAAAAAAGTTAGTACTAACGGGCCTACTGAAATTAGTTGTAACTTCAGGAGGCTCATTCTTCTAATTTTGAAAGTACGAAAGCAAACAAATCTTTACTCACATGTAAGTAATCAAAAAACTACCTTCATAGAAACAAGTTTGACAAAATAAATTGGAAAACTTGCCAGTTTGTTACATCTGTTATTAAATTCATGAACTGTGTAAGATCTAGTAGTATTAGGTATATTACCGAGTTTTAGACCTGTATCTTCCTGGAAAATTATTTTTTATACAATGGATGACACAGACACTTCGAATATGTGATCACTGGACTGGGCTACGTTGTGCAATATGTACAACTCAACATTTACTGTGACCTGCTAAGTGAGCCTCTACCCTCCACATGAATTGCTTGCAGTATGAATGCCCCATAAGTACTATGTAGACAGAAAAAAAATAAACTTCAAAAGTGAGAAGGGCTGCTTCAATAGTACCAAACAGTAAGTAGACCAGAAGACCACAGACTTGCGGAGCTTCTCCATGTAGAATGTGGCATGCAAAGCTGGCTGAACTAGTTTGGGCTACTGGAAGAAACGCATGATTTAACAGCATTCATAAAACTATATTACGAGCCATAAAAGACTGTAAATAATGTTAAACACTCCTAGGATTATATTTCGAAGGTTAACAAAATTAAGAAGTAGAAGAGTTACTGGGGATGGAAAATATATAAGGTGGTGTAAAAGCACAGGTAACAGTAGATTGAATACATGCAGAGTAGAGTGCCCAAAGTGATAGAAAAAAGATAACTACATGGACGTTATTGAAGAACAGACTAAGACAAACTAAGGAAGAGACCAAGATGGAAGAAGAACCATGTGCAGACAGATGGTGGATAGCTGATGACACAAAACTGGAGGATATTTATGAGAAGTACAAGAGTAGAAATGGCTAATGAACACAGTGAGGAGGCACAAAATCTTCGAATTCCTAAAAAAAAGTACAGATACATAATGAGTGATTCATTGCAAAGTACACTAATAAGAGCTCTAGGAATGTTCTACAAATGTAAGGTCTGACAGCCTAATAAGTGACATGACTGTATTGCAGTTGAAACAAGAAACCTAACCGGACAAAGACGGTGCACATATTTTATCATACTTTTACTTTTAAACAAGAGTGATAACTTTGATGAACAAAGATTTTTATATTCATGAGACTGTGACACACAGGGCGGAATAGTGAAGTTGTTTCAGGGTGGAATAGTATAGTTGTTTTAGTGTGAACTATAAATGTGCATGACAGTGGTATATGTCATTACAGTAGGAAAGCATTTCCAATGGAATGTGTATGTGATGACGTGTTTGTTTGTGTACAAGTGCTGTGAATATGTAGTTCACAAATCATTAAGTTGAATGTTATTAACTTATGTTTTACTTCATTTATTTGTTTAAATAATTTATCTGAAAGCAAATCACTGGTGTGCTTTATCTGAACTTCTCCTTTCAACATTAAATGACATTCCTATACACTAAACAAACTGATGTTTTCTGATTGTCATGATGCATATAGCAGGAGAAGTTCAGGTAGAGACTGAAGTCACATTGCCCCATCAATGTTTTCTATTATGTTTCCACCAAAGTGCTGGTATTATGGGTGTTGCTCAACCATCAGTTTAGAGTAAATAAGCTATAAAATGAAATATGAAAACATTAAGGAGTTAATAGCGTTCAATGGAAAGTATGAAATTCTATGTGGAAACTATGCAGAATTATATGGAAACATATGTGGAGACGTTTGTGTACAATTCAAATTGGTGTATAGGTTGGTGGTGTACTGGTGATCTACAACTTGTAACTGGACAGAATGGTGGGATTGATTTTATTAAATTATAAATGCTAAGAAAGGGAGTTGCCCACACAGGGCCTCAGTTTTTAACAATTGGTTCACTTACGAGACACCCAGTTGCACGTTGGCTCAGTTAGCTCGGCCAGATGCGCCAATCCCAGGTGCTGTGGAATGTGAAAGAGCGCGCGTATGCCTGCGCGAACAGATGAATTGTCACATATGAGGTTCGCTAGTCAGCCAGAGCGAATCTACAGTAATTAGCGTGGCTTAATGAGATATCACGTGACGCCAGCTCGACCTATGAAATTGCAAGTTGCCACGAGCAGGACGACGTTTAGCCATGTTGGAAAATTTATTCAGCGTCAATTAGTTGAACCGGCCGGTTAAACGTAAAAGGCTTGCGAGCCGAAAATTTATCAAAGGTATCAAAATATAATGTAAACTATGAATTAAAGCGATCTAAAACAGTGTAACATCACCTAAGTTCAGTGGTATCGAAATTAAACAGTGAGAACTCATTTCGGACAACTAGTGACCAAAAAATGCGGAGTGCGACACGTGGTCTGCAGGGATGCCACTAAAGACGTAACAGTATACTAAATAAACCAATTATGAAAATTTAAATTAAAAAAGCGCTTTAATTAAATGGGGTTAAAAAATGAATGAAAGTGTGTGTGTGTGTGTGTGTGTGCGCACGCGCAAAAAACTGGGTTGCCTTTGTTTAATTTAAGTAGTTAGTTATATTAATTATAAGGAATTCAATTTTATTTTGTTTGTCTTTACTAAAGGGGGTTTTGTACACTCAGGGTAAAAAATGTGTTTTTCGAGTTAAAGTCTGAAGAAAACATGAAAGAGAAATTAAATAAATTTTATTTAATTTAAAAGAGAATAATAATAACAAGAATGTCAATAAAAGTTGAGTTATATAACAGTAAAAATGCGAGTCGAATTTCTCAATAATATAAAACCCTAAATCACTTATAATTCACGAGTTCACATGAAGACTCTGGGACCCGATGCAGGTAAGGGATTTATAAGATGTGTATGTTTATTAAATATTATTTTGTTTAGAAATCGGTAAGTTCTCAAACTTTAACAGTGAATAGCAGAGCTCACTATTCAAACATATGGGACCACAATACTTGCATAATTTCTCAATGCCGACTATGTAAGCTTAGTTGTTAACACATGACTTGCAACGTTAACACCAGTAGTGCTGCTGGATATCCTTAGTTGTGTTATTGAAACAGCCACTGTTACTATTTTTTTTAAACTTGCCTTCTTCATTACGAAAGCTGTGTCCACTGTAGTATTTCACTTTAGTTTAAAGTATATATGATGTGACATCATAACATTACATAGCTTGTTGTGTATGATAGATAAAACTGTTTAAATTACTGACTGAAATAAGCATATAAGCACTTTACCTCATTAACAATTTTTTTATTTGTTTGTGTAGTAAACAGCAGTTCTAAGTTTTCCTGTTAAGATTTGTGTAGCACACACACGCACATACTTAATCAATATATTAACACTTTGAAGCCTACGGACAAGTGTGACTGTCCATGGTTTTAACAGTATTTATATTTAGTAGACAGCTCTTATATGTCCTGTGACGGTAGCGATATGCGAACATCTGCTCTCCAGTACCAGCGGTGGACACAGCGAGCCAATCAAACAACGTGCTCGGAGCGAGCCAATCAGCGATCCCGGTTAGTCAATAAAACCCGGGCCGGCAGAAAATTTTGCGCACTCTCCATCGCCACGCCATCGAACGCACTTCATCTCCTCTCCTCTCTCGGACGACATCGGGGCGGAGTCAGCCGGAAGGAACAGCCGAAGAATAGAACCGCCGCCGTTCTTGCGTCTTCGCACTCCCGTTCCGCGCCAGCGATGGATTTCGCTGGGCCGGCAGCCGACTCTACAACCGGTGCCGAAAGAAGAGGAGGACTGCAGTACGCCACGATCAGCGGGCGCAGCCGCCGAACACCTCAGCGCGGCACGACCAACATCACAGTTCTCGCCACTCGGTCCTTTTTAGGGCCACCAAAATAACTAGAGTGTACAATTGGCGCCATTTGTCATGCGGCAAGCCTTTTGTCCGGTGACAAGTGGCGCCCAACGTGGGGCGACGATCATCTTGCGGATGCAAGATCCAGCCACGCCAGCGAGCTACCAGCCGGCACACCAATCAACATGGCGCCCAACAGACACCTCTACAACATCCGGAGAAGAGCAGTAGGCTGGGTACCGGAGAGCATTCAAGACCCGGGGGAGTTGTGACGGTAGCGATATGCGAACATCTGCTCTCCAGTACCAGCGGTGGACACAGCGAGCCAATCAAACAACGTGCTCGGAGCGAGCCAATCAGCGATCCCGGTTAGTCAATAAAACCCGGGCCGGCAGAAAATTTTGCGCACTCTCCATCGCCACGCCATCGAACGCACTTCATCTCCTCTCCTCTCTCGGACGACATCGGGGCGGAGTCAGCCGGAAGGAACAGCCGAAGAATAGAACCGCCGCCGTTCTTGCGTCTTCGCACTCCCGTTCCGCGCCAGCGATGGATTTCGCTGGGCCGGCAGCCGACTCTACAACCGGTGCCGAAAGAAGAGGAGGACTGCAGTACGCCACGATCAGCGGGCGCAGCCGCCGAACACCTCAGCGCGGCACGACCAACATCACAGTTCTCGCCACTCGGTCCTTTTTAGGGCCACCAAAATAACTAGAGTGTACGATTGGCGCCATTTGTCATGCGGCAAGCCTTTTGTCCGGTGACAGTCCGTAGGTTTGTTTGATGGTAACGGTAATATTTTAGTTTTCCAATACAACTGCAGAGGGCAGCACCAGCTTGGAAACAAAGAAACTGCGTTACTTACTTTGTTTGTAAACATGTGGGTCTCACGTGAAGCCATTTTGTGTGGGTACGCTGTGTTGCGACATGCGCGCAGTATTTTGCTGGGTTAGTTTCGTGCTTTATTATAATGGATTCGTGTAAATATCTTACCAAAGATGAGAGTCATGAACTTTGTAATAATTCTGGGTCAGATATTGATGTCCGTTTCATATTCTGAAGTTAGTAACAATGAAAGTGAAAGTAATAAAAACAGTGACACTGACACATGTGAAGTACGTAACATAGTGAATATCATGATTAAAATTGTTTTTCACAAAATACTTTGGCGAATATTTGTATGATCATATTGAATTGTACACTGAAGCAAACAGTGATTCTTGGTGTGAAATTAATGAGCAACCAAACTTACCAGTATTTGAAAGAGTGTGGTATTATAACCTCAACTGATAACACATTGTCTGCTTTTGCTGTTTTAGTGTTTTTTTATATTATTCAGACTAATAAAAAAAGGGACAAATCAGTATGCTTCAACATCCACTCATACACTAACACTGCAGAACAAAGTGAACAAATTTTTACTCTATAACAAATGGACAACTCTGAAACTGGAGGAACTTTACTTTATTTAGTATTATTTGACATATGTCCCTTGTAAAAAAGCCCCGAATTAGAGACTACTGGTCGGAAGATCCTGTTTTGGCATCTTCATGAGTTTGCTAGTAAACTCCTTAGACGTGACAGGTCTAACAATAACATGGCAATACTAACAATGTTGCACATAAATGACAATGCTTCGTGGGTGCCTCATAATCAGCATGGGCATGACCTTTACATAAAATTCGACCAGCGTTTGACTTTTTTGTGTAGAAGTGTAAGCAGGTGTTTTATCCTGGTGAAAATCTAACAGTATATAAAGGAAGTGTCCCTTTCAGGTACATAAAAAATAAACCGAACAAATACAGCTTGAAGTTTTATATCCTAAGTGATGCAAGAACCGGTTACATTCTGAGTGCTGATGCTTCGGATTTGCAATGACCATCTGGGGCAAGGACACACAATTTATATGAATTTCTGTATAGTGTTTCTGTATTCGATGCGTTGTGGGAGAAGAAAAATTTAGCTGTTGGCACTATTATGAAAAATTGTTGGCAAATACCACAGGTAAAACTGAAGAAAGGTGAATGCAAGTTTCGGCATAAAAATAATTTGTTCTTTCTCAGCTGGAAAGATAAATGAGATGTATATATGTTGTCAACAAAACATAAAATAACAGCTTCCCAAGTAAATGTTCACACTCGACAGGGCCGACCTGACATTGTGAAACCTGATGTAGTGTTAGATTACAACTCCACAAAACTGCAGTTGACCATTGTGACCAGCTAATGAGCTACTACCCATTTGAAAGGAGAACTATGAAGTGGCGGAAAAAGGCATTTTTCCATTTAGTTATGATGGCTGTTGTAAATCCATTTATAATTTACAAACAGTCAAGAGAAAATAATAACTGTCAGTTAGCTGACTTCATAAGAAATCTTGCAAAGCAGCTAGCCGAACAAGGGGGAAGAGAGCTACAATATACAATTGCAAGCAGAATGATCACTGTTGCACACCACTATATAAAATTATCCCGATTAGCGCTTTCAAGCTTCACAGCTCATCGTCAGATCGGAAATTGAAAGCGCTAATCAGGATAATTTTATATAGTGCTGTGCAACAGTGATCATTCTGCTTGTGATTTCAACCACTAACACAACTTTATTCATTAATATACAATTGGTTATTTTACCTTTCCGACCCTACTATTGATAAAAGTGGTCAGTAGAATACCTAAACTGAAGTATATTTCAATATGACAAAATTGATTAAGTGACAAAACAATAACTCATGGTTGTTTTCCATACGGCAGAACAATGCAGTAAAACTGCTTACTGTGCAACCCAAACCAACCGACGCATTACACGTTATTACAACTAGTAAACTTTGGAACACAACTGCAACTGACCAACCACTGGTTTTGAACACTGCATAACGGTTCACACAAAATGACTACCCCGTACAATAGATTAATTTTATCATTGTGATATGTACTGTGACGCAGCGAGGCGAAGATCTGCTCTCGGCGCCAGCCGAGACGTGACATGAGAAGACGAGGCGAACCAATCAGGAATCAGCAGCCGAGATGTGACCAACTAACGTGCTCAAGGCAAACCAATCAGGGACCAGAGACACTCTGATAGGTTCATGGCACACAACCTCTCAGGGCATAAAAAGAGCGCCGCTAGAATTTTTTGGCGCACTCCATTGGACGTTGTGAAGCCAGCCAGAAGAAAAGGAAGAACGGAGAATGGAGAGCACAGGAGAACCAGTGATGGAAATCGACTGGGACAGCAGCGGGCTCTACATACCGCTGCCGAAAGAGGACCGCAGTACGCCCGGAACAGCGAACGCAGCTGCCGAACTACAAAGCGTGGCTCGTGCGGCATACGCAAATGATTTAGCATCCTCGACAAACGGTCCTTTTAAGGACCTCAAAAACGATAGTGTGTACGCTTGGCACCATTTGTCCTGTGACAAGTGGTGCCCAACGTGGGGCAGCAATCATCGTGCGGATGCACGATACGGCCACGCCAGCAAGCTACCAGCCGGCCCACAAACCAACATGGCGGCCAACAGCTACACTCAGCGGGACACCGGGTTCGAGGTAGAGCAAGGGTTTGCGCAATTTTCCGCAGCTCTTAGGTACACGTTGCCACCGGTGATCACAGCTACATACCATGGCCTCAAGTACGAGGATCCAGAACGATATCTTCGACAGATAGAGTGACAACTGCGGGACTACAGAGTCCCACCGGAACAGTGGGCGGATTACGCAGTGCGGCAGCTCTGAGTAGAAGCTGCCACGTGGGCAGAGAGATACACGGGATTGCAGATAAATTGGCCCAAGTTTTGCGACCGCTTCCGGCATAACTTCTGCACGACGCAACGCGACACAGAGCTGCTGGCCGAGCTGTACGGGCAAACGCAGTGGCAGGAATCGGCAGAAATCTTTATCCTGCAAAAAATCAAGCTGTTTCGCCGTCTGTACCCCGGAGGTGACGAGAGGACGAGCATACCCATGCTCACACAACTACAGCCACGCCTTCTACCGGCGCTGAGGTTCCCGCCACCTATAACTTTGGAGGAACTTTTACAATGGGCAATGAGCATCGAGGCAGACTTCGACCAAGATCATCATGCGCGAGGTCGGGATGACTCTGCTGAAAACTCCCTGGATCGAGTAGGGGGGTCGAAGCAGTGTCGATCGCTCTCAAGCACAAGAGGAATAAAGAATGAACAGCCAAACGCCCAAGTGCCGCTTCTACCCAGGAAGACACTTCCATCGGGACTGCCCTGTGAAGAACCGGCAGGGAAACAACCAAGCGCCCCGGTAAATAGCCCACCGGGGCGCGTGAACCAACTAGGTACAGACATACTGCGCATTCCAATAGAGATTGCCGGCCAAAAACTGACTGCAGCCTTGGACTCCGCCGCAAACTACGGCTTCGTATGAGCTGGTCTGCTGCCCGGAGGAAGGAAGAAGGAGCCCCGAGATGTCCAGCTAGCACTACGCGGTCAGCAATGTCACTCAACGGCCGCCGTCATCGCAGACATTATAACTGGGAGTCTCGCGACCACCACCAGTCTGCTAGAAGTGCCAGGACTGCAAGAGGAAGTTTTGCTGGGCCATCACTGGCTCACGGCCAACCAAGCAGTGGTGGACTACTGACAGGGCTGCCTTCACATTGGCAGCAAGAACCGACAGACGGTCTTCTGGAATGACCGCACGGAACCTGAGGAAGACGACATTGATGAAGCTAGCCTTCAAACATCAGCAGGTGGCCAACACCGTAAACGGCTTCTGGAAAAGTTACACCGTCATCGCAGTCTGTTCTCCCGTGGCCCGCTCCGCACCACATCTGCGGCCAAGCACGAGAATCGGCTGAAGAAAGGTAGCCAACCATTCCGGCTCCCGATGTACCGGTACTCCGATGAGAAGAAACGCACCATCCGGGAACAGGTAGAAGAGATGCTGAAGCAGCGGATCATTGAACCGGCCACCTCGCCATACAGCTCTCCGGTGGTGATTGTGAAGAAGAAGAAGAAGAAGAACAGCACACCCCGGTTCTGTGTGGACTTCCGGAGGCTGAACGATCAGACCGAGGATGTGGCCTCACCACTGCTGCTGATATACGAAACCATCAAGGATCTCAGCGGGGCCAAAGTCTTCTCAACCCTAGATCTGAAGAGCGGCTACTAGCAGATCCCGCTGGAGGAAGAAGCAAAGAAGTACACAGTATTCTCGGTGCCAGACGGAGGTCACTACCAGTTCCGGGTGATGTGCTTTGGGCTGAAGAACACGCCCAGCACCTTCCAACGGCTGATGCAGGATGTTCTCACGGGACTATTACGGGAGTGCTGCCTCGTCTATTTGGATGACATCACTGTCTACTCCTCCGACTGGAAAACACACCTGCGACACCTGGATCAAGTCTTGGAAAGGCTGCAGATGCACCAGCTGACCTGCTCACTCAACAAGTGTCACTTTGGTCGGGAAGAAGTCACCTTTCTGGGCAACGAGATTACTCCGGACGGTAACCTCCCGCAGCAGCAACATATCAGAGCGAACGAAGACCAGCCGGTCCCCAGCAACAAGAAAGAGCTACAACGCTTCCTGGGAACCTGCAACTGGCTGCGAGAGTACATCCCCTGCTTCGGCATGATTTCGGAATCATTAACGGACCTGCTGCGGACAAGAAAGTGGCACTGGGACGAGACAACGCAGCGAGCCTTCGAAGAGGTTAAGGCCGCTTTCCGCCAGCCGTTAAAACTCTCATGACCGGATCGGGACTTACCGATGTTTCTCCAGACCGCCAGCCAAAAGGGACTTGGAGCGATGCTTTATCAATGGACTGAAGCCGGAGAGAGGCGCATCATCTCGTACGCCAGTGCCAAGCTCCAAGAGGTGGAGAAGAACTACTACTCCAACGAACTGGAGTGCATGGCAGTCGTCCGGGCCATCAAGAAATACCGGCCATACTTGGAGGATCGCCATTTCACCCTGAGGACCGACAACAAGGCGCTAACCTGGCTGAAGCAGGCGACGGGGCAGAAGACGTAGTACGCTCGCTGGGCTCTACTGATACAGAACTTTAAATTCACCATCGTCCACTGCCCGGACAAGGAGAACGAGTTGCCAGACTTCCTCTTGAGAGAACCAGGGCTTGAAGATACCGCTGGCGTCCAAGAAGAACCACGGATGCAGCCTGAAGAGAGGCCACTTTGCAGTGTTGCGGCAACTGCACTGCGACTAAAGAAATCACGGCTGTCGGCATCCATCACGCAGTGCAGGAGGCGCAAGAAGGCGACCAGGAGTGCCAAGCGTGGAGAAACGACCCTGCGGCAGCTACAGCAAGAGGATACCGAGTGGACAACGGCCTGGTGTGAAAGAACAGGCGCAACCAGAAACCAGGATTTTACGTGCCGCCAAGTGTCCGCCTGGAGGTCATCAGGCACTTCCACGACTTCCCTGAAGCCAGTCATGCGGGGGCCGAAGAAACATTCGGGCCATCGGCAAGGCCTTCATCTGGACCAGGCTAACCATCGACGTCCGCAGATACGTCCGGAGTTGCAGAATATGCGCCCTCCACAAGCATGGCGCCAATTCCAAACAGGACCAACAGCGACCTCACCGACCCAGGAGGTGTTGGAATACTGTTGCCCTGGACGTCATGGGACCATATCCGCTGACTCGAGCTGGCAACCGGTACATCGTAGTGGTCACGGATATGATGTTGAGATGGGTGGAAGCAAAGGCCGTGCGGAAGGCAGACGCCGACACCATCATCCGCTACCTGGAGGAAGAAGTGTTCCCTCATTGGGGATACCCAGAGGCGTTGCTCACCAACAACAGGAAGCTGCTCACGGGCCACAAGTGGAAGCAGATGTGCGACAAGCTGCACATACGACTGTGGACTACAGCCAACTACCATCCCAGGGCGAACCAGACCGAGTGGCGCAACGGCGAGATCAAGAAGGCGCTGTGGATCCAGCTCAATGACTGCAAGGACCATGGTGACTGGGACAAGCGTTTGCCGACGATTGTGTTCTCGCTCCGGAATCGTGCAAACGCCGCCACTGGAGTGACACCGAGCGAGCTTCTGCTGGGCAGAGACCTACGCCGACCCGGCGACTGGAGTCGGACAACACGCAGAACAGGACGTCTGGCCAGGTCACACCAGACCAAGTATCAGCAGCGGCGGTATCCGGAACGGAGGACACAGGACCCTACACTGGCCGTAGGGCAGCTGGTGTATGTCAAGAGCCACGCCGGACCAGCCAAAGGACGGAGGTACCCTGGATGGGAGCCAGCCTGGGAAGGTCCCTTTAGCGTTCCCGCAACCCTCGGCGGACAGATTTACACAGTGGATAAGGACGGACGCCCATACAAGGTTCACCGCCAATGGCTCAAACCCACCGGAGAAGAACAGTGGGCTGGCTACCGGAGAGCATTCAAGACCCGGGGGAGTTGTGATGCAGCGAGGCGAAGATCTGCTCTCGGCGCCAGCCGCGACATGACAGGAGAAGACGAGGCGAGCCAATCAGGGATCAGGAGCTGAGACATGACCAACTAACGTGCTCAAGGCGAGCCAATCAGGGACCAGTGGCACTCTGATAGGTTCATGGCACATGATCTGTCAGGGCATATAAAGAGCGCCGCTAGAATTTTTTTACGCACTCCATTGGACGTCGTGAAGCCAGCCAGAAGAAAAGGAAGAAGGAAAAATGGAGAGCACAGGAGAACCAGTGATGGAAATCGACTGGGACAGCAGCGGGCTCTACATACCGCTGCCGAAAGAAGAGGACTGCAGTACGCCTGGAACAGCGGACGCAGCCGCCGAACATCACAGCGCGGCTAGGGCGGCGTACGCAAATGATTTAGCGTCCTCGACGAACGGTCCTTTTAAGGACCTCAAAAACCATAGTGTATACACTTGGCGCCATTTGTCCTGTGACAGTATATATATTTTCTTTTGAAATTACATGTTCATTAAGTTATACTGAATAAGTTACAAGCAACAAAAGTATTCGCACATTTTAATTAGTAAAGTTGTGTTAGTGGTTATAATCACAAACATAATTAACACTGTCGCACACCACTATAAACATTCCATGTGTGCTACTTATTTTCTTCTTTAATGTTCTCTATCCGCCCACTACCTTTTTTTTCTTAATTATATTATAAAATATTTCTTCATTTTCAAATTTAGTTTTAGTATTCATTAAATTATTTAACCCTTTCTCCCTTCCTTTCAATATTTCTAACTCCTTTCTAAGTCTTCTTTCAACTGTATTATTCACTACTTTTAAAATTTTATAGTTTTCTAGAGGATTAACAAATTTATGGTTCTCTTCTACGAAATGTCTTCCATATAACGAATATGTTGTTCTATTACCTTCTCCATGTTTATGGTCAGATAATCTGCATTCGAATTTCCATCCTGTCTCACCTAGGTACACTTTGTGACATTCTTAAGGAATGTTTTTGAAATAAGCGTATGTGACCGCACCCGAAGGCAGTGATAGGACAGGATGAAAAGGGTGTTTTTACCATATTGTTGTTTACGTTGAATTATTGAAAGAAAGAGGGAAGGTTTGACAATATATCTCATTCTAAAACTGTGCCAAAAAGGAACTTACAGTTAAAAGTATGAATGAGAGAGGTTTTAAAACGTTACATATTGAAAAGAACGTATGGACAGAATGTACTAGAAAGAAATGTAAAAGTACCGACACGGGTGAGTGAACTTGCTAGTTACTAATAGCAGAAAACGGGTGTTTAAATTAAAGCTGATTTACGAAATTATGTAGGCACTGTAGGACAAGTGGGGGTATAAAGAAGTTGTCTAGTCCCATTATTGTTTCCGATCTGATGATGAACTGTTAAGCTTGAAAGCGCTAATCAGAATAATTTTTCTATAGTAGTGTGCAACAGAGTTAAAAGTATTAGTGTTTCATAATGTATCAACATGATAATTCACACAATTCAGTTGCTAGCTGTGTCTGTACGAGTAGCCAATATTTAATAACCTTACATTAATAATGATAATGGAAACTGCTTATCTACAATTAAATATAAGTAGCATCGACCATTATACCTGCATTCATTTTCCTCTAGTTTGAAACTTGGCACATCTTCTACAGATTGAGTTTCCTTTGGTACATACTTTCCAAATGTCGAGTTCAAACAATTCTGGATTGCATCTTTTTGATCTGAGAGACAGTCAGGGCCACCTTCTGCAATGAACACTAAACAAACACAAACGATGAATGCTGATGAACACTGTCTAAAAACTTTTCAACGGTCTAAAACCCAATTCACACACACACACACACACACACACACACACACACACACACACACACACACGCACGCACGCACGCACGCACGCACGCACGCACGCACGCACGCACGCACGCACGGAGTTATGTTTGAAGATGTATACAACAGATTTTAACTGACATGTTACTGAATACCAACCTTACAGTATCTCTCTCTCTCTCTCTCTCTTGTACACCAGACAATACTAAAATTATCTTGTACATATGTACAGTAGTTATAGTAATACATCCTCAAAGCTGACTTAGATGAGATAGCATTTTATCTGAATTGGATAATTTTCTAAACTATATAAAAATCAAATATAGACGGGTTTGTATAGAAATTGTACAGTTTTATATTATTTTTCTATGGGGGAATGATGTCATTATTATTATTATTTTTACGTGTTTTGCCTGGTGGCAGGTCATCTGACCTGATGTGAGGATTTTTCTTTCCATCTTGCCCTATCACTGGCTTCCTCCTTTAGTTCTAAATATTTATTCTTGTTCTTTCAATTATCATACAAATGAATTCTTTTTTAAAGTTCAGAGGTTCCTTCTAACTTTCCCTTGATGACATCATGTGGCAGACAACAATTTCTTCTCAGGATGCGTGTGATCCAGTTTGTTGCTTCCCTATGATGAACTGTACCACATGATGGTTGATTTCTTTTCACCCATTCGTTTAAGACTTCTTTATTTTTCACCTTGTCTGTCCATGGGATCTATGATCTAATTTCCTTGACGCAGTAGGTGTTGAAGTCAGCTTGTCAGCAGACTTTGTATATACTTAAACTAATCGAGTGGTTCTCAATTTCCCACAATGATGTGCAACTATTCTTTTTTCCTCGATATAATTGCATCACATTTTACTTCTCTATGTTGATTTTCATTCCATAATCCCATCGTGTTTCCACAAGTCTGTCCATCATGTCTTGAAGAGTGTGTTTGTTTTTCACTAGCAGTCCAAGTCATGTGCATATCTGATGGTGCTAATAACTCTTCCTCCAATCATTGTTTGTACAGGTTAAACAGAATGGGTGCTGCAATCTTATGACGAATAATTTGTAAATAATCTAGTGAAATTGATTGTGTCTGTATTGTAAAATGTTTGATGTAAACATGCACCCAATCTCTATAGCAATCTTTTTCTATGACTCTGTGATTACTTTATTTCCTCTTGGCTGGTTGCTACTTCTTTAGTGGGGTCATAGTCACATTGAGGAAATCCTTTGGCCACTCTGTTGTTTTGCAGATACTCCGGGCAAGTTTGGTCAGCTTTCTCATTCCGGTTTCTCCTACTCCCTTTGTAGATCTACTAGTATGCCATCTTATCCTGTGGCTTTGCGTCTGTTCATGTTGTTTACGGCTCTTTCCACTTCACTCTTCACCATGATGTCTCTTTTCTCGTCTTCATCTATCATATCATCTCTTCTGTTTCCATCTCAATGTCTTGTGGCCAGGTTTTCTTACTGTAGAGCTCTCCTATATAGTCCTCCCATATTTTAAGAATTTGTTAATGGTTTGGAATATTTCTTGAGATCTTCTACACCAAATATTCCTTTATTCTCTCTCCATTTTCTGATAATTGGGTAGCATCTTCTGTAGAGCTCTCATATGTAGTCCTCCCATATTTTAAGAACTTGTTAATGGTTTGGAATATTTTTTGAGATCTTCTACATTCCTTTATTCTCTCTCCATTCCATCCATTTTCTTATAATTGGGTAGCATCTTCATCCATGCTGAAGCTTTATGATTTCATCTCATGTTTCATTGATGTACTTTTCTTTTGCCCTATCAGTCTCTCTTCTTATTCACTGTCAAATCGCATATATACTATAGGATCGATGATTTTATATTCACTTCCTTCTCCCATTTCTTATAGCGTCCATGTTTTCACCTTTGTCAAATTGCACATATATTACAGAATTGACGATTTTATATTCTCTTCCTTCTTCCACCTCTTATAACATCTCTTGTGTTATATAGCTCGGTTTCTTGACAATCTTTCCATTTTCCTGACACTGTTGTTCAGTGTATCCAACACAATGTTCTTTATACTCTTCCCTTCACTTTAAGTATCCTCATTTCAGTCATTGCCTAAAATTTTCTTTTTAACAAGTCTGTAATTTCATCATTGTCACTTTGTATTTTCTAAATTCAACATCAGTGTTCATGTAGATGTAAACACAATTAAAATTATGACAAGTTAACTTGTACTTAATATTTATGACATAAAACAGCGAAAATGATCTAAACTAACCTGTCAGAGTTAATGAAAAGAAAGCACAAAATGACTACAACAAATTATTAAATCAAGACAGAAGTTCTCTCCCCTCTCTATCTAAACACACACACACACACACACACACACACGTTTGCCTGTAATTCACATCACATTGTTATGTAGAGACAGTGTTGTGGACTCGATTCTTTTATAACCCAACTGAGTTTGAGAGTATTTTTAATAATTGAAATGAGTGTACTTTTATCCCTAAAATATGAGTTGTGTTGAGTCAGTAATGCCACTTATTGGAGAAGTGTGATATGTATTTACTATTTGTTATGTGAAATCAGGTACCTAATACATTCCTCTTCCTATATTCATATGCACTTACTATTAAAAATGTTCTTATGGAAACATTACGTTCCAATTTTAAACACATAGAAAATACTAACTTGCGAATATTACTGTGTTTCAATGTATTAATGCTATCTACACTAACAAAAATATATCTAGCTTACATGCTATTCGATCGCCCTCTTTGAAACATATGAAACTCAATAATGCATCAGTAATATTGGTGACCACTCGTTTTGTTTCCTTTTCTTTGGGATCTAGGCATGGGTCAATGGCTGCTGTGAAATTACTCACACAGTATCTAAGTTGAGGAGATTTCCTGCAATCAAGACACAAATAATATTATTGGCAGGCAAAGCATCAAATCAATCACACTGGAATCTTCATGACATCAAGTTTGGGGCTTATTCCAAGTCTGTACAATCAATAAATTTCAATTATAATAGCTGTACACAACTTCCTGCTTTTAAAAATAACTATAAAATGATATCTGTTGAACTTCTAATAATTTAATATAATTCTAGTTAAAATAAGTTTTCTTTTGAACTATTTACTACAGGATACAAAACTTGCTAGGTGGAGGACAGTTCATAGATAATTTAGACATACACTATGATTACATACACAGCTGAGTGAATGAGTATAATATATACAGTATACTTTAATATTTCTAACTACTATAATATATTATAAATATTATAATATATGCATCAAGAAATTGTAGCAATACATATTGCGCACACGCACACACACAGTCTTAAATTTACTTAATGCTCATTTGCCTGTAATTCATATCACATTGTTATATCAGTGTCGTGACTCAATTTGCCTATAACCCAACTGAATTGGAGTTTTTTTTATAACTGAATTGAGTGTACCTTTACCCCTAAAATGAGAGTTGTGCTGAGACTGTATTTACTATTTGTTATGTGAAAGGAGATACCTACTACATTCCTCTTCACACTTCAATATCTGCCTACTCATAAAACATGCAGATTTTAAATTCTTAAGACCTTAACACTAAATAAAGTAAAAATTAACTAAAAAATGAAAAATATTAGTAGTCCTAACCCTTATCGATGTTACCACTGCTTTCAATCTAGCATATGGTCGACTGTGACTTCATGTTTTGCAGCCATAATAAGAATTTTCCTAAGCATTTCAACCTTGAATTATCTGTTTTTGGGTAGTGAAATGCAGTATGCACACTACAGCAAATTTATGATTTTTCATGTAGGACTCATCTGGTTATTAACTTGTATCAAGCACACAAACCAGCCAACTTTCTTCTGTATGACTGTTTCCAATTTGTGGTGTCATCTCAATCGGATTTTAATACACATGGTAATCATATTACAACTACTATGTAAAATCTCAATTAATATACTTAGAGAATACTTTTGTATTACAATATTTTGAAATTAAATATTTGATACTGAAAAGTGATATGGGCATTAAATATTGACATGCATTATTCTTCTCCTCACAAACACACAAATATTTTCTTCTCATTTTAGTTTGGTATACCCACCTAAATTATTTTGTTGGTCATAATTTTCCCAAAAAACGCATGTAATTTTTATAAAATTCATTACCAAATTTGTAGCTGGTAACAACCGTGCATAGACAGTAAATATGAGTGACTACTGTAGCCTAAGTTTCAGCGTTATTGCTGTTACTGATCAAAACTTAATAATTATCTACTAATATTAAAATTCACCTACCTGCAATATTTCCTAAACACTATGTCAAGATCACCTGTTGGCTTTGCCTTATCAATTTCCTGCTGTATTTGTGTGTAGTTGACTAGATTACGTATGCAGAATTGTATTTCTTCTTTGGCCATCTGAAATTGGAAATAATGTTTTAACAACACCTAAACAATACATGTATTCAGCAGTGAAAATAAAAAAAACAAAATATTTGTTATTACTTGTGTATGACTCAGGGCCGTAACTAGCCAGTGGCGAGATGTGCCCCCGCCAAGGGCGCAGGTACAAAGAGGACGCAAAATTGACCATGAAAAATATCTTTTTTTAGAGTTAGATTGGTACAATTTGTCAAGCAAATAAAAACTGCACGTTATTGGAAAAAATCTTTCAGTTTCAGATTGTTAAAAGTTACTGTACGTGAACTGTCTATATTTGTGTCTATTATACAATAAACAAAAAGCAGCTATGTAAATTTAGTAACTGCACTGGACCTTGCCCTACTGATGGGCGCTGAGTCGGGCCAGGCGCAAAGCGAAAATCCCTTCCCCTCCGCCCCTCACACGATGAATCAATCACTGGGTCACTGCACTGCACCTGCGCCTTCTTGGTTTTAGCAACGAATATAGACGTAACTAGAAGAACACTTCTTATGGAGCGAGTGGGTCTGGTGGTGATAAACCATAGTTCATCACCCCGGCAACTAGGTGGCGCTGGCGTTTCCAAGTAATTTTTTGTATTATACCGCGAAATTTAGTAAATTTCAAACATTTTCGTTAATATATAATTGGAAAAAGCTACAACTTATCAGATAAAAAGTGGTAGATGAAAAAATGTTTGTAGGGGTTAGACTAGACACAACCTCCAAATTTTTTCACATTTGTTTGACACACTGGGTACGAAGGAATGAATCAAATAAATGCAGCCTACTCAAAAAATGCACTTTTGATGCATTCTTTATTATGCAGTGCGCAAAAGAATTTTAAAATATAAGAGAACATGCGTCTTATTATTACAAACATTTTTTTCATCTACCACTCTTTTATACAAAAAGTAGTAGCATTGTTTCAACTACGCTTTTAATAACCCAGAAGTGTGCTTCTAGTAACGTCTATATTCGTTGGTTTTACCAAGTTTGTCATAACTTGAATAATACTCATACTCATACCCCTCCCCCCGCGCCCTGCCACGGCCACGTCAGTCTATTGCTCTATTCTAGTTTGTTCTGTTGGTTTTGTTGAGACTCAGTGTAATTACAGTCGCTGGTATTATTTTCTATTGTAATTTGTGAACTAAGTGATTTTCACACTCAGCGATTAGACGACACTTATAGTGTTTGTGTTGTTACTTGTTGATGTTGGCGTTACTTCTGTTGTACGGGTAAGAATGATTTCAATAAAATGTACCATAGCTTAGTCTAACATTAACCCTAGAATTGGCGCATGTTATTCCCCGTGGTGGCAGCCTATTTTTTCTCTTTTTGTACAGTTTTTGAAAACACTATTTATTATTATTATTATTATTATAACACGGTATTATTGCAAAACATACATTAATTATACTATTTACTCTTCAACATCACGAAAACGTCAGTGAATCGAACAATCAATGGAGGTTACCGTGCGAAACTTGACTCCAGCTGTCAGAAATAATTTCCCATCATTCGTTCTGTCTTTACTGCCAGACTGACAAAGCCAAATAGGCGTAACTAATATCACTGTGTTCGCCGTTTCATTTTCTAGACCTACAGAAAATTAAAAAAATACCGGAAGAAAGAAAAAGAATGGGCCCGTTCCATTGGTATAACTTATATTCCTATTGGTTCATTTTTAGCGGAAGTGGTCGTGGTTGAAAATGTTCAATTTTCAGCAAGTGTCAGCTGATTTTGGTGCGCAAGTCTGCTGACTAAAATAGTCCCGATTTCAAAATTAGTTTACGTAAATATTTCAATCACAAGTTTCATGAATATGGTATCAATTTTATTTTTATAATTGGATGAGCGATCGCGTACACGGAAAACCCGAAGCACTGTAAATACAAGTGAGCCTCTCGCGGTAAGAAAAAAGAAACGATGTCTGCGACGTTTTAACGCAATCACCGAATTTTTCGGTGAACGCAACTGTCGGCACTGAACATAAACACGAATTTCGTAATATTTCGTGTTTATGTTCAGTGCCAACAGTTGCGTTCACCGAAAAATTCGGTGATAGCGTTAAAACGTTGCAGACATCGTTTCTTTTTTCTTACCGCGAGAGGCTCACTTGTATTTACAGTGCTTCGGGTTTTCCGTGTAATGCTATTACTCAGGATTCAAAAAAACTTTTTGGCCGTCTGTGTGTCTGTAACAATGACAATGACAGCGGCAGCGCCCAAACAAATTTACCGATTATGACCAAACTTGGCACACAGGTCCTTGGGCAGTGGGCACAATATCTTGGCGGAGTTCGTTAATGTTTGAGATCGGCGAGTAGTTTTTAAATGGCAGCCATTTACAACTGTAATACAATGTAAATTAAATGGGAATGGTTTGTTTCAGAAATGGGGCGAAAAAAACCTTCTGGAAGTGAATTTAAAAAAAATCAAAAAACGGAAAGAAGAAGACAACGCAAAATTAGAATCGGTGCTTGGAAATTGGCTGCGAAATGAAGAGAAAGAAGTAGGTGAAAGTGATAGTGCCGGTAATAGTAATGCACTTCAAGAAGAAGAAGAAAAAGAAGACGACCAAGAAGAAAAGGAAGGAGAAAATGAAAAAGAAGATAGCAAGACTGAGACTGTTTCAGAAGACAACCACAGCCAGATCACTCCAATGGAGTTCATCACAAACGTCATTGATTTTGAAGAAGGAAGTGATCCTGAGCTAAGTCATTCCACAATGGGCAGGCAATCTACTGATCTTGAAAAACCCAGCACATCTTGCACATCTATTTATAATGAAAATGATGCATTAAATACTACTGATGTGGGAATAGAAATTATCTACGAGGATCCCAAAAAATGGGATCCTCGTAGCTTGTTGGCTTGTGGGCTTGTTGTACAGCCAGTCTAAGGACGCACTGTTTTGTTTCCCTTGCCTTCTCTTTTCAAAAGATGACAAAAAGGACAAATCTGCTTTCTCTAATATTGATGAGGGATTCAATGATTGGAGACACTTGAACCCACTTATTGTCAATCACGAAAGGTCGATACCTCACCGACATTCTTATGTCGATTGGAAAGAATTAGAAATTGGACTGAAAACTAGTAGATCTGTTGATGCAGAACATCAAACATTGATACAAGCTGAAGCAGAAAAGTGGTGCAATGTTCTCAAATGTATTGTGGATGTAATTCTCCATTGTGCCAGGAATAACTTACCTTTAAGAGGAGGTTCCGATTCGATCAGTGACAGCAACTGTGGTGTTTTTCTGAGTACATTAGAACTTATTAGTCACTACAATCCTCAACTATCTAAGCACATAGAAAATGTTAAAAGTGGAAAACATGTCACAAGCTATTTTCCACCTCTAATTTAAAATGAGGTCATAGACATTTTGGGAAATAAGGTTCGATCTGAAATACTGAAGAATGTAAAAAGTGCCAAGTATTTCTCTATTATGTTTGACTGCACCCCGGACACAGCACATTTAGAACAAATGAGTGAAATAATAAGGTATGTTAACATTAAGGATGGGAAATGCTCAGTTGAAGAAAGTTTTGTGGACTTCATCATAAGTCACCAGAAAAAAGGAAGAGGGTTATCACAAGAAATATTGCAAAAGCTAAACAATGACGGCTTGGATATTCAGAACTGTCGTGGTCAAGGCTTTGACAACGGCTCAAACATGGCAGGAGAATATGAAGGCGTTCAAGCGCACATATCCCAACTAAACGACCTTGCTAAATTTGTGCCTTGTGCAGCACACAGTCTTAACCTCGTTGGCGTGCACGCCGCGGAAGTGTCAATTATGATGACAAGTTTTTTTGGAAAAGTGTTGGAGTTTTTCAACTTCTTTAGTAGCTCTACCTTAAGGTGGGAGGTTTATATTGGTTGTCTCAAAACTACCCTTAAGAGACATTGTGATACAAGATGGTTTTCCAGGCGTCAAGCTGTGACAGCTCTTAAGAAGAACTTATCATCTGTACACAAAGTTTTACAAAACATGGCTGATAGAGACAACGACTGGAACACTGACACACTGTCTGGTGTATGAAACTTCTTAGACAAATTGATTATGAATTTGTGTGCCTTTTAGAGATGTGGTCTGATGTTTTGATAAGTTTGGACTGCACCAACAAGTCACTGCAAGGAAAGGGCACAACTCTTGACGTAGCATCAAGTTTGCTCTCAGGTTTGGCAAAAAAAGTTGAAGACCTACGTAAAGAAGGAATTAAAAAATACACAGAAAAAGCCAAAGCTATTTGTGATTCCATGGCCATCCAAAGCAGTTTTGCTGTTAAGAGGCTGAGAAAAGTCAAGAGGATGGCTGGGGAGACGGCTGAAGACGAAGCACACTTGTTGAGTTCTGATAAATCATTTGAGATAGAATGTTACACTGTATTTGATAGAATTGTAAGTGAAATGGAAAAAAGGGCACACATTTACCACGCAGTTTCATCAGACTTCAGTTTTTTGTCAGGAAAGTCCTTAAGTGAATGCTCTGTTTCTTTTCTTGAAAAGTGTGCAGCTGATCTTGGTGCGATATATAGCAGAGACATTGATAGAGTTGAGCTAGTTAACGAAGTAGCTGCTTTCAAGTTTCACGCAAAAGAGCTGGTGAAGAACATTTACAAGGCTTCCCATTTGGATATTATGAAAGTTATTTCAAACTATGGATTAAGAGATGCTTATCCAAACATCGAAATAGCATTGAGGATATTTTTGACAATGCCCGTCAGTGTGGCGTCTTGCAAGCGTACTTTAAGCAAGCTGAAGATAATCAAAAACTACTTACGGTCAAGTATGTGTGAAAACAGATTGACAAACTTAGCTATCCTGTCCATAGAATATGAGATTGCTTCAAAACTTGATTTTAGTGAAATAATTAGTGAGTTTGCCTTGCTGAAAGCAAGAAAGGTAAAGTTTTAGTTCCATGGCTTTTCTGCTGTATACTGTATGTAACAATTTGTAAAAGCAATATATTTGTTTACTGAAGAGTTTCAATTTGTTATTTACAGCCCCCAGAGCCAAAAAATGGTACCTGCAGTTACAACTACAGAATGTTGTAAGTGCAAGTCCTGAAGTCCTGTGTAAAAAAAAAAATCAAGATAAATTATAGAACTAAAGCACCGACTAAAGTTATGAATTATTTCTCTGGTAGTTTTTGTTATAATCAATACCTCATCAGTTACAGTAGTGTGATATAATCTAACTGTTAACTAAAGAAGGCCTACTGTAAATTGATGTAACTATCAATAAAAATATTTTGCATTTTTTTTCTCATTTTCTCATATTGCAGGTTGCAGAAGCTGCTATAGTTTACTTAAATACTGATACTAGAAGTTTAGTTTTTATTCTAAAAAAGTTTGTAATTGTATATTACCTACCTTAATGTAGTGTAAATATTAAGTTTTAGTAGGCCTTACCATGTACTGTACTTTGGTAACTACGTTTTTTGTTTAGTTACTTTTTACATAGTTCAGTCACCTGCAAATTAGGTTTTATACCTCCTACAGATTCACCCACTTCCAGTTAGTTTTTAAAAACAGTTTTAACTTCAGTCTTTCTCTAACAATAGTAATGCTTTTATATTCAGATACCAAGCAGAATGATCACTGTTGCACACCACTATATAAAAATTATCCCGATTAGCGCTTTCAAGCTTCACAGCTCATCGTCAGATCATAGAATAGACAGAAATTATGTATCATTTTGAAACAACAGTGATCATTCTGCTTGTGATTTCAACCACTAACACAGATTTCTTCATGAAACGTTTATATTCAGATAATATAGAATTTTACAGAAATTCGACCAAAAAGTTACCTTGAAAAGAGGCAAAAACTTGGCTCAAAAAGCTTAAAAAACTACCATTTTTGCACTTTAATTTTAAAAATTTTCCGGGGGAGGAACCCCGGACCCCCCGCTACACTGGTGGGTATTCCAGACCCCCCAGTATTGGTATTGGGGGCGCAGCTTTGTCAAAATTGCCAAGGGCGCAGGAGTACCTTGTTACGGCCCTGGTATGACTGTCTGTACACTCTGATAATTAACACTGATAAAAATAATGGCTTTTGAAATGCAGATGTCAGATGTTGTGTGTCACTGAGAAACCTTGTGAATACAAGGTAATGCTTGTGAATGCAAGCATACAAGGGTAAGGCTTGTGAATAGGTCAGCGATTGAAATAGAATACTTGAAGCTGACATCTTGTTTATTTACCAAAATCACAAACAATTTTTCACAAATAAAAATATAACAAAAAGTACATTTCTGATCCACAAATGTGGTATAAAATATTAACACACGCACTAACTCTGTAATTCACTAACTGAACTATGAATCTGAACTAACTTTTTCTCCGTCTCTTACTGTTTTATGACGTCATTCACATGCATATGCCATTTGTGAATTGACAATTTACTATAAATGTATTGTACATTAATACAGAACATTCTAAAGTATTCTACTAATAGTGTCCATCAATATGTGTACATAAGTTACATTTCAATTATGGATAATGTAACATAACCTACGTTGTACTTAACCTCCGTGTTACTCATGTGAAAAATAGTTTTAAGAATACCAATCACAACATTACTTCATATACTATACGATAATCATAATATTACTTGGGGGTTCTCTAGTACACACCAATTATCCCCACCTTAAAACCCACAACCACATTCACATACAAAATATCCAGCGTTCACAAATATCACAAATTTACAAATCTATTTAGTAGTTATAAAATTTTGTCTTCTTGGCCAAAGGTTAATGGCTCTTCAATGTCTGATGAGTTACCGCTGAATTTATTCTCTTCTATCTGTATGCTGGCCATCATTTAGTCAGGTAATAGAGGTTGATTTACCCATCTTCAACTAGGCTGCATGGAGTTTCACTGGCGGAGTCTTGGGAAATACACACCATTTACCAGGCACTGATATGTCTTGAACGGTCCCACCCACTTCTGGGCTAACCCTGCGTGGTATCCATTTGTGTCATTGCTGCGAGTGTGATTCCTTTGCATCCAATCCCCTGGATTTAAAATCTTCTCATCAATGTCCTGTTTCTTGGCTTTCTCGAGGGTCTGTAGCTTTGCCTCAGTTCATTTTTTATCAATCTGTAGTTGATGTCTTTCCAGCCGAGTTTCTGGATGTGCATGACCTTCTTCTGTAGGTTGGCTTATCCCCCAAATACTGATTCTGTACAATTGTTGGCCCCAGGTTTTACACTCCCTGTCTACCATATGGACTCTCAACATTCTCTTTAGCTCTTCATTTTGCTGCTCTATTGGGTTTATCCTTGGGTTGTAGATGGGAGTAATATAATGTTCAATGCCCCATGTTCCTAGTGCTTAATTCCACTGAATAGGTCCGTGATCACTAGGATTTCCCTTTCCTCGTGATGTTCTGGAGTATGGGTCCACTAAGTCAAGTGCAATGACTTCCCAAGGCTGGTATGGCTGTTTCCCTCATATACTGGTGTCAGCGGTCTGGTTGCTTGGATCAGTACAGGCACACATAGAACATGTCTGGACATAGCTTGCGATATCCTGCCTCAACGAAACCCAAAAGAACACCTCTAGAATATCCTCTAGAATTTTCGAGTGCTTGTTAATTAAGCATATTATGGAACCCTTGCAGACTATAAATAGCCAACACCTGCCACTTGGAAGTCAGTTTTATGTTGGGCGATTACTCAGTACATTCAAGTGGTTATTAGTGAAAAGTGACTATTGTGCGGACTCTATTAGTTGACATTATTATTGGTGTGGACAAATTTAGCTTGGATTATTGTACGAGTTGATTATAAACTGTATTTGTGACTAATTAAAGCTGGTAATTAGTGATTTCATTGGTGTCTTGTATTTTGTTTTCCACTGTGCCATATGACGATCAAGGAGATCATCGTAACAATACATTCTATTTAACAAATAAAGTGAAATCTACTGTATGTTTATTAATATAAATCAGTGAAAGAATTATTCATACCTGGAAGACCGTTCTCAGTTAAAATAATATTTTATTATTCATTACTTATTAAGTAAATAGAGTTTACGAAATAAAGTTTAAACGAAATTGTTTAATTGGTTTTCCAAGATAAGATTGTGGGCCACATAAACAGGTGTAGTGGCCACATGCCTGTGGGCGACCAGTTGGGAATCACTGACCAAGATCGTGCAAATACATTAAGCATGCTACCTAATTCTCTACAAAAAATTTAATTCAAGTTCTTTGTAAAATGCTGAAGAATTGTCTGATGCAACACTCACAATTTATTCAACTAGTGGTTAAGTCTAAATACAATGGCTACGAATTTAGACAATTATTACAGACAGAGCTACCAACATAGCAAAAATTAATTTTTGAATAACAGAATGTTTATAGTGGGAAATTGAGAAATTGCACAAACTGTTTTACCATAGCTTTGATCTGACAGGTTCTAAAACGTAACCTTCTTTCCAATGAAAAAGGTTCTGAAAAAGAAACAAAGTGTCCTAACTATAGAGAAAAACTACTGGCCAACATCAGCCACACATTATAATATATTCTGATGTGTGTTATGTTGTTGTTACCAATGGTTACATTTTAATGACATACAGTCAATCCAGATTCAACAAGATCTACAGCAGACTATAGTTTACAGGGAAGGTTTTCTTTAGTCGTATTTAGTAAAATTACAGATTAGTATTAATTTCCTACACTAAATACTTTCTCTCAACACATTCAAGTACACATTAACAGTTATAAATTCAAATAGTCATTTAAAAACACAGACTTACTTTTATGAACTTTTCCCTTGCCTGTTTCTGTTACACATGGCCTGTAATGAATGATCAATGTGGCACATTGTACACTACATATTACTTATTACTCACTTATTATAGTAATTTTCTATTAAATACATATGACTTCCCCTTTTGTATCAGATAGAGATATCAGATACAGCCAAAACAACTGTCTGGACAAAGACCCAACAACAACTGAAGGTTCAACACCCAGAAACCAAACTAAATGCAAAGTTTAAACTGACAATAAGAGGCTAAGAACAGTACATGTAACTATTAGTAACATTTTTCTTATTTACTGTCTTATTAAAATGAGCTCTGGACGAGACGACGGAAAACAAGAGATAAGCAAAAACTCACACAATGAACAGCTATAATTACAAACAGTAAAGTACAGCTTGTACACCATTTGGCTTATAATGCTTTTAATTTTTGGGAATGAAGTAAAATACAATTTCCCCCATAACAAATTTTTTTAAACAAACACATCATTTGGCACTTGAAAAAAGACTTGGTTTCAATAAACTTCTTTGTGTGCTTTTCTGTAGCTATTAAAATTAACTTTACAATTCTGATACCTCTGTGTATTCTTCCAGGAAACTATTGAATAAAATGTACACTACTGTCAGCAAAACTTGCACGTGCAATGCAATGTTCTATGAATTATAATCAATGCTGTGTCAATGTGATTATCTGAGAATAGTAAAGGACAGTAGTTACTGACTGCATGAAGTTAAGAAGCAGCCTATGTTGAAGACAGTCACTAAAGGAAAGAAATAAAAACTTATTTCACAGACAGGTTAATTATTTTTAGCCAAATGATTTTATATGCCTGAGAAAGTTTTATACAATGCACACCCAAAATGGTAGGAGGAAATGACAGTCATTATTCTGTGACGATTTAAATTGTAGCAATTATAAAAAAATAAAGAAATAAAAAAAATTTAAGGTTGCGAGCCATTAACCATTTAAATCTCACAATAATAATAAAAACATGTATGTACTCAGTGTGAAAGGAAGAAGTAATTAATAAGGGCAAAGATACTGTAATAAAAAGGCATATTGTAAATAATTATTATTGTCGTATTTAACCCTTGCTTGCTATCAGGCGCCTACCTGTTGATTCCGGACTCGACATGTTTTCCGAGTCTTCTGTAATTAAGAATAAAATAAAAAACTAATGTTAATAATTACAGAATCTGAAGACACAGATAGTCACTAAAACAACTCATTTAAATTATGTATTTTTATCTAGGGATAGTTTGTATAAATAAAAATGTTTACTTATAGAGAGACAGGGACTATATTCTCGCGGAATAAACACCCCACTACCTCTTGTCCAGTACCAGTGGTAGCGGGCGAAAAATTTCTCTCTCGCTATGAAGACTCCAAGCAGTGCACACGCACGAGCAAAATGCTCTGTTGAAATGTTGTGTGATTTGTTGTTAGTTTGGCTTATTTCAAATGTAGTTTATTAACTGCTACACAAAAGAGTGTAACATGTAACATTAATTAAAAATCAGAAACGTGGTAACAAGAAGAAATATGTGACAACAAAAGTACGAGTGTTAATAACGATGACTGCTAACTTCACCAACTGACGACCCTTTTCAACATCCTACCTGGAGATGTGAAATACCAGAATTTACAACTCTAGTAGACCCGACAGAATATGCAGTTCGAGACATCAGAGAATCTACGAGTACCATCGTAGAAGGTTCGACCTAGACTCCAGACGTTTAAGCCTTTAATGACTAAGACCAGACCTAGATGAGGACGACGCTTTTAAGGATTCCCAAGACGGACCCTCCAGGAGGAAATTTCTACATACCAAAATAAAGGTGACTCGATAGCATGTCTATCGAGGAATAATAATAATTATAATTGTAACACAATACACTTTAAAAGAGAGACTTTTCAGAGACGATTAAACTTGTAAAGATTAAAAAAATTTAAATCTAAGAATTTAATGTAACTATTCAGACATCATACATTGTAACAGTTTATATCTTAATGTATCGTAGTATAATTAATACCATTCTTCAAATGGAATAATAATGAAGCACAAAACTAAAGGTCTTGCAAGCTAATATCATGAATTAAATATAATTAAAAGTTTTAATGAATATATACCGAAGGTTACCCGGATCCGTGGTATAGCTAAATAAAATCTGTTGTGATCCCAAAGTTTAAATAAAGAATTCAAATAACTTTAATAATTTAATTAGTAATGTCATGGGATCTATCTTTTGAGTAAATGTTATTTTTTCAAATGTTTAATAAAGAGAAGTCTTCTTGTTACACACATATACTGAGTACAAAAATCAACAGTTTTCCCATTCCCTGATTCCTTTTATATTTACTGTGTGTTGTTCTGTTTAATTTTCAGCTCGTCACCCATAAGGCAGCCTGAATAATTGGCACCACCAATTATTCCGGGTTCCCTGAGTTATAACACTAGAGAAGATGTTATAAATTGCGCCACTCTGCTTAATTGCTCAATTACTTAATTGCTTAATGGCTGTTGTTTAATAATTAATTGTGTACAGATACACCCACACCATAAGCTGTTGATTTATTCACTCATGTAATTTAAAATGTGTCTAAAATCTTAAATAAAATTAAACGATAATAGTTATTATAATAGTATAATAAATAAGTAATTTTAATTATTATTTAGATATAGGAATGAACATAATGTTAACTAAAGACGCCCCAAGAATACTATATAACATCAGGTATGTGCTTGTCAAAAAGTTCATTCATCAACAAGTCGGTTTGTAAACAATATCAAACCAGTTGAATTCTTGTCCAAGCCTGTGTGAAAGTGTCATAGTTACCCTGTCCCAAGTTGAGTTAGACAATGCATTCACCCTCTAGTTGAGTCCCCCTTTGTAAGCAAAACAATGCCATTGTTTAAATCTAGTTTGACCCACATTCCAGCGAAACAGCTGATCGTTTAAATAGAAACTAATGCCAATGTTTAATAATAACTGTTAATAAATGTTAACCATGTACTACTAAAGTGTGTAGGAAATAATTGTGTATAGTATAGTAGAGCAAATAATATTGTGACTTAAAGTGTTCTAAATAAATATGGTAAGTCGATAGGAAATAATTCTACGTAAGTTTTCAAAACCCCAAAGTAATAATAAGTGAATAATAATTGCTGAATAAATTTTAAGTTAAACAAATTTGTGTAACGTGTAGCCGTAAATAAGAGCAAAGTAAATAATAATAAAAGTATAGTTGAATAGTGTAAACACCCCAGTTGTGGTGGCAAGTTAGAGAAAATGAAGCGTGTTCAGTATTTTAGTTAGCAGCCACGCACCCTCCCTATTGTATAAACGGTAGCCTCCCTAAACAATGAATGCCACCGCGTGTGAAATACAATGAGTTGTGTAAAGTGTCTCCCCTTCCGCATAGTTTGTCTAGTTATTGTTAATGAGATCAAAGAGAATTATCTTCGTGAAGTTCCGCTTCTCTCAAGTAACAATAATCTAGAGTGGAGTATGGGATCCTCTTTAGATTATTTTAGAAATAAGTCTATGGTATATAATCAAGATAGAATTATATACATGTAAAGTAACAAGTCACAACGGCGCCGACTGAAAAGGATAATGATGAGGCAGACAGGTGCCAAGAGATCATTTATGAATGCTGAAAGCTAACTTGTGGAGTTAGAGTAAGCTGATGTCAGTCGGGCCACGATATTGTGCGTTACTGAAATTAGGGAAATTAGTAATAAGAATTTAAAATATAAGTTAGCTTTAGAAGAAGTGAGAAAAAGGGAATTTCACGAAGGAGAACATTTAAATGAGAACTAGATCATTAAAAAAAAAAAAAAAAAAAAAAAAAAACCGTGTACTAATAATAAATAAGAGTAATAATAAATAATTACACACTTTGACCCCAAGCATACTCCCGGTATATTGATGACCAAAATAAATCAGAAGTCTGTGTAGCTTAAGAGGCGGAGTATGTGACGATTTAAATTGTAGCAATTATAAAAAATAAAGAAATAAAAAAAATTTAAGGTTGCGAGCCATTAACCATTTAAATCTCACAATAATAATAAAAACATGTATGTACTCAGTGTGAAAGGAAGAAGTAATTAATAAGGGCAAAGATACTGTAATAAAAAGGCATATTGTAAATAATTATTATTGTCGTATTTAACCCTTGCTTGCTATCAGGCGCCTACCTGTTGATTCCGGACTCGACATGTTTTCCGAGTCTTCTGTAATTAAGAATAAAATAAAAAACTAATGTTAATAATTAAAGAATCTGAAGACACAGATAGTCACTAAAACAACTCATTTAAATTATGTATTTTTATCTAGGGATAGTTTGTATAAATAAAAATGTTTACTTATAGAGAGACAGGGACTATATTCTTGCGGAATAAACACCCCACTACCTCTTGTCCAGTACCAGTGGTAGCGGGCGAAAAATCTCTCTCTCGCTATGAAGACTCCAAGCAGTGCACACGCACGAGCAAAATGCTCTGTTGAAATGTTGTGTGATTTGTTGTTAGTTTGGCTTATTTCAAATGTAGTTTATTAACTGCTACACAAAAGAGTGTAACATGTAACATTAATTAAAAATCAGAAACGTGGTAACAAGAAGAAATATGTGACAACAAAAGTACGAGTGTTAATAACGATGACTGCTAACTTCACCAACTGACGACCCTTTTCAACATCCTACCTGGAGATGTGAAATACCAGAATTTACAACTCTAGTAGACCCGACAGAATATGCAGTTCGAGACATCAGAGAATCTACGAGTACTATCGTAGAAGGTTCGACCTAGACTCCAGACGTTTAAGCCTTTAATGACTACGACCAGACCTAGATGAGGACGACGCTTTTAAGGATTCCCAAGACGGACCCTCCAGGAGGAAATTTCTACATACCAAATTAAAGGTGACTCGATAGCACGTCTATCGAGGAATAATAATAATTATAATTGTAACACAATACACTTTAAAAGAGAGACTTTTCAGAGACGATTAAACTTGTAAAGATTAAAAAAATTTAAATCTAAGAATTTAATGTAACTATTCAGACATCATACATTGTAACAGTTTATATCTTAATGTATCGTAGTATAATTAATACCATTCTTCAAATGGAATAATAATGAAGCACAAAACTAAAGGTCTTGCAAGCTAATATCATGAATTGAATATAATTAAAAGTTTTAATGAATATATACCGAAGGTTACCCGGATCCGTGGTATAGCTAAATAAAATCTGTTGTGATCCCAAAGTTTAAATAAAGAATTCAAATAACTTTAATAATTTAATTAGTAATGTCATGGGATCTATCTTTTGAGTAAATGTTATTTTTTCAAATGTTTAATAAAGAGAAGTCTTCTTGTTACACACATATACTGAGTACATAAATCAACAGTTTTCCCATTCCCTGATTCCTTTTATATTTACTGTGTGTTGTTCTGTTTAATTTTCAGCTCGTCACCCATAAGGCAGCCTGAATAATTGGCACCACCAATTATTCCGGGTTCCCTGAGTTATAACACTAGAGAAGATGTTATAATTCAAAGGAAAGTTTTGCATACAAACAATAAAAAAATTAAAAAACTTGTATAGTTTCCTGTACTGTCACATGCTAATGAAATCACCAACCGTATATTAACTGATTTAAAAAAATTTAAATAAGCCATCCTATATCATGTTAGATGTTTCTTTTAATTTTAAGCATACGGGTAAACTTAAAACATGCAGATTTAATGGTCGTCATTTACTGTAATCTAAGATGTTACCAAACTGCTAATGTTACCACTTTCTCGGAGCCCTGAACAGATGTATTGACCTGAAAATTCGCAATTTATTGGAATCACAGCTTTGGCCAATGTTATCATTTTGCTGCTTGTATAAACTACTTTACAGTTTTATAGAGTACAGTATGTATAATAAATTTATGAAAAAAACTTCAAGGTGGCTACTCTTTACACAGTCAGGCATCAGGGCATCTTTACGCAGTCAGGTGGGTTATTCAGGCATTATCTAAAAACGCTTTGTCACTCATTCAGCCATATACGCATAACCTTTTTTTCTCAATAACATGCATATCACATCTCATGGTTGGAGTATGCAGGTTCTTTTGAAATTTTAACTGAACTGATTCATTTATCTTCCATTTCCTGTTACTGAACTGTGACTTTTATCAGCATGGTACAGTATACTGCACATGACTCTGTACAACACACTTATAAAACTCTAACGTCTGTATTTTAATGGTCTAAATAAAGATCCTACTGCAGTTCTCCTATTGTAAATGTCCAGTCAGTTCTACATTGTAATTTGAACCACAAACATCTTTAAAATCGTGGTGTTTTGTGGCCTCTATTAACTGGGTTATGTGTACCTAATTTAACTGTCTTAGGTAGAGACTTTTTTTTTTTTTTTAATTTGGTAGTGTTTTCTTACTGGAACAATGACAGAATCGTAAATGAAATAGTAGAACGTTTTGTTAAGTTGGTGAAAATGAGGCAATGAATAATCAGGTGGAAATAACTCTACCTTTGTTGTGTATAGTTAAAAAAGAAACACAAAAACAATGTTATTTTGAGAACTGTAAAACAAAGTATAACGTCTCCATGTTATAATATCGGGAACCTGGTTAATTGGCTCAGGTCAATTAAACAGGCTGCCATAATATTAACAAACTCATAATTAACTGGAATATAAACAAACGCTAAATAGGATCCCGTGAATTCAGGGATTTAGACAGGGGTTTGTAGATTTATTCACTCACCTTTTTGGACCATGACATCTCTTTATTACATACTGGTTTTAACATCATAGTAGAAAATTAGTAATGTGTATACTAAAGACAAAAATATTTGCACATTTCGTACAATTGAAATTAGTGTAAGTCTGGTGAACATAACTTGTACTACCCTCGGATCCGAGTTGTTTGTTCCTGTATATGATATTACAATTAATAATCTTTATTTTGTGCCATCAGAAGAATGGGCTTATTTAACTTTAGAGTGTTATACTCATTAAATTCATTAACTTTAACACATCTTAATACACATCATAAAATTACAATTTTATGGTAATTAGGTCAGTCTTTTGTGTTTTATTTTACTCTTATTTTTGTTATTTAAGTGTCTTTCATATTTTAGTTTAAGTTCTGAACCACGGAAGTTGAACTTCCGTGTCACCTGTGTGTAACATGTCCTCGGCGAATCGGCGCTTTCTGTCTGTTGTGCAGGGTGTCTGGGAGATCTTCTGTCTATTGTGTGTTGGTGAAGTATGGTGTCATAATTAAAGAATTAATTAGTCTGTCTCTTCTGTAGATTCTTGTGGTCTGTTTCTTGGTGGTAACTTTCACTGGTGTTCACATTGTTGTACCGCACATACTGCTTATGTTTAACAGTTACATTCTAAAAGTTTAACATCACATTTAGGTGATGTTATTTAATTATAGAGATGTCATCGTCGCACACTCAAGTCATTTACAAGATTTACATCATTCGGGAATTACACAAGCTTTACCTAGTCTACATGTTTTATATTGTCAACACAACTTTCTGTACGCTGTATCAGCGGAGTCTCTGAGTCATCTGAACTAACTAACTATAGGGGTAATGGGGCTGTCCGCGCACGGGTAGTTTCTCAGCACGAAAAGTAGTTCTCAATTATTATTAATTATTTTCCTTTAATTTGCTTACAATTTAATTACATTACTCTATACTTTTATTATTCTTTTATGTAACGCGAGGTCGTTATAGATTTATTGGGTTTCTTACATTTAATTTTATTAGCTTTTTTTTTGGCAAATCAGCACGTTACTACCGGTTTGGTGCATGGAGAAAGGGTTCATCAGTACCTTATTAAATTATTTTAGTATTATAATTTTTATTTATTTATTTATTTATTTTTTTTATTTGTGGGATTTAGGCATCTTAAATCGTCACATATTCCTCCACTTAAAGAAGACACAGGGTCAGGGACCGATGTGTTTTCAAGGGGGAAATAGATTGGAATTGCACTGGGAGTTAGCTCAGAATTTCCGTGTGAAATTCCTTTCTCTCTTTCAGCAATTTACTCGTGAGGTACGTGAATCACTCTCAATTTACTATTTACTATTAACAAGAGATACAATACCATATTAACTAATACTTAAAATACATAAAAATAAAAGTTCATAAAATATATAGAATACACAAAATTCATTTTAATTCTACTACTTAAGACTACTACTGGTTTTTTTCTGTTTAGTTTTTTGCTTCTCTTTTCATGGAGTTACTCTTCACAGAGTATGTTTCACATCCTTACTGTGTTTCCTTTTCTCTTTCAAGGGTTTCGTTGAATCGTAGTTGACGAATCATTTTATTAAAGTACTTGTAATGTAACGTTACTTATATTTTGTGTCAGCTGACTTCTCACTTTGCTTATTCTTTCTCGGTGAACAGGATCTAAGGTTGATCAGGCCTCATACCTATTTATACGATTTGGTAATTAAGTAGTGACTCAATTACAATATAGCAAATATACTGTACGTCTTAATACATCTATCTTTTTCTACTTCGTTTCTTTTCTTGCTCACTAGCACGTTTATTTCCGTGATAATATTTTATCTGGAAAACATGACTTCTACGTACATAATTATTCGTAGTGGGTTCATACAGTGCTACGGTTACGGGAGTTAAGTACCTGTAAATTTTGTAAGGGCCACACCATCGTTAAGATAATTTGGAGGTGGTCTTATCAACTGCACTACTCGTCGGGTGAGTTTTGTACATCACTAAGTCTCCGACTTGATACTTTATTTCCTTACTATCCTGCTCGTGATATTTTCACGATTTTCTCAAGTTCACTCTTAAGTTAGCGCGAACTTCGTTCCATATCTTTTTTATATTTTTACCACTGATTTCGCGGGGTAGCAATTCATGTATTTCCCACTTGGTGGATAATGGGTGATTTGGTTTATATTTATACAACAAATCAAAGGGTGTCGATTTATGTCCTTCATGATATGCTGAGTTGAAGGCAAATTGTATCCAGAATAGGTTCTGGTCCCAAGATGTTTGGTCGTTTGCATGGTAGGCTATTAAAGCGGATTTTAGGTTTCGCAAACTACTTTACAGTTTTATAGAGTACAGTATGTATAATAAATTTATGAAAAAACTTCAAGGTGGCTACTCTTTACAAAGTGTACATTCAGGCATTATCTCAATACCCCCTCTATGAGCTAAAAACGCTTTGTCACTCATTCGGTCTCTCTCTCTCTCTCTCTCTCTCTCTCTCTCTCTCTCTCTTTTTATCAATAACATGCATATCACATCTCATGGTTGGAATATGCAACCCAAGCATGTTACTGGTTCATATGAGAATTCAGTAAATACTGAACATGAATATACTGTGAGTTACATATTTTACTTTTATTTATGATACACGTTATTTATCATTTACTTTTAGCAATCATACTGCTACAGTATAATAGGATACAGGCTATACATAAACTGTTTTTTTAATTTTGCACTCCTCATCAGTGGTGTATCTAGAATTAGCTTGGGGGAGGGGGCTATGAAAAGTCAAGACTAATCAACATTACTGTTTTTAAAGTGGCTGAAAAACGCGTGATAACATCCTGAAATCATTCCTATTAATATAAACAGCAATAACACAATAAAAATTGGTGTTACTGAAACACTGTTAAAAGATACTTATTGACAGAATTTATTTTTCTCTTTCATATTTCAAATGTTTATTAACGTTTTCAAAAGCTTAATGCTGTGTAATAAACCTGTTTGTATATTTAAAAAAAGAGCTATTACTATATTAGCGTACACAGCTGAGAAAAAGTAAAACATCCTAAAAGTTAAGAGATCAATAAAATTTGACAACTTTTTTTACCCTTGGGGTGGGGGTCTGTTCGCCCCCCCCCCCTGTAAATACACCCCTGGTCATCACTTAAAACAAATTTATATAGGACAATCATTCATTGCTATTACAGTTCTTTATGTATTATTTTGGAGAATTCGTTTCAGTGGCATACGATGATATAATACTGTAAAAAGAATATAATATCAACAGCAAATGTATTAATTAGATAAAAACTCGTTCACATTTTCTTTCATATAGAATATGCTATGTCTAAGATATAGAATAGCAGGAAGGCTAACTCCTATGTTAATGGAATTAAAAACACTTCACTGTAACTTCACTTAAAAAGTGACAAAGATTCCACATTTCAAGGTGTGGGGTTCTAAAGTAAAATTTTAATCGGTGTTGAGAAGCTTCAGTGATAAACTACATTAATTTGTTAAAGCTGAAGAAACTTTCAAGAGCATTTTATAGTCTACAGATAAAAAAAATTAAATGTGCTAAAAACAAATTGTAATCATTATGTTTTGAGCATTAATTATATGCACCCAATACTGAGTATTTTAATTGTTTATTTTAATTAAAATTTTTGTTTTCCTTAAAGTATTGTGGATTTAATAATGTTTTATACTTGAATTATTTTGAAAAACATACAATTTCATCATTGACACAAAATTTCCCCATAATATAATAATAATATTATTATTATTAATTATTTAATTTTATATAATTTGTTCATTAGAATTCGTATAAGATGACCTGCCAGTGGCTTATGATTTATAATACACCATAACAACAATGGAATGAATCAACATTTAGTTTTAACTCACATGTTCATATTTAACTTTCTGTACAAAAACATTCCTAAAAACACACCTCTTAAAACCAGCATTTTTCTAGAGTAGCAACTTTTAAGAAAATATTTTGCTATAAAATAAAATTACATAATCTTCTGTTTTACATAGTAGTCTCACAAGTAATTACTAACATGGCTCTATAGATTAACAACAGCACTGCCCATGTATATGCCCTATACGGTTCCTCCCACTTTACTGCATAATAAACATATGGCTTCATAAAATTCTATACAAGTATTGTTCACTGTTATAATAATGTCTGTGCAAACAGTTTTCAGCTCTTCCAACCAATTACACCACATTACTGTTCTATGACAACAGCTAAAATTTGTATTTTGCTTACAACTGTTAATTTTATAGTTCCACAGTACAAGTTTTGGTTGTATGAACTCACCAATTTTCCTCCTGGATTCATAATGCTAGTAACTTTTTTTTGGCACATACCATCAAAATTAGATGTAAATTTATTCTCATGACATAAGCAATTTATTTTAACCATAAATTGTATACTTCTGTTCTCCATAATGTATATGAGCAGGGGCAGCTCAATATAAAATGTTCAGCCAGACAAGTTGGTTTTTTTGGCACCCTTCTTCATTCCATTCCTCCAATAAAAACATTACCATTTATGTTTTATATAAATAGCATCACATTCTGCACAGTGTATTTCATAAACTCCATTTTTCTATCGGACAATTTGGCCGTGCTCTGAAACATCGCATTTCTGAACATAGAAGGCGATTTTAACCAATACATCTAATACAGGTTTTGCAGATCACTGCTTACAACACAATCACTTCATAGACACAAAAAAACATAACACTACTCCACAACATACAAAAAGGTAAAAAAATGGATTTGTTAGAAATTTTAGAAATTAAAAAAGCAATAAAAATAACAAAAATTTAACCAATGAACAGACTGAATTTTGTGTATCCCCTTTATTAAAATCTGTTATTTAGTTTAGTTTATTTTATATTATTTTGAAAGTTCATCATTATTTTAAATTTTGCATTCAGTTTATATTTAGTTCAGTTAATTTTATATTTTACATTCAGATTATATTTAGTTTAGTTAATTTTATATTTTGCATTCATGATTGTATTTAGTTTTTAAAGACACCTGACCTTCCCTAGTCTCTTGCACCCCCCCCTCGCTAGAACAACAAAGATGTTCCAGATACGCCCTAAACGTATGTTCACCACCTAAACTCCACTCACATCCTGTGTATAATAATTTTCATTCATTCGCCTCTTTGACAATGGCTTAGTTAGTCGAAACAGCTGTCAGAGTTAATTAAAAAAATTTGCGAAACTTACCAAGTGTTTTTATATATTTTACAAAACCTTTGTATTAAATATGTTTCACCAAGTGCCCAACGAGTCATCAATTAATATCGTGAACTGTAAATATGTTAAGCAGCAACATCCTATTCAATTGTAAATTGTACAGCTTACTTAATATATATGTTTCTACTCAAACACACTAATTTTATTGAGTAAAAATTTATCATTCATCTATTGCTAGTCTCCTACAGCTTCTGCTGTCTTTTGCATCAAGAGCTGCTGTACCAATCACCACATTGCAAGCCTCTTTTGCTCATTTCATCAAGCATGTGACCCCATTTCTGTTGTTTGGGTGTTCCTGTCTAGCAACCTTTTCGAACAATTATCAACATCAACAACAACATATGATCACATCATACAAGGTTCTTTGTATTTTTATTATGTCTAAAACGGTCTTGTCAACATGAATTTGCCTCCTTACATCCATATTTCCAATGCACTGGAGCCTTCAGGGTTCCTTTGATTTATCTTCTGGTTTCAGAGCCACAGGTGACTCTAAGAAGGCATAGTAAATAATTTTTGTTTGTTTGTTGGTTACTTTCCCACTCTAAAGTATGGAATTCATTTGCTCTGCCACCACTATTTTTTATTTAAAAAAAAACACTATTTTTTATAATGTACAAACCTACTGTCAAATTGGCTCCTTCATTTCCAATAACCAGGTGTTCAGTTTTTCTGTCACAGCCCCAAGATCTGTATTCCACATGAAATTTTCAGATCATGTAATTTGAGTCCATTTCTTTTCTATCCACTTATGGCCACATTAATATTTTGAATAAAATATATACTATAGAACAACTTTGTCTGAAACTTTTTATCATCAAAAAGTATGGAAACACCTTATTCCCAACTTTAACTACTGACACAGCCCTCATAAAAGTTGTACTGCTGTAATATAAGCAGTGCTAACACTGGCTTGATAAATGACTGGCCAGAGCTTTATTTATGGAACTCTCGTATATGCTTCATGCAAAGCAATTAATGCAAGATACTAAACTATTCCATAGATAGTAGCCTTCTCACAAAGCTGTTTCAAGTAAAAAATACAATCAATTTAAGACCTTCCTGCATGGAAATCACTTTGTTCTTCCATGTTATGTGCCATAGCTTCTATTTGATTTTTTAGAATTCATCCATACAATTGTTCAACAGAACTTGTCACACTAATGTTGTAACGGTACAGAAATGGGAATTTTATTTTATATAAATCAGTATTTAATCCAGTAATTAATAAATTCACTTTCCCCTGTAAGGAGCCCCAAGCGGCAGTGTACATACAGCTAGTCTAAACAATTGCCAGACGCATTGCGTAACCACCAGCAGCAGCCTTGTGACACAGTCTACAGTCTGCTGTGTCATTAGAGAGTGCACAACAGACAGCCAGCCTCAGACAGTAAAGTTTTGTGAATTGAAAAATAGTGGCCTCGGGAGTGTAAGATAGGCTGAAATAATTAGTAGGCCTATCTATCTATCTATACATAAAAACAGTATAACGCGCGGCCAGCCTACAACAATTTCTAAGTGCGAATAAAATTACGTCGGCCGACTTAATCATAATGTATAATGTGGAACCAATAAAACAGTGAGGGCCTTTAAACACAAACAGTAAACGTATTAAACGAGTACCGGAGTGCGTGAGATTGAAGCAAGTATTCAACACCAGTTCGCGCAACCAACCCTAGGAGTACGCTGCGTATGGGTAACTAGAAACATTTAATATGCATATTAAAACCAATGCCAACTGACCGGTGATTATTCGTTATAAAAGGAAAATATATAACACCAATACTTTGTACGATAGAGTTCTCTCAGGGGCGGAGTTTATTTAAAGATCAATGTAACAGAATGAGTGTGCGTGTGCTAAGATAGAGGTTATCCACTGGTTCATTTTCAATGCTTTAATTATTTAACAATATCACTTATAATAGTAATCAAAATAAAACTCAATAGAGATAAGAAATAATTTCAACCGGTTGTACTATCGTTGAAGGATTGTAATAACGTAAAAGAAAGGCGAATTTTTGATAAATAAAAATAAGTATGTGTTTTAGACAGTATCACATGTGTTAACGTAATTATTGAACATATCAAATCCAAGTAATCCTTTTTGCAGCAGTTTCGTCTGAACGACCCTTGGAATAGAAACCCTAAGGTAAGAGTTAATTTAATTAATTTGTAATTCTTAGAGTTTCACTGGCGCCCGAACAGGGACTGCGAATATAATTTGTGGTTATATTCGCCAGACCTAATTAAGCTGCAGAACGGGTTATTTGGAAGTGAGGGCGTGGTTAAATAAATTAATTTCATAATGGAGAAAATAAATGAAATTGATGTAGTCGTCGGCAGTGAGGCCGAAAATAAATCGATGTATGATAACACGTCAACTGAGTCGGCCAATAAAGGCGATTCAGGTATTCAAACAGAGTCACTGTTAACGAGAGAAAGTAATGTAGACGAATCGAAAATCATGAATGAAGTTGCAATTCATTCAACACCTATTGTAGCAAATCAAAATAAGAAGTCCGATGAGGACAATATGTTAACACGATTGTATAATATGATGTATAGTAATTTCAGTGAACTAAGAGGGGATATTAATATTAAATTCGACGAACAGAATAGTAAATTTGATATTATGAATAGTCGTTTTGATGTAAGTGATGTTAAGTTCCATGAGTTAAAGGGCGATATAAATAATATTGACCAAAAATTTGATAAGCGTTTATATGATATGAAAGACAATATTAATAAACGTTTAAATGAGACGAATGAATGTTTCAATACATTTAAAGAACAAATAATAGAGTCAATAGGAGAACAGATTAAAAGTAATAGTAATAATGACAATAAAAAAGTAACAAGTGAGAGAAATAATGCTGAAAATGATGATATAATTAAGAATGTGGTATCAGAGAGTGATATGCTGAAAATAGATAGTGAAACAGTAAGTGAGAGTGAGAAAATGATAAGTTGTAATGAAGTAATAATTAGTGTTGTTGAATTGGAAAAAGAATGGAAAGAAAGAGTAGATGAATGTGTAGGGCAGAGAGTAAATTTTCCCCTTATTTGTGATGAACCAGAGTGTTCAAAAGTGTTATTTTCGGGCAAGAGACCCTTATTAGTGAAAGATCTGAGTTGTTTATTTTTGTTGAATAATTTTGTACCCTCTGCATGGAATGAGAGAGAAAGCGTGATATGGCATTATGATGAGAGATTTAAATGGAGAATTATGTATTGACAAAGAGATAGAATTATATAAACTAATGAGAAATTATAATGAGTTGAAAGAGATGTTAGAGATGAAATACTTACCTGTTAAAATAGAGAATGAAGATTATTTTGATGATACATGTTCAAACAATAATAATTTACCTTATGATGAAAAAATAACTGACTTGATAATGAATATTACTGATGGAGACTTAACCGATGTACTCAATGTTGACTTAGTATATGATTATTATGGTAAAATGAATAAACAGAAATTGTATGGTTACAAAAAACGAGATAACCGTATACGGAATGTAAATAAAATTCAAAATTGTTATTTGAAACCCCGATTAATTTTTGACGATGGAGGTTGAAATTCATAAATGAACATATTAAATATGTTAAAATATGGTAATGACCTAGCTGAATTTTGATATTGAAGTGTGATATAACTGAATAATAAATGATGAAGAATTGTAAATATATGTTGCATATAAGTAATTGTGTATCTTGTAAAATGTTAGATAAACAATGTGTATGTAGTAGAATTGGTGAGATAATAATAATATTAATATTTTGCAGCTTAAAGAAATACCAAAAATAATTTGGAAGAAGATAACCAATGAGTTGTAATTATTGTACTTAGTGAAAGTAATTAAAATGTTGTGTTTTCAATAATTGATCGAATTAAAATAATTTGAAATGTTTAAATATTTTGCTTGACTTAAATGTTATATGGTTGAATTTTCTAATGAGTTTAAATTGTTTTAAACAAATGATAAATTGTTTGATATGAAATAACATTGTTGTTAAATGTTTCAGAGGTTACACGGAGATATTGGTGTGTGTGTGTGTGTGGTGTGTATTTTGTACTCTTGTCAATAGGTGGATAATGTATTGTAAGTATAAAGTTCATAATACTAATCAGATAGAATAAAATGCTTACAGGTGTGAAAAGAGTGTAATAATAATAATAATGGTATTGAGATAATAGTATTAAATAGAAATTGTAATTAAAAGAGAAATAATAATTGAAAGGTGAATTAAAATTATATTTGGTTCGAATTGCAACAAATAGATTTTGATAAATATGTTAACATTAAAAGATTTATAGAAAGGAAAATTTTGCAGGAAGTATATATGCCAGTCCATGATGTAACCAGAATGTTTATACTATGTGAGTCTTGCAGACTAGTGTTTATATAAACAGGTGTGGTATGTTGAGACTAATGTCTGTAGTCATGCTTGGTGACAATAACAAAGAATGTTGTAGTCTGCTGAATCAGTATCTTGAGTAAAACCTTATTGTGATAGAAAAGAATTGAAATTAAATTTTTTTTTACAGAACAAATAATAATGAGGCCATACTGTAACTTTTGAGATTAATTGAATTAATTAAAGTAAATTAAACGCAATTAAATTAATTTAGTAATAAAATTAATAGAAGCAATGATTTTTAACAATGAACTTAACTTTATTTTCATTTAAATTCAAATCGGAATTATAAATTAAATGCCAATTGATGCCAATAATGATTAAAACATTTATTTAACACTGACAACTGAGGGAAAATGTTCAGGATGAGATAGTGTCTGGAAAATAAGATGTGTATATTACTGCCCAAGTAACTTGTATCAATGCTAATCTATATTTTATGTTTTAACTGTAGATTCCCCACCTAAGTGCGGTCATGACCTCACCGGACCATGACCGTGAAAGTAGTTAATTGTGGCAAATCATAAATTTCACTTGATATAACCGGCTTGTGGTTTGTTTTATTTTGTTAACCCGGTGGTTTGTTATATTTAGTAGGGGGGTTATTTTTTGGGGAATCTACCAAATTTTGGAACAGGTCTATTTTCACCCAATGGTAGTCCATTAGGGGTGTATAATATAAATAAAAAATAGTAGGTAATACCGAATTTTATTGTAACGCCGAAGCAAGGATGGGGGTGGAATAAAAGAAAAAAATGTCCACCCCTTCCGCATCAGTCCTTGTGAAAGCAACTAGACGCCACAGTCTAGGGGGGGTAATAGTGAGTGTGGATGGGCGGTGACCCAGTTACAGGTCACGAGGGAGATGTGGGTTACGGCGAGGATGAGGCTGAAAAAGGGCCAAGAAGCCTCGTGCAGACCACATTAAAATGTAACGGGTATCAGGGGTTAAGGGATTAAAAGGGGGGTATATATATATACATATATATATATATAAAAAAAAATTTTATAGTAGCTAGGTATGAATGGAGTTAATGTCATTTTGTATAATTAAGGCGTTATTTTGGATGGGCAACATTGTATGGGGAATATTATTCAATTTAACTGGAATTTATGTGTATCATTGTAAACCAATATTGTTTTATTAATATTATTCTTTAGGGTCTATAATATAAAATGAGCCAGTACGTTGTCAATGAACCAGTACGGCTAAGAGGAAACAAATCAGATGTGGGATATGGAGGGATGGAAAGCCGTTTGTCAATTTTTAATTACATGTTTTAAAGTCAGGCGATACTGGGACGGGTATCTGTTCGGTTTTTCGGTGTTGGGATCTCGAACAGAGAAGTCCAGTAAGATCGGATGGGTGCTGTCGCAGTCGCCAGACTAGGGGGGTAAGAACCCATGATTTAGTAGAGTATTCAGGGGGGTTGCGGCGCCATATCCTCACTGATCCTCTTAGGTTTAGGCAATGAGAGTTTGAACGCTTCGGCTTTCAACCTCTTATTGGGGGGTATTGTAACGGTACAGAAATGGGAATTTTATTTTATATAAATCAGTATTTAATCCAGTAATTAATAAATTCACTTTCCCCTGTAAGGAGCCCCAAGCGGCAGTGTACATACAGCTAGTCTAAACAATTGCCAGACGCATTGCGTAACCACCAGCAGCAGCCTTGACACAGTCTACAGTCTGCTGTGTGTCATTAGAGAGTGCACAACAGACAGCCAGCCTCAGACAGTAAAGTTTTGTGAATTGAAAAATAGTGGCCTCGGGAGTGTAAGATAGGCTGAAATAATTAGTAGGCCTATCTATCTATCTATACATAAAAACAGTATAACGCGCGGCCAGCCTACAACAATTTCTAAGTGCGAATAAAATTACGTCGGCCGACTTAATCATAATGTATAATGTGGAACCAATAAAACAGTGAGGGCCTTTAAACACAAACAGTAAACGTATTAAACGAGTACCGGAGTGCGTGAGATTGAAGCAAGTATTCAACACCAGTTCGCGCAACCAACCCTAGGAGTACGCTGCGTATGGGTAACTAGAAACATTTAATATGCATATTAAAACCAATGCCAACTGACCGGTGATTATTCGTTATAAAAGGAAAATATATAACACCAATACTTTGTACGATAGAGTTCTCTCAGGGGCGGAGTTTATTTAAAGATCAATGTAACAGAATGAGTGTGCGTGTGCTAAGATAGAGGTTATCCACTGGTTCATTTTCAATGCTTTAATTATTTAACAATATCACTTATAATAGTAATCAAAATAAAACTCAATAGAGATAAGAAATAATTTCAACCGGTTGTACTATCGTTGAAGGATTGTAATAACGTAAAAGAAAGGCGAATTTTTGATAAATAAAAATAAGTATGTGTTTTAGACAGTATCACATGTGTTAACGTAATTATTGAACATATCAAATCCAAGTAATCCTTTTTGCAGCAGTTTCGTCTGAACGACCCTTGGAATAGAAACCCTAAGGTAAGAGTTAATTTAATTAATTTGTAATTCTTAGAGTTTCAATGTCTGATAATTTTGGTATTTTTGCCAATTTTTTTTTTTGTATAGCAATTTTTATGTTGGTTTGTTTCTGTTTACATGGGACTTCATCATCTTTACGGTACTATGTAACAATTCACACAAGTATTTCAAACATGTCTTCCGGGGTATTCTTTATTAGTTTGATTAGCATTCTTCCAGGTTCAGGATATTTGCTGTCCTTCATTGCATTTAATGCCAGTACCACTTCATCAGCTGTTAAGTCCTCAACTTCCTCATTTTCACCATGTACATCACAATTTCCTTGCGTTACTTTAAATTTTTCCCTGTCCCAATTTCCTTGTGCTGTTATAAATTCTCCCCTGTTTCAGTAAAGTTTAAAAAAAACATATTCCTTCCATTTTTTTCAAAGGAACCAGTGTCAGCCTGTTAGTTGCTTTTGTATTTGTCTTTAGGTTCTTCAAGGGTCCGAAGCTTCAACAAGATTTATAAAAGATTAAAAATACAAAATCTACTTTTAATTTTTTTTTAGACATCTGTTTGGTATCTCCCAAGCTTGGCACTTTGTGCAGCTGCCCGAGTCGTCTGGGCCTTAAGCTGCCCCTGATAACTGATATACCTAACATATATTGGTTAAAGTATACATACATTGTTATTATTTGGTACAAAGGTTAAGTGTTTAGAATTATTGGCACCCAAATAAGATTTGATATCCATCCCTAGAATAAGATTTGAGAAACTCATAACTCATAAGGATCATAAACTCATAATCTTGCTCCATTATTTTTGTGTACACAGATTTTTGCATTATGCATCTATCCCTGTATATAACAAACTCTTGCATTTGCATACCACATTTTGTACAATTCAGAATTGTAGATAAATACAATACAATAGGGCATATATAAACTAAAAAATTGTATATAATTACTACCTTTATTTAACAGAGTAACGCTACATATAGTGAAACACAGTCATAGTCTCCCTTGCTGGAATATAAACACCTCTTATCATGGACACAGGCAAATTTTCTACTCAGCTAAAATACCATAATATTGTGTCCTTTTAAGGTATGTCTAAATATTATTTGTAATATGAAATAACAATTAGTTCTGTGTATCTACAGAAATGCTGTTAGGAGATGGTCAACAATAATATTAAATATTATACCCCCATAAATTGTATCCCCTTACTTCAGGTTAAAACCCCTAACAAATATCCCACCAACCTTTCATTGTGTACCACTTACTCTATACAGCAACAGTACTCATTATTTATCTATTTTCCAATCGTACTATGTGAAACTTTTTATACAACAGGCATCACCCTGTTATATAATCACTAAACATGAAACCCTTATTTCACTAAACAGTTTTTTAAAAACTGAAACTTAATGACAAACTAAATAAAATTATCAGACAAAAGCATGTGATAAACCGACACTTCTGTATATTCAAATTAAATTAGGTTGGGAGTCATAACTGTTAAGAGTTACAGGTTTCTAAACTTTGGAGTGACAAATGGCTATTATAGTATAGTACTGAATATAAGACATCAGAAGATTTCAGTGATGTATGATATTACTATAAATAAATGAGACAAAATGATTACAAGAATATTTATAAATTAATTTTGAAAGTGTAATTTCTTTGTTAAAGAAAAGAACAGTATTACATTGTCATACCTAATTTCTACATTCTTAGTTTAGGAGTATACTGGGTCACTGACAATGCCTCACTGTAGAATGATGAAATGTTTGAAGTTAATAAAAATAAAAAACATGTTAAACCTTAAAGACCTTAAAATGTGTTAAATCATGTCGAGTGTTGTTCTTAATACTCTTAGTTTACAGTCAGCCAGTTAATATTTTGTTTAAGATACATCTTGAACAGTGGCGGCTCGTCCATAAGAGCACAAGAGCACGTGAACCCCCTATAAAAATAATTATACGATATAAATTATACATCTTTATTGACGTAGTACTAAAATGGCTTATCTTCAGTAAGTTTAAAAGAGCGGACAATGAAAAACAGCGTAGAGAGCGCCAAGTTGTAACGGGCCTATTTTGGGGTAATAACGAAATTTGTATTTTTTTTCATAAAATAAATAACGTTTTTCAACAATAAGGACAAAACTTATAAACAAAGGTAAATTTATTGTTAGCAACAGTGATAGCGACAGTGGCAGCACTGACTGTGAAGGTTATTCAATAATATTTTATAAACGAGTGAGACAACCGACAAACTGTGCCAAGGTCAACCAGTGACACACAAAACATCGTCAACAAATTATGTAACGAACATCAGACCATCTTACGTCAGAGCCTAGCCCAACGGTGGTATGCAGCTGGCGTAGTGATACAAACATATGAACAATAAGAATTGGTTATATAACCAAGGCCGCTTCACAAAATAGCACCGGTGGCTTATTCCCAGTCTAATTTCAGCACTCGCGCGAGTGAGACACACAAAGTTCCGGAACGTAAAAGCGGGCGCCCGCAACATATAAAATGTAAAAAATTTTGATATTTGATCATCTAAAACAGTATTTTTTGAAACCGAGTAGATACAGTGAGAAAATAATAAGTAAATAATCATATAACAGTTCGGCAATAAATCAGTGCGTGTATACGAGAAGACATTGTAGGAGGGTACCTTCAGCGTAATAACAGGAAAGTAAACTAATAAATTTTGTTATTTTCATACAGTACAAGAACAGAGGGGGAAAATTAATTTGAAATATGAGCTCTAATGGGAATATAACTTGTCTAATGTGAAAGCGTGTGAGTGTGTATGAGTGAGTTTGAATTACGTAATTACAAAGGCACTGGTTTACGTTAAGAGAAGTTAGTTTAGTATTATTTCTTTACTATTTAGCATTTGTTTTAGTGTTCAACAGTTTAATTATCAATAATATCTTGAAAGTTGTGGTCAGAATAAAGCATGTACACTGTCAATGTTAAAATAGTAAAAGCGTAAAAGATGGGAGGAGTAATTTTGTCATTGTCGTTAATATGCAACAGTAAAACTAAATCATGAATAAACACAAGTTTGTTTGAATATAGTAGATCGAAGTAGTCATTTCAAACAACCAATTCTGATCTCCTGTTCGCCGAAAAGAACCCGAGAAAAAATGGTAAGTACTAATTTTTTAATAAATTAATTACCTTAATTATCCGCCGTGTGATTTCCTATGCTTCGTCTATGACGCGTTTCGGAGCATATACTCCATCATCAGATATTAAAAGTTAAAACAGTCACTCATACGAGATCGTTAAAAAGTTAAAATGTCAAGATATGCATATGAACCGTATGCGGATTTGGGTGCGCACCCGTTCAAGTTCATTCTGCTACTGAGCGGTTGCTACCTTATCGTAGCCCCAGCAAGCAGACTCAAGGCAGTATCGTACAATCGGTTGGATACAAAGTTCAGGTGGTCATTTAGCACGATATCGCGACTCATTGGGTTTGCATATGCACTGTAAATTTCAAATTCCTCCAAGGCATTCATGAAACGGCCCTTATTACACACATGTAATGGTATTAAATTGGAATTAAAATCTGTGTAATTATGATTGTGTGAAGTCAGGTGTCGGGCATAATTTGATTTGATGTTGTCAATATTTCTTATGAAGATATGAATAGTGATATCGATTTGGAGGTATTTAATTGTGAAAACAGGGGGGTACACCCTATGCAATTTTTGAATAGAGTCAGAGAGATTAATCAGTTTTGTAGAAGTAGCTGGGAGGTACAATTGTTAAAAATCATGAAATGTTTTAGAGGGAATTCCGCGGTATGGGCGGAGGTGCATAAAGTAGACTGGGTAAATTATCAGTGTTTTGAAACGGCTTTTAGAGAGAAATATTGGTCAGAGGAGGAACAAGAGATATTACGGAGTAAAATTATGGGACCAGGTAATTTTGGGAACCAAGGGGGTAACGTAACTATGTATGTAATGCGACTATATAATGAGGCAAAATATTTAGAGCCACCGTTACCGTTTGGGTCATTCGTCCGTCACATAAGCAAGCACTTACCGAGAGAAATACAAATTACATTAATGACTCGAGAGATTGTAGAAATCACGGAGTTAGAGAAAATCTTAGACATATTTCAGAATATAAGAGAACGGGATATGAGTAGGCGGATAAATACACCAGTATCACATATAAGTGGGAATCATAATCAACCAAGGGGAATACATAATTTTCACCGGGGAGCACGGGGAGGAAATTTCAATAATAGGGGCGAGAGTTGGAGGTGTAGAGACTGTGAAGCTGATAACTATGCTAATAGAACAAATTGTTTTAGATGTCATCGAACCAGGGAGTGCGCCAGGAACGAGAGAACGAACCCACCACCAAATCAACAGTCGAGGGGAGGAGAATTTTATAGAGGAGCACCAAGAGGAGGAGGACAGTATAATAGAGGTAGAGGAGGAAATTATCCAGCTGTAGCAGGTCCATCCACGGAAATCTAAGGAAGACAATGGAGAAGCGGGCCCAACCATTGTCAACGGAGAACCGGGTCCAAGTAATCAACGAATACTCGAATAACGTTATCAAGATGGACATGGCAAAAGAATTGTTAGAAGAAGAGGAGAACAAGGTGATGGAACGCAGAGCAGGATTGACTGAGGTGACAATTAACATTGAAGGTAAGAATTATAAAACTTTAATTGATACCGGTAGCGAGATCTCAGTAATTTCTGAAAATGTCATGGGTGAATTAAAAGAGAATAACCAGACAAGTACAATTAAATATTTTTATAAATGAAGTTTAATTTGAAAACACTTTCCTGGTAGTTAAAGGGTTGAGTCTAGATGTAATATTGGGAAATGATTTTTTGGAACGAAACGGAGCAGTAATAGATTTCAATAAACAAATAGTCAAATTTGAAAAGGGGAATAAACCAGTCAGAATAGAGTTTAAAAAAGTAGTAAATGAAGCTAAAGTCACGGGAATAAAAATGTTACATAAACATGTTACATAAGTGATAGAGAGATAGAAACTAAAATAAATATATGTCTAGAGAATGAGAGTCTAGAGAATGAGGAGGGAGAAATGCATGAGCGTAATGAGAGTGTGTGGGCAGATAGAGCCGACAAATTTTTTAATGAAAATACAGTTGTAGGAAATACTCAGTGACAGGAGTTGTGGGCAGTTGTGGAGCGGTTCAGAGAGGTGTTTGATGAATCACCAGGGAAAGCGAAGGACTACATCTGCGAGCTGAAAGTGCGGGACCACACACCATACATGCAGAGGAGCTACCCGGTGCCGTTTTCGAAGAGGAGGGCTGTACAGGAGGAACTAGACCGGATGATGCAGGGAGGCATAATTGAACGCTCAGTATCACCTTACTCAAACCCTTTGGTAGTAGTGATTAAAAAGGATGGCAAGGTAAGGTTATGTTTAGATGCTTGGAAAATTAATCAAATTATTATACCTGACATGGAATCTCCGGAACCCATAAATGAGATTTTACAGAAGTTCAGCGGAGTCAAATACATGACGTCCTTAGACCTGACCGCTGGATACTGGCAAGTACCATTAGCAACAGAGAGCAGGAAATACACAGCTTTTCTTTTTAACGGTAAGAATTACCAGTTCAAATGCTTACCTTTCGGATTAAACACCAGTGTTGCCAGTTTTATTAAATGTTTAGATAATATTTTACAACCTAAGGATTTAGACTTTTTAACTGTATATGTCGATGATATCTTGATAGCTTCTAGAACATTCACTGAACATTTAGAACACATAGAATATGTATTACATAAGCTACAAAGAGGGGGTTTAACAGTGAATTGGGACAAGTCTAAGTTTCTGCAGACAGAAATACATTTCTTAGGATTTATTATTACACAGGAGGGGATATTAGCCAACCCTGACAAAGTAGAAGCCATAATGCGATTCCCCGAACCTAAAAACATTAAGCAATTACAAAGTTTTTTAGGCCTATGCAATTTTTACAGGAAATTTCAGGAAAACTACGCACACACAACATCCAAACTGAGTGCTGTACTGCAGAAGAATAAACAGTGGAGATGGGGCGATACGGAACGAACTGCGTTTAATGAAATTAAGAGAAAGTTTAGTCACATGATCATGATGAATCATCCCGATTTTAATAAGACTTTTTATTTGCAGACCGACGCCAGCAATGTAGCGCTAGGGGCGGAGCTCTACCAGGAGGGTGGCGACAAGGAACACCTAACGATCGCCTTCGCCAGTAGATAGCTGCTGTCGGCTGAGAAAAATTATACTACAACTGAAAAAAAACTTCTAAGTATCGTGTTCGCCGTGGGTAAATTCCGGACCTACATCCTAGGCAATACCACGATAATCCGGACGGACCACAAGGCATTGTCATTCCTTAATTCATGTAAGCTGACACATAGCAGATTAACTAGGTGGGTATTAGCCTTACAAGAATATAACTTTTCATGGGAGTACATAAAGGGGTCAGATAATAAGGTACCAGATACACTTTCTAGAGTAGATGTTATAGACAATAAAACTGGTAGGGATCTTAAAGAAATAGAAATCTTTAGACTAACTAGAGAAGATAGAATTTTTGGTGAGGAATTAAGTGATATTAAAAACATGCAAAGATCTGATAGCAAACTGGGTAAAGTAATTGTTAGTTTAGAAACAGATGTAGAGGGATCTGAATATAATGAACGATTTCAAGTATATCAAGGTATTTTGTTTAAAAAAGTAGATGGTGGGGAGCGTGATTGGAGGTTAGTTATACCCGAGGGGTTAATAGATAAAATTGTTTGGGATTGTCATATAAGGTATGGTCATTTCGGGGCAAGAAAGTGTGCAAATGTTTTGAAAGAATCATGTATATTTAAGAATATGGAGAAGAGAGTTAGAAAAGTGTTGAGAGTGTGTGATTTATGTCAGAAATCGAAAGTAGTGAATTATAAAGTAGAAGGGGAGATGAATTACATAAAAGTAGAGAAACCGTTTGATTTAGTTGCAGTAGATTTATATGGACCATTACCCAGAGGTAGAGGGGGTGTGTTATATGTATTTGTAGTTCTAGACACTTTTTCAAAATTTGTAAAGTTATATAGCATTAAGAGGGCGACGAGTAAAGTACTCAGTGAGAAAATAGTAAAAGACTACATGCTTAATGTAGGAAAACCGAAAATTATATTATCTGACCACGGTCCACAGTTTATAAGCGGCAAGTGGCGGCAGACGCTTGGATGGGAAGGCATCATACCCAAGCATACGGCAGTGTACCATCCTCAGTCGAACCAAGCAGAACGGGTGATGAGAGAGATTGGCAGGATATTTCGGGCGCACTGTCACGCCAAACACACAGAATGGCCATCCTACGTGAAGAAAGTAGAGGAGTGGCTGAATTGTACCACCCATGAGTCCACGGGATTACGCCGCATGAGTTGATCAGGGGAACAAGGCCGCCCAGGATTCTGGAACAACTTTTCGAATACCCACCAGAAGGTCAGGTTTTGGACAGCAACATGAAAATTAGATTGGCGAACGAGAACTTACTTACGAGAGGAGAGCGACGAAAACAGAAACATGATGCTAAGGGTTGTGACGGCAGCGGTATGCGAAAATCTGCTCTCCGGTACCAGCGGTGGACACAGCGAGCCAATCCAACAACGTGCTCGGAGCGAGCCAACCAGCGATCCCGGTTAGTCAATAAAACCCGGGCCGGAAGACAATTTTGCGCACACTTCATCGCCACGCCATCGGACGCACTTCATCGCCACGCCATCGGACGCACTTCATCTCCTCTCCTCTCTCGGACGACATCGGCGCGGGGTCAGCCGGAAGGAACAGCCGAAGAATAGAACCGTCGCCGTTCTTGCGTCTTCGCACTCCCGTTCCGCGCCAGCGATGGATTTCGCTGGGCCGGCAGCCGACTCTACAACCGGTGCCAGAAGAAGAGGAGGACTGCAGTACGCCACGAACAGCGGGCGCAGCCGCCGAACATCTCAGCGCGGCACTACCAACATCACCACTCGGTCCTTTTTAGGGCCACCAAAATAACTAGAGTGTACAATTGGCGCCATTTGTCATGCGGCAAGCCTTTTTGTCCGGTGACAAGTGGCGCCCAACGTGGGGCAGCGATCATCTTGCGGATGCAAGATCCAGCCACGCCAGCGAGCTACAAGCCGGCACACCAATCAACATGGCGCCCAACAGACACCTCCACAACATCTGGAGAAGAGCAGTAGGCTGGCTACCGGAGAGCATTCAAGACCCGGTGGAGTTGTGACGGCAGCGGTATGCGAAAATCTGCTCTCCGGTACCAGCGGTGGACACAGCGAGCCAATCCAACAACGTGCTCGGAGCGAGCCAACCAGCGATCCCGGTTAGTCAATAAAACCCGGGCCAGAAGAAAATTTTGCGCACACTTCATCGCCACGCCATCGGACGCACTTCATCTCCTCTCCTCTCTCGGACGACATCGGCGCGGGGTCAGCCGGAAGGAACAGCCGAAGAATAGAACCCTCGCCGTTCTTGCGTCTTCGCACTCCCGTTCCGCGCCAGCGATGGATTTCGCTGGGCCGGCAGCCGACTCTACAACCGGTGCCGGAAGAAGAGGAGGACTGCAGTACGCCACGAACAGCGGGCGCAGCCGCCGAACATCTCAGCGCGGCACTACCAACATCACCACTCGGTCCTTTTCAGGGCCACCAAAATAACTAGAGTGTACGATTGGCGCCATTTGTCATGCGGCAAGCCTTTTTGTCCGGTGACAGGGTAAATGGACCAAGTATGAGGTAGGTCAGTTAGTGTTAGTAAAAAGGCATGATTTGTCCAGTGCTCAAGATAGAGAAATAAAGAAGTTTTTCTTGTTGTATGAAGGACCTTATGAAGTTGTAGAAATAAAAATGCAGAATGCGTATGTGCTGAGGAACCCAGCGACGCAGGAAATAGTAGGTACTCAAAATGCGACGAATTTAAAGTTATATCGGTCACTTTAATTATGTTTATATGTTTATAAATAAGATTTCAAATATTGTTGTATGTTTACAGAAGGGATCGTCCCCCATTTTCGGGCGGTCACGATCTTACCAGTCCTGGCCGTGGAATTCGGAACTCGGAGGCGGGCCATGGTTGGTGGATCTTCCTTCGGGTGGTGAAAACAACGATGGTCCGGCTCCACCAAAATTGGTGTAAAGTAGAAAACTTAACTACATCTTTGAACGGGGAGGGGGACCCCAACAGGTACGTGACACGAATTAATTTTTTTTTAATACACTCCAGGTGCAGCGGTCTCGGTGTACCTGTCACGTGCCTGCACTGCTCTAGAGTGTTGTACATAATGAAGGCTGCACCTAAGTACAGGGCAGTGCATACAAACTTAAATATTTTAGTGTCAATGGCAAAATGAAAATGGAGCCCTTGACAATAGTTTCTGTTAAGCCCGAAATGAAGAGTTTTGCGGAGAGGGAGATTTGGCGATGGGATAGACGGCGGGTATGAAGAAATGAGATAAGGGAGTAGAGTTGAGTTTAGAAGGGGGAAGTAAATTCACGAGGTGGATCTATTCGATCCCCAGGTTTCCCTCATAGCAAGACCCGGCCTTTCAGGCGACTGCGACCTTCCTAGACGTGTTGAAAGTCACGATAGAGTCAGCCTTCAATGTAAATAGAATTTTGAAAAAAAAAAAATACCAAAACAATTTTGGATGTGTATAATTTTAAATTTAAATAAATTTTAGAATTAAGTGACCAAATATAATTGTCAAGTTTTAGTATCAGTGAGTATGGGAACGCTTTGAAAAGATGTGTAATAAAATATCAGTGAGTATGGGAACGCTTTGAAAAGATGTGTAATAAAATAAAAACTTGTTGTCAATACAAGAAGTGGGGATAATTTTGGGGGGTAGATTGGTGCCCAAAGAAGTGATATAACAGTGTAGTGTGGAACTGCCATGGTGGGAGGTTGTAAATTTTGTATTTAATATTTTATGTTAATGATGATTAAGCTTACATATAAAGGGGGTTAAAACCCCATCCAAACTTATAATGTCATTTGAGTATAAATTATTAAGTTTAGAGTTACAAAGAATATTTTACTTGTGATTCCCCAACTTTTCGGGCGGTCACGGCCTCACCGAACCCTGACCGTGGAATTGGTTTAGCTTTAACAGCTATGGTTGGGGCACATTACGATTACGCGCTGACCATACTGGCCATAGCTGTTATCGTTGTCAAGGTGTATTTTGAAATTGATGGGGGGTGACATTAGGGGAATCACCAAACTATGGAACAGCGGCTGCCACTCTGTCCGCATGGGGACAGCAGAGCCAGGTGGTAGACCCGCATTAAGGGTGCATAACTATAGACAAAGATATATTGATATCTAAACCTTTAAAATGTAATGCAGAAGCAAGGACACGGAGATGTCACATTCCTCCAAAACTTCAGTCCTTGTGGACGCAACTGGACGCCACAGTCCAGGGGGGTCATAGTGTGTGTGGCAGGGAGGTTATCCAGGGGGATAACGAATTAGAAATTTGTTGTATTTTAATAATGATGATTCGCTACTCAATAATTTTGTTTTGATTTGAAAAACAGATGCACTACATACTTCCTATATTGTGTTTAATATGTCTTATTGTGTTAATTGCATATAGTATGTTAGGAATAAGGATTATAAAAATATAATAATATGTTTTCAATGTGTTTATAGATTTTAAAATAAAATGAAATAAAGTTGTGATAGTTTCAATGGGTTGCAAAAGATAGAAGTTGGGTGATGAATATTTGTGGGACATATAGATCTGTCCAAATTGAAGTCAAAGTTAAAGAAATAGTAGAGATGAAAATAATGTAATGTTGTTTTGAGTTAATGTATGTTATAGAATTTTGAAAAGTATAAGTGGAGACACAGTAGTAATGGAGAATATATGTAGAGTTTTGTTTGATATATTAATGTTTATGATTGATGATGTTATTTTGTTGTAGTGGTAGTAAGGTAATGAGATTGAGATTTTGGGGATGGCAATTTTGTAGTAGGGGGTAGTGTAATGTGGGAGTCCGCAACATAATGATAAGTTGGGACGGGATTTGGAACAGATTTTAGTGGGGAAGGGGTTGCCTTAGGTAGAATCCAGGAACCATATAAGGGAATTGAGCTTTTTGGGGGGGGGGGGGAACACTTATCCTATGTACAAAGGGTTAGAGAGTATTTTTTTTTTATATATTGAGAGAAGGTGGCGAATTGAGTTTAAAGATAAGTTAGAGGTAGAGAAGGGTTAGTAGATTTTTGATAGAGGGGTGTCATACTAGTTAAAGATTTTTTAAGGGAGCGTTAGAGTAATAAAAGGGGAAGATTATGAGTAAATGCCAAGTTGATAAAGTGAATTATAATGAATAACTGAGAATCACCCCAAATTAATGAAAGGGAATAATAAATGAAATGATGTGTAAAACAAAGATTGGAAAAAAAAATTTTTGAGAAACGAATTAATAAAAGTAAAGCAAGTTTAAAAGGTAATTTTATGATTTTATATGCAAATTTAATGATGTAAAGTGTGGATATTTTTAAATACAAATTGTTTATTTTAAGATAATAATAACGATGTGAATTATGAATGTACTATGTTTTCTTATGTTATATTGTGTGGTTAGGTATTTTGATATATATGTTAGATGTTAAAAAACAAAACCAGTGCTTCTTAGCGCAAACCAGCACCGCTAGGGGGAAACAGATCAGTTGGGGATATGGTGTTGTATAAGGCCACTAGTTGATATTTTGATTTGTTGTTTCAGTGTTTGGTGATGCTGTGGCAGCGGTCCTGAGCTGGCCTGCGCGTCAGAGCAGGGGCGTTAAGTATCTGTCTGACTCTACGGTGTTGGGATCTCGAGAGAGAAGTCCAGTATTGTCATTCAGATGCGGTCACAGTCACCGGACCAAGGGTGAGTTGATTATAATTTTTGTAAACTATACAGGGGGTTGTGGCGACATATCCTGGCTGATCCCTTTAGCAAGTATGAATGTGTCAATGAGATTTTTTATGCTTCAGCATAAAATATCTCATTGAGGGGGTATTGTAACGGGCCTATTTTGGGGGTAATAACGAAATTTGTATTTTTTTTCATAAAATAAATAACGTTTTTCAACAATAAGGACAAAACTTATAAACAAAGGTAAATTTATTGTTAGCGACAGTGATAGCGACAGTGGCAGCACTGACTGTGAAGGTTATTCAATAATATTTTATAAACGAGTGAGACAACCGACAAACTGTGCCAAGGTCAACCAGTGACACACAAAACATCGTCAACAAATTATGTAACGAACATCAGACCATCTTACGTCAGAGCCTAGCCCAACGGTGGTATGCAGCTGGCGTAGTGATACAAACATATGAACAATAAGAATTGGTTATATAACCAAGGCCGCTTCACAAAATAGCACCGGTGGCTTATTCCCAGTCTAATTTCAGCACTCGCGCGAGTGAGACACACAAAGTTCCGGAACGTAAAAGCGGGCGCCCGCAACATATAAAATGTAAAAAATTTTGATATTTGATCATCTAAAACAGTATTTTTTGAAACCCAGTAGATACAGTGAGAAAATAATAAGTAAATAATCATATAACAGTTTGGCAATAAATCAGTGCGTGTATATGAGAAGACATTGTAGGAGGGTACCTTCAGCGTAATAACAGGAAAGTAAACTAATAAATTTTGTTATTTTCATACAGTACAAGAACAGAGGGGGAAAATTAATTTGAAATATGAGCTCTAATGGGAATATAACTTGTCTAATGTGAAAGCGTGTGAGTGTGTATGAGTGAGTTTGAATTACGTAATTACAAAGGCGCTGGTTTACGTTAAGAGAAGTTAGTTTAGTATTATTTCTTTACTATTTAGCATTTGTTTTAGTGTTCAACAGTTTAATTATCAATAATATCTTGAAAGTTGTGGTCAGAATAAAGCATGTACACTGTCAATGTTAAAATAGTAAAAGCGTAAAAGATGGGAGGAGTAATTTTGTCATTGTCGTTAATATGCAACAGTAAAACTAAATCATGAATAAACACAAGTTTGTTTGAATATAGTAGATCGAAGTAGTCATTTCAAACAACCAATTCTGATCTCCTGTTCGCCGAAAAGAACCCGAGAAAAAATGGTAAGTACTAATTTTTTATTATGTTTCTTGTTAATAAATACAAGATGGCGCCCGATAAAAATTAGACAGCAAAAAATTGAATCAAATTTAAAATCAATAATATTTTATTTCTTTTATTAATATCATTAAATTAAAACGTATCAAAGTGAAGTTAAGTGTAATGACGGGCCAGTGGCTGGGAGCAGACTGAATGTGCCGCTCTCGATGCTGTACACACGGGATATACGACAGACGGGCGAGTCCATTTGCTCGCGGTAGGGGGGGAAACATGTTTACAAGCGGCTTAACGGAGAATACCGATGAGCTGCCTCTGACACAGATCAGCTCAGTAGTTACACGGCTGTCGTTGACGGTGGATGCTCCTTACCTTGGCACGCGCACGTGTTACATTTGTGTTTTGCAGTTTCGATTATTTTTTAGTGATAAAGTTTTAGTTGAAATTACAGTTTATCTATTATAGTGTAGCTAGTAAACTGTTGTTTTTATTTACTGTACAATAATGGAAAGTACCTGTAAGTACTCAGTTAGTAATTTAAACGAAGTAGCGTTTGCCAATTTACCCATAGAAGTTAAAATAGCAATAAAAGAGAGTGGTAGGCCAACTTAATATAAGTCAAACATCGATATCAAAATCTAGAACTTTTAAAAGAGAATTTAAAGAAGAGCTATACGAAAAAATTCCTTGGCTTTGTGGTTGTGAACAAACAAACAAAATATTTTGTTTTCCTTGTTTGTTATTTTCCCGTGAAAAGGGCGATCCTGCTTGGGTGAAAAACGGCGTTTGTGACTTAGCTCATTTGAATCAAAAAATTAAAAAAAGTTCTCATGGACACATAAGTGCTACATTGGATTTTAATTTGCTGGAAAAGGTTGACGTTCATCAGCAGCTTGACAGTGCTTATCGACAAAATATTAAAAAGCACAATGAACAAGTGACTAAAAATAGGTATGTCCTTTCTAAGCTTATAGACTGTATTAAATTTTGCAGTGCATTTGAGTTGGCCCTTCGAGGTCATCGTGAGGATGACGATTCCTTAAATCCTGGCATATTTAAAGGGCTTGTAAACTTTTCTGCAGAACTTGACTCATCTTTGAAAGAACACTTGAGTACCACTACTGTCTTTAAAGGTACCTCGAAAGAAATTCAAAATGAATTGTTAGATTGTATGCTTTTTGTATGTCAAGAAAACATAATAGAAAAAATAAAAACTGCACAGTACGTTTCTTTGATTGCGGACGAAACATTTATCTCGTCTGTATTTCAGTTAGTTATAGTTTTCCGCTATGTTTTAGCTAATGGCCAACCAGTTGAAAGATTTTGGAAATTTGATAACCCTGAAGGGCACGACGCAGAATCTATAGCCAAATGTATTTGTACCAGTTTAGATTGTTGTGCAAAATCCAGAAAAACTCGTATCTCAAAGCTATGACGGTGCGAATGTAATGAGTGGGCACCATGCTGGCGTGCAGACCATAGTGCAACAAACCTATAAACATGCTTTTTTTGTTCACTGTTACGCTCATCAGTTGAACTTGATTGTAGCTCAAGCAACAAGCCAAAACCAAGATGTCAGAATTTTTTTTCAGACTTAAGTGATATAACAAATTTTTTTTTTTCGAATTCCCCTCAGAGAGTGGCTGTTTTGGACAAGATAGTTGGCAAACGAATACCTCGGGCATCAGCTACAAGGTGGAATTTTAAGAGCAGAACTGTTAATACTGTTTTTGAGTACAGAGAGGAATTAATTGAATGTATGGAGGAAATCCAATCAACCTCTAAGCAACCAACCACCATAATTAAAGCTGGTGCTCTAGCTCGTCTCCTTAGAGATAATAAGTTTATATTTTGACTTTCTATTTTTCACAGATTAATGCCACATGTGGATATTTTGTACAACCAATTACAGCTAACCTACACTGATGCTGTGAGAACTAAAGCCAATGTTGACCACTTCGTCAAAGCCATTGATAAGGAAAGAGCTAACATGGACAAAGTGACAGAGCTGGTTAATCAGTACCCAGAAAATGCACCTAAACGATTGAGGCGTGAAGAAGATTTTTACTTAAGTAGAACAGTGGATGCCAAGGAAACCTGTGACATTATTACAACGCAAATAAAAACAAGATTTTCATTCACAACATCTTGCTCAGCTGTATCTCTTTTTGAATCACAAAAGTTTGAAGAGTTTGAACAGAAATTCCCCGAGAAATTGCTTGAAGATACAGTAAATGTGTATTCATTTCTTGAAAAAAAAAAAAATCGCCTCAAGACAGAGCTTGAAATCATTTACAAAAGAACTGATTTCAGAAACATGCGTGGTGCTGTTAGTCTTTTACAGTTTTTTATTGAAAACATCTTATTGTCATCATTTTCTGAAAGTTATAAACTGTTATTAATTATTGCAACAATACCAATGACGACTGCTGAAGCTGAAAGGTGTTTTTCAACCGTAAAACGGATAAAGACATTTTTGCGGTCTACGATGTGTCAAGAGAGACTTACAGCTTTAGCCATGCTTGCAATCGAGAAGGAAATGATTTCTAACATCCATAATTTCAATGAAAGAGTTATTGATGTTTTTGTGTCAAGAAAAGATAGAAGGATGGACTTTGTTTACAAAAACTGCACTTAAAGAAAATATTTGTCTAAGCTACCATCCAAGTAAATTTGTGTAAGTAAATACTAGACCTTACCATCATATGCAGCAGAGCTTTGATTATTTTCCTTTTTCTGTGTGTTTAATAATCTAATCTAATAATTGAGAGCATGAGGCCTTGTGACTAACTATCTAAATATTTAACACTTAAAACAAGCTTTCTGTTTTGCGTTTATTTTACTACTTTAAAATTAAATGAAAATAATTGTTTTAGTAAAAAAGAACAATTAGCATATTATAACAAGTATGATCAATAAAGTAATCCTTTATTATTAAGTTGTGAAATAGTTAAAGTACAGTAATATCTATAATAACATTTCGTTTCAAAATTAATACATTACATCAAGGTATAGCAGCGCCTAAATTATATGAATATTGCAAGCAACACACAAGTGTTTGCACAGTGTATCTCAAAAACTGCAAATTATTAATTGTGAACCCCCTGTAGATGTACTCACGAGCCGCCACTGATCTTGAAGAAAACAAATGTGGACATGTAAATTTGAACAGGCATTTCTTTATAACCATGACTCACACTGTGAATCATGGACAAAACTGAATCAGATGGGAATAAATTATTGTTATCAACAAATGATGTGCATGAACAACACATGAAACAGTACAAAGTACAGATTGGTCAAAACTCAACTATACACAGAGAACATATCATTGATATGTAATACTGTATATAAAACACTTCACCAGTACATAGTACAGACCACTGGGAAATGACAAAGAAGCATCACCGGACAATGTACAGAGTACTATTGAGCAAATATCAGTGACAAATTATATTAACATTATTTAAACATATTAATGTTTATGTTCACACACACACACACACACACACACACACACACACACACACACACACTATTAAGCAATGAGGAGGATGTACAAATAAACAATACAAAGACAACTGTCCAGTAACTGTAACAAAGCTGGTGATATCATTAACATAAATGCTTTCTCACTGATTCATACACTATACAGAACTGTTTTATCAAAACATACTGCTGGATAATATTCAGAATGATTCACTGCCTGCTGCCCTGGAAAACAATGGAAACAGCACATGACTTTCATGCAATTTCAAATGTAAATGACGTAAGACACAAAATACCTACTTGTTTAGATCAAATAAATAAAAAGAGCAAACATATTTTGTACTTAATTATATATAATAATATATACAACGGTTTTTTGAAGGAGCATGGAAAATAACCTACATTTAACATAACCGTAATGCAGCTGTAATATATAACTATAAAGAATATGTTTCATCTAATACAGTAATTAAATGAGAATACATGCATTTCAGAAGTGAAGACTGTTTCTGTCACTTAACCATGTAATCTGGATTTCTGAATGATTTTGTACAATTACATGCTGGATCGATTCATTCTAATGAGATTAAATTGTATTGTTAAATGGTTAACCACTTGTTTCTTAGATATTTCGTATAACAAAGTTGGATCTATGAGTTGTTCTACCTAAAAAAATTAATTTTTTTATCTTACTCATATTGTATTGTCTTTTCATTAGTACGGTAATAGTTTTTAACAATTTAGTTGGTTAAACCAGCATTATTACTGGCAACTAAATACGATCTTATGTTAACACTTAAAAAAAATACTTTTATTTTGGAATACACAAACATAATTTATGAATTAAACTTAAATTTTGAATTTTTCACCACTCATATTTCAGAAAATTAAGGCTGTTATGCCTGTTAAAAAGTGTCAATGGGATTTGTTTGTTTGTTATTGAATATGTTAATACAACGAAACTGTGTCAAAAAATGAGTTTCTTAAGACAGCTAGAGTTCTGTATAGCAACCCACCTTACTTTGAGATGGTTGTTGTTTTGTGTATTGTACAATGAAAGTATGTTTTATTAATGAGTGCATCTGGTTCTGTCCTATTTACTTGTGGTAACTGTATGGTGTTACATGCTGTCTGATCCAGTTAACCACTTTTACATTATACTACTTCATTATATAAAATGTACAATGTATCCCTAGTTAATGCGTTGCATGAAATCTCAGTAGTTATTCAAACACGTATGAATAAGTGGGTGGTCAATGGTGGATTATCCACAACGCTAGGGTATGCTGAAGCACCAGGGCCTCATCTGTCAGAGGCAGCACCATCCAGCTCTAGAGCATTAAAACTTTTTGAAGCACTTTGTGCCATGAGTAAAATTCTAAGATAGAAGTTTTTTTTTCAAATCGTTCGAATCAAGATGATAGATTCCATGGTACCACAGTTTGTCCACTCAAAGTATTAAACTGGATTACTGATTGTAAAATGATTGATGTATTTCCGAATATATACACTGATTATTATCTACTGTTGATGATTCCAATAGCTAACTGCAAATATGAAAGATCATTTTCTGTATTAAAACGTATTAAAAATATGTTTAGTTCAACTATGGGATTACTTCATTAGCCAGGTTGAATATTGAAAGCGAGGCACTTGATTCACTCGATTTAGAAGAAATTATACAAGACTTTGTTAATGCAAAATCAAGAAAACAATGGATCGATTAGTATTTTCTAAGTTAAGTACTACTATGCTCATTGTAATCACTATTTAGCTGAATATTTGTTATAATTTAAGAGTTTAAAAAATAACTGTTAACTTTTGAAATTGTGTATGCCATTTATCAGTGTAAATAATGGATAAGAGGTTGAATTTTGAAACGGGGGGGAGGGGGGCACCAGTCTGATGGCAGCATAGGGCACCATGCTAGAAGAGCGCGTCTTCTAGTCTGCCCCTGTGGGTGGTACACCTAAAAGACAAGGATCAAATTTTGAATGTAGTTAAGTCTGAAACTACTGATCATCTCCAATGTCATGGCAAATGAATGGATGTTTTTACGATAATTTGAGAAGTTTATTTTTATGTTAATTTTTTGAATGCTCCTGTGTGGTTTTATTGTTATTGTCATAAGTCTGCACACTAAGAAAACCCATACAAACATTAGTTACTTTAGCTCAAACAATAAAATCAGTTGTTTTTTACACACTTTTCTTTAACTCACTGTCACGTCTGTCTGTCTGTCTGTAATCAAATCTTACAAGCTCTATTTCAGACACTTATTGTCGATAAAAAATTCTGAAACTTTGCACAGACGTTGGTCTTGGATGACAATACAATAATCTATGGTCACACACACACACACACGTGCACGCGCGCGCGCGCATATGCTCGAGCACACACACGCACACGCTTATACACACGCACGCCTGCGCATACACACTACACAAGTACACACACGCGCACGCGCATGGATTTTAACTGACAAAACAATTTAATGTTCTTTTCTGTGTAAAGTAGTCATACGTTTTGAAACAAGCTATGTTTAAAAAAGTGTGTTATGTCAAAATGTTCACAATTTTGTACTCTTTTATTCTAAATACAATAATTTCAACTGTACAGAAATTTTTAATTCAGTAGCTGCTTTCGAGTACCCAAGTTTGAATGCATATTTGTTTCTCCTTTACTTCCTTCTTCATTGCCTGCTTGTTCCTCATATCAAAATTCTATTCAGCATTCCACATCATTCTCAGTCTTGGATGTATTATAGCCAAGACTAGTAAGGGTCAGTGCTAATTTTGGATTGGATTATTGTTTTTGCAAATCAATTTAATCATCATGTACGTATCATTCTTATGAGTATGGGTGTGAAGCAGTATGGTAAGAGTAATCATATTAGAGCGTGTGCACGTGCATGCACACCATTGTGCTAACCTACATGGTGACCGTTTGGTTACTTAATTCCTGATACTGTTCAAACGACTTTACACAAGACATATGTCAACAGTACTACAGCCATTTAATAATGTGTACATTACAAAACTTAAAAGTGAAATCTTCTTGCCCCGTTAACAGGTAAGACACACATGAAAATTACAGTAATGTGAACACACGTATAAACAAAGTATATAAGACGTAGTTTTTGACTTACCATAGGGACTTCTTAATACAGTTTAACTAACAAATGTCTATATCTTTGTATATGTACTTCACATTAACTTTCTGTGAATGAAGTATGCACATGAGAGAGAGAGGGAGAGGGAGAGGGAGAGGGAGAGGGAGAGGGAGAGGGAGAGAGAGGGAGAGAGAGAGAGAGAGAGAGAGAGAGAGAGAGAGAGAGAGAGAGAGAATATTGGTATAGTACTATTAGATGAATGAACATTGAATGTCTTGATTGCTGCTGCTCTAGTTTCAATTAATGATTCAATGCCACAAACATACACACTGCAGATGTAACTGTAAATTACACAATTTTTCTTAATTTACTAAGCACTTTGTTTACACTAGCACAATGAACTCTCTGGGTGAAATTTCTTTAAACTGTTAAGAAATGATATTACCTTATTATCTCCACAGATAATTATTAGATTTACATATATTTGAATTTATTTGAGATAATTTAAATATTTAAAAGTTGTAAGCCCAGGTTATAGCCTGTTCAAAAATTCATTCCCCAACTTGTCGGTTTAACGACAATCTCGGACAGGAAAATAACCTGTTACCGTCTGTCCGACACTGTCCCTTTGTTACCCTCTACCACGTCGAGTTAGACAATACACCACCTCCCTCTATTGTATTACAAAGTGTTTGACCCCTCTTGCTTGGTAACAGCTGATTGTTTAAAATAAAATAAATGTCCCTCTTCGTGAAATTCCGCTTGTCTCAGTAGCGAAAGCTCGCAAAAATTTCTACTTACAAGAAATTTTAACGTAATATTACATGTGTAAGATATTAGAATTAGGAATAATCTAAAGTTGAGTATGGGATCGACTTTAGATTATATTAAGTATAAATAAGAGAAATAGATGTAAGCAAGTAATAAAGTCACAATGGCACCGCACTGGAAAAGGTTAATGAGAGAGCAGAAAACTAACTACGTGAGTTAGAGTATGCTAACAAAATCAGTCGGGCCACGATATTGTGAAGTTACAAGAACTAGGAGTAGTAAATAAAATTAAGTTAGCAGTTAAGAAACGAGAGAAAGGGAACTTCACGAAAGAAAACGAGTCATAAGGAAAATTTCACACACTAGAATTCAATAAGATTTTCTTATGCAATTACTAATTAGTTTCTATTAGGAATCCACTGGTGTAGTCACATACCTGTGTCTTCTTTAAGTAGAGGAGGATGTGACGATTTAAAGCAAATTTAAATAGCACAAAACAAAACAAAAAAATATTTTTGTTTGACATGACAAGTGACAAAATAATCCACCCTCCCCTTTGTACAAAATTCCTGTCCCTTCTTGTCAACCGCGAGTACGGACAAGCAAATCATAATGTTGTTGAGCTAATTAAAATAACCATCCTAATTAAATAAAAAAGGACGTGATAATAATAAATAAAATATTGACTAAATAAAGAAGCTATAGTAGGATTAATAGTAGCTAAGTAGAGGTAAACAATAATAATAAAAGTACGAACTATTTCTTCTCGCGGCGGAACTGCGCCTATCTCCCTACTCGGCCACAAAAACCTTACCGACAGTCTCCTCTGAATCACGGCCAAGCCAACAGCCTTGTCATGTGTTGTGAAGACGAATACTTCTATATTGCAAAACTAGGTATCCGTGAATAAGTGTTTCGTGGTTACACAACCCCCACATGTAGTTAAACGAAGTGAAATGTAAAAACAAAAGTTACGTAGTTTAAATGTAAATAAAATAAGAAATAAAGGCATAGCCGACACATCTCTTTATGAAATGGTTTAATTGTTAAGGTATGTTCCATACCATATCATAAGGTAACATCAATGCATTTTAAACCAAAATGTAAAAGTGAACACGACCGACCGGAGTGAATCATCAACTACAACACTATGAGCTCCAGGTAGCCAGAATCCGAGCCTCATGACTGCGCTAACTACTTAGAGTCAACCACTGAAATGGAGGAACACAAACTACAACTAAGATCATCCAGGAAAACCTACGTAAAAGGACCATGAAGAGGACCAGCCGTGGACCAACATCATACCCAGGTGACATGGAAGCATAACTTCCGTGGTTATATTGTTTTCTAAGAACCCAGAGTAAAAAACAGTTTATTTTGTAAAGACTCATACAAATCATGTAAATCATAACTTAATAATATGTATACTTTCTGTAAGGAGATAAGAGTAATCTGAAGATGGATACAGATATAATTAATTCAAAATTGAATCAAACTATTCTTCAAATAGTTTGCATAATGTCAAAGTACTTTTAAAATATAAAAAGAATTAGAACCCGGATCCGTGGTATTCTATGTAATATACAGTTGTATTGTTTTGAGCTCATCATAGTAACAGTTTAAAGAGAATAAGAGCATAAAACGCAGAATCTATCAGAATCTTTCATTTAATAATCATAAGAATCATTAAAGGTATTATTTTGGAAGCTGTAATAAAGAGATGTTTTTGCTAAACAGAAGAGAGTGAGTAAATTTACGTAACCTTAGTCAAACTCCTGATCTTTACAGGTTCCCAATTTGTTGGTAAGTAATTAGTACTAACAATGGCAGCCGGTTTAATTGACAGAGGCCAATTAAACTGGTTCCCTGTGTTATAATGTCTTAACAGGAGGAGACGTTATATCAGTAATACAATCGAGACTACAGCCACAGGTGAATCACAAACTATTAATAAGCAAGCACTTATCACAATAGATTCACAAGGTATGGAAATGGAAGTACCCGTTCTTATAGTGAAAAATCTAATTTATGATGTAGTATTAGGCACTGACACATTAAAAAAAATACATGCCACAATTGATTTTAATAGCAAAACACTGACCTGCATAATGCAAAATAAGCTACATAATATTAGTTTGGGGCATAAGCAGAATATGAATGAATGCGAGGTGAAAGTTAATCTACAGCAGCCAGCTGGTTATCGCATAGATAAGATAATGAGCAACGGGCAGTGCACTGGTGATAAGCAGACCGCTTGTCAAGAGAAACAATTAATTAATATTATAAATAAACATAAATCGATTTTAAAAATTCTAGCAGTCTAGTATACATTACCAGATGACTTAAAGAATAGGTTGAAATTGGTAAATCTTGAACAACAGAAGGACGCAAAATTAAGAAAAATTAGTGAAGAAATACAAAGGCAAGACAACCCGAAATACAGAATCGACAGGGATGTACTGTATAAAATAATCGATGGTCAATGGACGATTATGGTTCCTGATGATCTCATACAAGATTTAACGTGGGCTTGTCATGAAAGTCTTGCTCATGCTGTGTGATATATCGTTTTATTGATATTTATCTTTCTCGATAATAGGTTACTGTTCACTATTTATTAACTGAATTCTTCGAGCGCCATCTTGTTACCAACTGTAATAAGAAAATTACCAAGGTTCGTTTCAGCGAACTAGGAGAACAGAATTGGTTGTTTGAAATGACTACTTCGCTCTACTATACTCAAACAAACTTGTGTTTATTCATAATTTAGTTTTACTGTTGCATTTTAACGACAATGACAAAATTACTCCTCTTTTATACTTTTACTATTTTAACATTGACAGTGTACATGCTTTATTCTGACTACAACTTTCAAAACATTATTGATAATTAAACTGTTGAACACTAAAACAAATGCTGTAAAGAAATAATACTCAACTAATTTTTCTTAACTTAAACCAGCGCTTTTGTAATTACGTAATTCAAACTCACCCATACACACTCACACACTTTCACATTAAACAAGTTATATTCCCATTAGAGCTCATATTTTAAATTAATTTTCCCCCTCTGTTCTTGTATTGTATGAAAATAATAAAATTTGTTAATTTACTTTCCTGTTATTACGTTGAAGGTACCCTCCTTCAATGTCTTCTCGTATACACACACTGATTTATTGCCGAACTGTCACATGATTATTTACTTATTAATTTCTCACTGTATCTATTCGGTTTCAAAAATACTGTTTTAGATGATCAAATCTTAAAAACTTTTACATTTTTTATTGTATGCGGGCCCGCACTTACGTTTCGAAACTTTATAGATACCACTCGCGCGAGTGATGAAGTTGGACTGGGCTGAGAAATAGGCGCTATTTTGTGAAGCAACTGTTGTTCGTTCATTTCTGATTGGTGTTCAGTTGTATCCTTGCGCCAGTGGACTGTTTTTGGCTTGTTGACAAAACTGGTGACACACATCGTTATATAATTTGCTGACGCAACGCATCGCCTGATGTCTGGTTATATAATTTGTTAATAATAATATAAATGTTAATGCTTTCACCGTTACATAATGTGTTCGTCATTGTCCTTGAACTGAGTTTGGTACAGTTGCCGGTTATTAAAACTGTTTATATGAATATTGTTGAATCATATGGTCTCCTAATGTCTCAAACAATGCTGCCATCGTCTCGATCGCTCCAAATAATAAATTTACCGTTCTGTCATAACATTTCTCCATCACTTGACAAGTTATTTATTATTAAAACAAATACAAATCCTGTTATTATCCCAGGTATGCCCAAAAATGCCCCGCTACAATACCCCCTCAATGAGATATTTTATGCCGAAGCATAAAAAATCTCATTGACACATTCATACTTGCTAGAGGGATCAGCCAGGATATGTCGCCACAACCCCCTGTATGGTTTACAAAAAAGAATAATCAACTCACCCTTGGTCCGGTGACTGTGACCGCATCTGCATGACAATACTGGACTTCTCTCTCGAGATCCCAACACCGTAGAGTCAGACAGATACTCCACGCCCCTGCTCTGACGCGCAGGCCAGCTCAGGTCCGCCGCCACAGCATCACCAAACACTGAAACAACAAATCAAAATATTAAATAGTGGCCTTATACAACACCATATCCCCAACTGATCTGTTCCCCCCTAGCGGTGCTGGTTTGCGCTAAGAAGCACTGGTTTTGTTTTTACTCACTTATTACTAACATGTATATATCAGAATACCTAACATAACTTAACATAAGAAAACACAGTACATTAATAATTCATTTTAAAATAAACAACTTACAATTAAAATGTTACACACTTTACATCATTAAATTGACATATACAATCAAAAATTACTTTTAAACTTGATTTACTCTTATTAATTCGTTTCTCAAAATTACAAAAATTATTTATTTTATTTTTTTATTTTTTTTTTTTTCAATTCTGGCCATCATTATTCCGTTTCATTACTTTGGGTGATTCTACGTTATTCATTATTTCATTATAATTTACTTCATCCACTTGGCATTTACTCATAAACTTCCCCTTTTATTACTCTAACGTTCCCTTACAAAATCTCTAACTAGTATGACACCCCACTATCAAAATTTTACTAACCCTTCTCTACCTCTAACTACTTACTATTTTAACTCCAATCGCCACCTTCTACTCTTATAAAATAAAAAAAAAATACTCTCTAACCCTTTGTACATAGGATACGTGTTTCCTTCCCAAAACTCATTCCCTTATGTTGGTTCCTGGACTCACCCTAGGTAACCCTTTCCGGCGCCAATCGGTCCCTATCCCGTCCCAACCCTTGTTGCGGACTCCCCAAATACACTACCACTACTACAAAATTGCCATCCCCAAAAAATCTCAATCTCATAACCTCACTACAATTACAACAAATTAACATCAATAAATAAACAATATATCGCTCCAAACTCTACATAAAATCTCCATAACTACTGTGTCTCCACTTATTTCTCAAAATTCTATAACATTACATTAACTCAAAACAACATTGCATTATTTTCATTTCCACTATTACTTTAACTTTTACTTCGATTTGGACAAATCTATGTCCCACAAAATTCAACTTGAATTGACTCAAACATTTTATTCAACTAATTATTATCACCCATTTCTATCTTTTACAACCTATTGAAAATTTTACTTATTACAACTATTTTTTCATTTTATTTTAAAATCTGTAAACACATTGAAAACATATTATTATATTTTTATAATACTTATTCCTAACATACTAAATGCAAACAACACAATAAGACATAATAACACAATATAAGAAGTATTTAGTGCATCTATTTTTTTTTTTTTTTAATTCAAACAAAATTATTGAGTAGCAAATCATCATTATTAATTAAAATATATCAAATTTTTAATACGTTATCCCCTTGGATAACCTCCCAGCCACACACACACGATTATAATACATTACATAACATAATACACAAATATACATTAACCTTGTATTATTAGTATACATTAAACCAACAATTCTCTTTTAAATAATTTATATAAAAATGTATAAACATTATTATTTAAAATTTTTCATTAACTGTTTTTATTTATCATCATTATTGACTTATCCTGTGTTGCAATCAGATTTTCAAAATTGCTTAAAATTTATTATTAACATATATTTTTAATCATTATGTTCCACAAAATTCCACAAAATAAACCATTTAACATTCATTTATTTATTAATTATTATTAAATCAGAATCTCATTACACAATTTAAATTCCTTATAAAATTAGAACACATAACATTCAATCACAATATCTAAAGATCTCAAATTATTTACTTCAATTTATTATTAAAATTGAATATTCATTTGATTATTAAAATAACATATTCATTTGATTATTAAAACATATTTCAATTATTCTCAACATTCTACAAATCATTAACTATTGTCTTCATAATTATTTTATTATTTAATTGGAATGCCAAAATATTAATAATATTATTATTATTAACACAACATTTTCCAAAACATATACACATTACTTATCTAACATTTCACAATACACACAAATGAATTCAATATTATTTACAAAATATGCGTCAAAACTGTTCAAGTGTATCTCACTTCAGATGTCCAAATCAGCAAGGTCAAACAACCATAAAACAAAATGTTTAATTGTCTTTTATTGTCTTACAGTCTACCCTCCATCGTCCCAAATCAACCTTGGTTTTATATAACACTGTTGCTTTTTATTTACAAACAAATGGTTACTTTGTGTGTCATAACCAGAACAACCAAATTCACTCATTTTACCAGAATACTCATTAAACCAGTCTACGTTAAGTATTTTTGTTAAGTCTCCGTCATTACATTCATTCACTATCGGTCTAATTATTTTTATCAAATCATTGTAATCATTATTATTCAAATATATTTCTAAGCCTTCTTTCCATTCATCATACTTTCTATTCAAATTATACAATTCGGTTACATACCATTCTCTATTTACCTCTCTCTCTTCATAACACCACATCACATTCTCACAATTATTCCGGACAGAGGGTACAACATTATACAACATTACTTCATTTAACAATAAGGGTCTCTTGCCCTGAAAAAACAACATTAAATCATCATCATCATTATAAACAAAAAGGGGAAAATTTGCCCTCTGTCCCCACTCTACTACAACATTATTTTTTCTCTCTCTCTCTAACTCACTGACACACATTAACATTTCATAATCACTACCTTCCACCAACTCATCAGTACTCTCATTCTTTATATTTTCATCATTATTCTTCACCCCCACTATACTCTCAAAATTGTCTACTATTTCGTCATTTTTACATTTTGTCTTACTTAAAACATTGTTACCTAATTTCTCGAACTTCTGTTCTAACTTATTTAAACTGTTTCTTATTATTTCGTTAGTGCTTTCTAAATGTTTATTAATTTCTTGTATCTCACTTTTCAACTCTTTATTCTGATGTTTTAACTCCTCAAGACTATTCTTTTGAATATCGAACTTTTCATTGATTTCGTTTTTTTGTTCATTAAACAGCAATTTCATCATCTTGATTAAATCATTATCTTCAGCCGTTTTATTCGCGACTGGTGTTGAGTGAACACCTTCATGCATGATTTGAGATTCAGTTATGCTTATCTGGCTTTCATCTACACTGTCAGTGACGCTGACAGTTTCATGATTGTCTGCCATTTTACTTAAAACTCTTTATATATATTTCTTTATTAAAATCCTATTATATGTAACATATACTTATTGAAAAACATTCTACTCACCCATCTTGAACATAACCTCTTACGTCTAATTTACGTACATACGTAAATACACATTCCAAACAACCATCCTGTTCTCCCCGTAGGCCTATATTTATATAAAATTCCTTTATATAAATCGTCCCTAAGTTCGGAAGCCAAATGTGATATATCGTTTTATTGATATTTATCTTTCTCGATAATAGGTTACTGTTCACTATTTATTAACTGAATTCTTCGAGCGCCATCTTGTTACCAACTGTAATAAGAAAATTACCAAGGTTCGTTTCAGCGAACTAGGAGAACAGAATTGGTTGTTTGAAATGACTACTTCGCTCTACTATACTCAAACAAACTTGTGTTTATTCATAATTTAGTTTTACTGTTGCATTTTAACGACAATGACAAAATTACTCCTCTTTTATACTTTTACTATTTTAACATTGACAGTGTACATGCTTTATTCTGACTACAACTTTCAAAACATTATTGATAATTAAACTGTTGAACACTAAAACAAATGCTGTAAAGAAATAATACTCAACTAATTTTTCTTAACTTAAACCAGCGCTTTTGTAATTACGTAATTCAAACTCACCCATACACACTCACACACTTTCACATTAAACAAGTTATATTCCCATTAGAGCTCATATTTTAAATTAATTTTCCCCCTCTGTTCTTGTATTGTATGAAAATAATAAAATTTGTTAATTTACTTTCCTGTTATTACGTTGAAGGTACCCTCCTTCAATGTCTTCTCGTATACACACACTGATTTATTGCCGAACTGTCACATGATTATTTACTTATTAATTTCTCACTGTATCTATTCGGTTTCAAAAATACTGTTTTAGATGATCAAATCTTAAAAACTTTTACATTTTTTATTGTATGCGGGCCCGCACTTACGTTTCGAAACTTTATAGATACCACTCGCGCGAGTGATGAAGTTGGACTGGGCTGAGAAATAGGCGCTATTTTGTGAAGCAACTGTTGTTCGTTCATTTCTGATTGGTGTTCAGTTGTATCCTTGCGCCAGTGGACTGTTTTTGGCTTGTTGACAAAACTGGTGACACACATCGTTATATAATTTGCTGACGCAACGCATCGCCTGATGTCTGGTTATATAATTTGTTAATAATAATATAAATGTTAATGCTTTCACCGTTACATAATGTGTTCGTCATTGTCCTTGAACTGAGTTTGGTACAGTTGCCGGTTATTAAAACTGTTTATATGAATATTGTTGAATCATATGGTCTCCTAATGTCTCAAACAATGCTGCCATCGTCTCGATCGCTCCAAATAATAAATTTACCGTTCTGTCATAACATTTCTCCATCACTTGACAAGTTATTTATTATTAAAACAAATACAAATCCTGTTATTATCCCAGGTATGCCCAAAAATGCCCCGCTACAGCTGGAGCTTATAAATGTTATTTGGCGATGAGAGAAGACATCGTACGGTTGAACATGGCAAGGAAAGTTAAGTCTATTCTGCGAACGTGTCACATATGCCAGACAGCTAAATACCCAAATCAACACACCTATGTGGAGATGGGTAACATTATTACCAAGAATAAGAATGATCTACTGTGTATCGATTTTTTAGGTCCGCTACCACGTGCTGCAAAGGGTATGAAGAACCTGGTTGTTTGCACAGATGCATTTTCTAAGAACGTAAGTTTATATGCAATTGGACGACCTACCACGATGGCAGTATTAAATATTGTATTAAATAAATACATTCCGAAATATGGTCCAGTGAAGAAAATTCTATCTGACCAGGGTAAGCAATTCACCAACAAGAAGTGGCAGTCCAAATTAGAGAAGCACAATATACAGGCAGTGTTGACAGCAATCCGGAGACCGCAAGATAACCTCGCCGAAAGGGTCAACAGGGAGTTAGGGTGTCTATTTCGCACCTATTGTAATACCAACCAGAGTAGGTGTCCGGATTATCTCGAGTTTTTCGAGGCATCCATCAACGGGAATTACAATGACACGACAGGATTTACACCTAACGAACTACAAACCGGGGAAATGCCAAAGCGTGTCTGGGAGGGTGGATCAAGAGGATTGCAACGCAGAATTTGCTTGTTCCAAATTTGGTTAAAAAGATAGAGGCCAGGAGACGCATTAAAAGGTGTGCCGAAGAACGGACGGAGAAATTTAAGGCGGATCACAAACTGGTAACGCTCAAAACTGGCGAGAAGGTACTCCTGCGAGCTTTAAATGTAGGCCACAGGGAAGATAATACTGCAGCCAAATTCTTTATATTATACAACGGTCCATATTTTTTATCGGAACAAGTGGGTAAAAATACATACATTGTCACAAACGCAAATACAAACAGGGTGATAGGGAAGTTCCATGGATCATCCTTAAGAAAATATTACGTTAAAGATAATTAAACCTAGAATGCCAGGATATAGGTGGAATGACTGGTAGGAAATTGTATAAAAATATGTGTAAAGTAAGAATAATTGTGATCATGTTAGAAAAATGTAAGGATGAACTGTAATATGCATAGATATAGCCGAATGACGTCAGAAGTGTGATACGCTTATCTGTGTGTAGGAAGGTTGTTGATATCTATCCACGTGTGTTTGTTTGTTTACATTAGGGCTGTCAAATTGACAGTTGAGGAATGTGTTTGATAGAAGCTATTTATTTATTTTAATTTTTGAACTTATTATGTTATTATTTGGATGATTATGATCATTGGGAGGAAGTTATGTCAAATTAGGTTAGGAAGAGAAAAAAAAAATTTATATTCCATATAAAAAATTTTTTTTTACACGTGGTGGGGTTAATCCTGCAACGGAACACAGGATGATAAGCTATGTTGTTTGTATCAGAGCACATGGATGACGAGCATTTTCATGTTTAAATTGGTTTTATGTAATTCTTTGTCTTTTAGCAGTAAGTTTTGTATTTAGAAATGGATAAGCATGTAGGGTATACCAAATTCTTCGTAAAAAGATCTTCTTTATTGTAATGTATTTTTTTTGTGAATTTGTGCGCGTGTGATAACGTGTGATCGCTATATCTTCCGCGGTAATTAACCAATCGACGTGAAACTTTAACAATGAATTATTTATGTAAATAGCTTCAATTTATGTGTACTCTGGGTCATAACTATTTTAGTAATATGGTTTTTTAAGTAGGAAAAACTCAATTTGAAACGCTTATCATTAATAGAGTCATAAAAATTTGTAGATAATTCAATGTAAGTTAGTGCATATTTATACAAACTCTTTCTGGAAAAGTTATATCTGATGAAAGCATTAAGCATGTGACTTGAGTTTAGCCAATCAGAATACGCTAAATTCAGTAACATTCATTCTCTGTAAAGATCACGACAGTCTGTCTGTAGAAGTTGCAAGGTGAAGTTGTGCTCATGCGTGAGAGAGTTTTTCTCGAGCGAACACAGAAAAGTATAACTTAACATAATCCTTGGTATTCGGTACGAAGTTCTGCGTACAGAGCTGAGTGGGTCAATTATTTAGATAGAATTATAATATAGTATAGTGCTTTTCGTGTAAGTTTAAGATATCCGCTTAGGAATTTAAAGACACTTCAAGATTGGGTGGAAGGTGTATGACTAATACACCTTATTAAATTGATACCCATATTCACCCTGAGATTGATAAAATTTATATATCAATTAATAATAAACTATTCTAGAGAAATTAATAAGCATTGTGAGTTTAACATATTTGACGAAGAGGACGCCGGACGAAGAGGACGCCAGGACGAAGGGGACGGCAGGAAGGTGTGACGCTGAAGAAGAGAACGCCAGGATGGTAGCGGCAGTAGGAAGCGGAGGATTGCACGTACTGAGGTCGTAGCCTCAATCAAGTAAAACCGATATATTATCGAACATTATAAACTATTATTGCAAATTACAATACATGACAATTTATAATACAATATACCTCTTTAAAACTATAATTGTGTGTATAATAAATAATTTTTCATCTCCTCCATAATAGACTTGTTTGTGATTTTTACACACTCACTATATCCTTATTAGTATAATAAAATTTGATCTGTTGCAATATACATATACAAACTGCTTTTTTGTAATTAAAATAACAGTCAATCAAGTGTTCATTCATTATTTTTTGTTATTCATATTCAGTTTTATTTCAGTTATTTCTCCTTGACACCATGCATAACTACATACAAGGAAATTTATGTAATATAGTTATGATCTAGTTGACCCGCACATCTTGTAAAAACTGTAAAAGCAGTCAATGATTAGCATGAACAAGAAATAGAATATAGCTTTCCTTGTATATATGGACATGAACAGTATGAACATTAGCCGATTTACTCAACTTTACATTGTGAAGAAACTGTTTTTTTGATACAGCACTATTTGTCAGCTATTTTAATTTAAAACTGTTTTATAGAAAAGGACGAAAACAAAATTTGAGAGAGTAACACTAATATCATCATCATCATCATCATAAAAAAACTTTCCAAGAATTATCCAGTAGCCTGTTATAGGTTTCAGATACATAACCTTGTCATATCAAAGTCATCATCCTTGGGTTAACAGCAACACGGCAAACTGTCAGCAGCAGATTCTGTGTGCTGACGTATGTACCACATCTGTGTAGGTTCAATGTACATTAAGTACCGGACATATATTGCTCACGCATACTTTGTTTTCATTTCAAATTGCAGCAAAAATTGCAATACAGTAGTTACAGTAGGTTAGCTCAATACAGAGTTGAGCCTACTAAATGCTGACGATGAATACAACTTTAATCTATGATTTTATGTGTCTACATATACTAAAAAATAAAAATACTAAGAAAAGGGAAGAAAAGTCAACACAGTGCCAGACAGAATTATAGATATAAAATTATTACAAAAAAAATTAAGACAGATAAAAAGTCAATAAATGAATGCTGCTAATAACCTCACTGGTTCACTAGTGTAAGACGCGCGCGCACGCACGCACGCACGCACGCACACGCACGCGCACACACACACACACACACACAGAGTACGCTATTCGCAAATGGTTTCAAGTTAGAAAGGCTCCACCCTCTCTCTCACTAGTTCAGAAATAGCAGTTGCTGCATGTGCAAAGGTGCCTTGTGCCCTGTTATCACTTTATCAGACTAACATTATACCTCTTGTGAATCAAGGGGCGTATCTGGTTCATTACCCATACCAAAAAATAAAATCTTACTTTTACATGTACCTATCCACATTTACAACAATGTACTTAGCAGGAAATCACAGCAATAAATAATTTACTCCTTAGTTAGTTACTTAATCACTTAGTACCTAAGTTACTACCTTATTTACAAATTAACTTTTATTTCTCTTGATAATTCTATTCGCTTCCTGTGTTACACAAACCAATATATAATGTAGCCTAGATATAAACTAGACATAAGAAGTAAGCTACAGTTTACACGAGACATATCTTGTATAATAAATTACAAAAAGCTTAATAAAGCTTTTTTAAGCTTTAATTCGTGTGGTGGTAAGTCAGCCATCTCAACAGAATTTAGAAATTCAGAAGTGAATTGAAGAGCTCCTTCTGGAGCTCTTCTCCAGAACGTCTCGTTCCTGACGTTCATCTTCTGGCTGTTCCTGTGGTCGCTGGTTAAAGTTAAAAGTTCGTTTTTTTGGAGGACGTCCCTTGGTAGGCATACCACTTACCTCAGAGAATGCAAAAAACACAACAGCGTATAAAGAACACTTAATAGTTTAGATTATGTATATACCTCAGAGAATGCAAAAAAACACGGAACAGCGCATAGAGAACACTTAATAGTTTAGATTATGTATATCAGATAGATTGTACAAAAATCGTTGCGGAGAAACCCACAATTGTATGTCTCAACTCTTAGTTTGTTTATTTACAGTCATAGCAACATCTGTTTATATTATTTATAAACATCGATACTGCGCCGTTTAGGCCGCAGGTTAAAGACCTATAAAGACCCTACGGTATCGTTAGAGCCGTTTCAAGGACATACATAGATTAGATTGTATGTCTCAACTCTTAGTTTGTTTATTTACATTCATAACAACAGCTATTTATATTTATTTATAAACATCGATACTGGGATTGTATGTCTCAAATCTTAGTTTGTTTATTTACATTCATTGCAACAGCTATTTTATATTATTTATAAACATCGATAAGATCTATTCTTTATGAACAGAATTAAAATTAACGTTTTAATTTCAAATAAAAAATATTTTTTTAAAATATTTGTTGCTGGGTGACAGAGTTATAACAATAGCAATTGTTGTGTGAATATTTAAACCTACATGAATTAAAATGTATACTTAAAAGACCCTACGGTTTAGGCCTTAGGCGATTTTTGCGGAAAATGAGACCTAGCCCAATCGATTTTTAGTGTCCAAATACGCTTAAGTACCAAATTTCGAGAAAATCGTTAGAGCCGTTTCCGAGAAAATAAGGACATACATACAAAGATTGCTCGCTTAATAGTATAAGATACTTATATAATAGTATAGCTTTTAGAAAATAATGATTGGGCATTACAGGTCTGCAAGAATGTTCAAAATCATGCTAAAGGATGCACAAAAACACTGATTTCCTGCACATTTTGTTGAAGTCAGCGTACAAATCAGTCGATCAATAGAGGCTATAGCTAGAGCACTTGTAAACGGTATTGTGAACACCACATTCGGTCTTGGGTTTATGTATGTATGGATTAAGAGACACGTTTTAAGATTTTAATCGGTTTGTTTTTGAAATGGAATAAAGCACTAAATTTAAATATACAAAAAGATTAATGAATATAGATTGAAAACCCCATGTACAACAACTGGGCACATTTGTATAAGGTTCAAATAGCAAAGCACAAAAAACAGTTAATTTTAAAAATCTATGTGGAATAAATTACTAAATTATAAATTAAATAAATAATTACCTTATTTTATCCACTAAGTGATCTTTTTTTTTACAGTGCTATCTCGATTGTATCAAGACACAACAAGAAATATGATAAATTGAACCGCGAGCAAAACAAAGCAGATAACATAATTTGTAAACACAAATTTTATAAGCGTGTAGATAACCTCACGAACATTGAACTATCTAATGAAGAATGTAGTTTATTATCTAAGGGTTTACAACATAATTTATCTGATTATGGAAAAGACATGTTAATAAGAGAAGTTGTAAATGCAGAAGCTGTCATTAAACAAATAAAAAACCAGGAAATTCAGAATGATACACGGGTAGCTATCAACTATAAATTAAATCGTATATTACAGTCGGGTAGGACGCATAACATGAGACCTAGTAATGAAATTAAAATCGCGAAGAACATCAAACGCAAATTAGAAAATTTTGACGCAATGATAACTAAGGCTGATAAAGGTAGTACAGTAGTTATCATCAATAAAACTGAATACACACAAAAATGCTATGATTTTATAAATGAAAATAATATTAAGACCCTAAATAATGACCCCACCATTAAATATACAAAAGCCATAAACTCAGCGGTGAATAAATGTGTTAATTTATTCGATGCTCAAACTAGACGACGTATCAAAAATATAAATCCGAAAGCGCCTACTTTCAGAGGACTACCAAAGTTACACAAACCTAATATCCCAATACGTCCTTTAATAAATCATACAACTGCCCCAAGCTATAATGTAGCCAAAAAGCTACAAATAATCATCAAAAACAGCTTAGTAATGGACAACATACATAGCGTAAAAAATACAATAGGATTTGTAAACAAAGTTAAAAACATTAAAGTACTGCCTAACCATAAACTGATATCTATGGACATAGTGAATTTGTATACGAACATACCCGTGCTAGAGACGATAAATATTCTCGAGAGACTTTTAATCAAGACAAATGTCTTAAAACAGATACAAATTGATGAACTTATATTTTTATTGAAAATTGTTGTGCAACAGAATTACTTTACACACGACAATAAGTTTTTTATCCAGGAAAATGGGCTGGCCATGGGTTCACCGGTGAGTGGAATTTTAGCGGAGATTTACATGAATCATTATGAGAACAAGTATATACTATCTGACCAAAACAAGTTATACAATAAAATCATCTCATACACACGGTACGTAGACGACACATTTTTAATTTTTGGTGGTACTCTTAGACAGATAGACGGATTGCTTACTTTTTTGAACGGCATAAACAGTAATATTAAATTCACTATGGAAGTAGAACATAACAATATGTTGAATTTCCTGGACGTAACCACATATAAACGTAATAACCTCCTTAGCTTTAAAATATATAGAAAGCCAACAACAACTGATATAGCCATACATGCTAGTTCCAATCATCCTTATACACATAAAATGGCAACTTTTAACGCACTGGCACATAGATTGACAAATATACCGATGGACATAGAAGACTATAACGATGAAATTAATATAATAAAACATATAGCGATAGTGAATGGTTACAATAGTAAAATCATTGATAAAATAATATATAAACACGCTAATAAATTACAACGATTGGACAAAGTTAAAGAGAAAACCCAATATGTTTCTGCTAGATATACAAACATACTACCTAATACACTACATAATGAATTAAAAAAGCTAGGGATTATTGTCTCATTCAGGACCACGAACAAATTAACAAATATACTTAAGCCTAATACCAAAGCATTACTAGAGGATTGTTCTGGCGTTTATAGAATCCGGTGTAATGAATGCGATAAAATCTATATAGGCCAGACGGGGAGAAAATTTTCCGAGAGATTTAAAGAACATTTACCTAAGAAGTTCCCCAATAATAATGTATCGCATTACGCACAACATCTAATAAACGAAAATCATACATACACTGGATTTAAAGAGAATTTGGAACCTTTACATATAGGTAAAAAGGGTCAACTACTGGATGCTTTAGAGGAATTTGAAATATACAAGGCCTTAAGAAGAAATAAAAATCAGGTACTTAATGAACAGTTATCATTCAAATCAAATAAACTATATAACACAGCTATGAAAACAAACCGTGAATAGCGTGTACGGATCAGTTGAAAGTCGGACTTTGGCCAGTGCACTGGTTCGTTTGTAGCGTGTTCCGATACAGATTTAATGTTCAATGTTAATTTATTTAAGTGTGTTATGTGTTTGTGTCGTTGTGAATTTTTAACGAAACCCTAATAATAGGGTAGATTTGCTTTTACCTGAAGATGGGGATATAAGCCCTGAAACATGTAAAAAAGTAATTAAAAAGAAAAAGAAGATCACTTAGTGGATAAAATAAGGTAATTATTTATTTAATCATATACAGTGATCTGGAGACCAACGGTAACTAAATTATAAATACTCTAAACCGAACTGTATACACTGTGGGTTGAATAAACATTCAAAGACAACCTCTTTTCTACTTACTAAGACAACATAACCTTAAAACTTAGGATACGAATTGAACTTCAACCTCCAGACAAATAGCAATGCTTACATGAAGCAATTTTATACTTGCAAGACAGCTACGGTGTACCATAATTAAAAATATTTATACTGACATAACTAATTAGACTAATTATTTAACATTTAACTTACATGACTATATTATTACAAGAATTTGTTTAAAAATTAAAATCTATTTCTTCATTTGTAAGGGGGATAACATCCAAAACCCCCTTGCTGCGCCACTGGGTACTATATTTTAAAATATTTTATCTAATTAACATCCAATAAACATGTTGTAGTAATACCACTTGACTTTCTAAACATTGTAATACTTCCAATATCCAAGGTTGCTTAATTTATATGGCACGTAATATAATTAATTTGAATAAGTAGTAATAAAGGAAATTTTTTAAATCATAGGTCTAATATGATAGAAAGCATTAAAAGAATCAAAATACTACGTACAATCTATAAACATATATACAGTACTTATTGTTGTATGCATATATTAAAAGGTAATTAGAATTACATGTATGGTACATGTAAAAGGTAATTAGGTAACCATTGTTCATTTATTATTGCTTAGTAGCACACTTAACGTTTTCTATAGCAACTGGTGTGCTCAATGCAAATTTCTTCGAACTATATTCAAATTGAATTTTGTCAATCTCAATACATTTAGTTTACCACTACTCTCACCCCTTGTTAATCTTCTACTTGCCACCTCCTTGTACAAATAGTTTTTTATTCTTGATTATTTACTATTGGTTATATACATGAAAAACTAAAAGAATAAAATTAGGCCTATAAGACTTATTCATCCACTCTTTCCAACTTTCTTCATGTGAAAGGGGTAGCCTATCTGCTCCAGCTTGAGTACGAAATTGGTTATCATTATTACTAATCAAAGTAACATCCTCTATTTCAAACAGAATTTTTTTTTAAATTAAAAAATCGTGTTTGTCAAGTTTTTAAGCATACTTCACCTATTTTAGCAGATATAGTTTTTTCTTTGAGTTTTTTGCCTAAACAATATATCCACATGTGACTCTAATGTAATAAAGGACATGTAAACATTAGAATATTATAGATGAATAAGTAAAACTACATACTTAACAATAATAGGAAACCAAAAACCATTCATTCATTATCAATTAATGAACACAAACACATGATAAATATAAATAAATCTGAAAACTGGGCTGTCAGAAAATTTACTGTTTAACACAAGACTGATGGTCTGATGATCAAATGACGAAAGTCGTTGACTACACAAATTGTCATCCTCAACATACTTAGTCTGCTCGTCAAGGGCAATTTATAAATTCAATATGAGCACACACACACACGCGCGCGCGTGCGCACGCGACCAATATATTGATATACCCAAATTAAAGCACTCACCATTGCGTTATCATATGACTCATTATTTCCATTTTTGTCGCACTTTTCTTTTAGCATCTCCTCACCTTCCTCTATTGATGGAATGTTTGATGCATTGAACCCTGCAGGTAAGCTATCTAATGTGCCTGATGGAAGGTGATCTAATGCATTTGGAAGATTCTTTACAGCTGCATCACGTAAATCACTTATGTCATCGGCAGATGCTGTTAACAAACAGAAAAAAATGGAATCAGAAAACACAGCTGGACAAAGTAACTGAGTATAATTATAGGACTACACCTTGCAAGTGAAATTTAACTGCCTGAATAACCAAATAAGAGACAAGTATACAAGAATATTCTTGACTCTGACTCTATGATTTTATATTTTTATATACACGGTACTTATTTTGTGCATCATACACATAGCGTGTATGTTCATACATATGCGCGCGTGCACACACACACACACACACATACACATTATTTTTATTTGGAATGAATCAATGACGAACACACTGATTCCATCATAACATTTTTTGAGTGACAAATAGCGATCACTAGTCCTTCTTTGGCCTTACTGATTGGCACGGATAATGAAAATTACATCTAAAAGTCACCCTAAAACATATCCTTCTTGTTGAACAAGGAAGCAAGTTCTTAGGGTTTGACTCGACCATTTAGCATTTATCTCTCTGCCTGTCTAACTAATTGGAGTACATTTCACAAATTATAGATTGTGAAATAACTTTCAAATAACTTTTGAACGCATCAACCGATTTTTGTAGAATTGGTACACATGTCTCCACACTTTACCCTACAGAACCTTGTTGTTTTTTAGACTGGTCACCCAAAAATAGGACAGTGAGTCAAAGTTGTGAAAAAAATCACAAAACTTCTTGTGGCATATTAAGTTAAAGCAATTTTGAAAAAAATATGAATGTAATGTTAAGTTTTAAAATTTCAAAATATTTGGACTCTAAGAACCAGTAAAGAGATCACAATTTAAAAAAAAAGTAACATGCAACTGGGTGTCAGATTAAAAGGAATTGTAACCCAAATCCGAATGTTCCTAAGTGTTTGCGTTTATTGTATGATCGGGTGCTCTACAGTTGTTATGTTACTGAAAAAATATCAGAGTAATCGGGATGTATATAATTTTTCCCACAATTGGAAAATTATCTAATAACGAAATTTATGTAATAATAAATATACTCCGTTCAAAATAGTGAGCGAGTTCTGCAGCTCAGGGAGCATACTAGTTAACCATAATGAGACAAACATATTTAAAAATAGTCCAATGTTCGAACACACAAATATAATTGTAAGATAATTCAACATGTAATATAGCCTACCTTAAATTCTTGAGCTAAACAGAAGCAGACCTACTTCAGGATTAGATGCTGTCAGCATGCTACTAGTTAAATATTAGACAATGAAGCATATGTTTTGAGGTGCATCATCAATTGTAAACAAGAAGTCACAAAGCGGATTGAAAAGGTTAGTTTATCTATTCATACAAGTGAATTGGATACAATATTTCATAGACAATAAAATAACAATACGTAAAATCAAAATGTACACATTTAAAATACAGAAGTGGTAAGACAGGGAATACCTAATATATTTGCAATATTACTGGAGAATGAGAAAGAATGGACGTAGAATAGCTAGAGTATAACTCTCAAATTGGAAACTTAAAGATTCGGAGTTCAATCTTTGAACCTAGCTTTTAGTGGTGCATGAACATTATCAGCAGGGTTAGGTCGGACAAGTACCATTGTTAGAATTTACTACACATAAGTTCTACCTGCATACCACTACTTATCCTCTAAGCCTGCTGGACAGAACCGAGAAGCACCACTATTGAGGCAAGGTTGTTCATTAAGTAAACTTGCATCAGTGTGGTGGTGCTTCCCGGTTCTGTCCAGTGGACTTGGAGGGTTCTTTTTATATAGTTTTTCTGTAGTTGTATATAACTTTGTAGAAGATACTGGTTTTTTCTTTTTTTTGTGGCCCACACTAGTTAGTGAACGAATCTCAAGTAGGCTTAAGTTTGTATTTAAGTATTTAAGAAGACGATTACAGATTGTTTAATAGTCGAAATGTTGTGTGATAAGTTCTAACAATAGTAGTTGTTTGACGTACACCTTCTGACAAGATTTGGAGTTGGTTTGTGAAAATTCAGTTGGTATAAGTATGCGAATGAAATTAAATGTTTTGTTAAAATAGTAACAGATACAATACAAAGCCTCACTATCCGCAGGAACTTCACGATGATCCCTCTAATTGATATGATACAAAGCTCACAGTTGAGACGGTTTAGCCTCGTCTGTAGAATATAAAATTAAATTGCAGATACCCTACAACAGCGTGAGAAGCACAACCATAAGGTAAAAGGAGAAGAGGCAGACGCAGGTTGAAGTGGGAAGACAGTATTAAAGTAAGTACCGAAAGGAGACTTCTATGCATTCATGTGCTTATAAAAATAAAAATAAATGCTGATTAGATCAACTGTGGAAAGTAAAGTTGGATGGGCACCTGCTATACCATTAAAACTGATTTGCCACCCCGATCGAGGGCATAGTGGGAGGGGAAGGCCCAGGGCCCAGGTAGGACTACACGGTTCGGGTAAGAAAAGGAAGAAGGTATGTGGTGACCGTGAGGCTGTCTATGTAAAGGAAGAAACTGCAAGTCCACTAACTTCTGGGTTAAGGAGTAGAAGAAGAAAACTAAAAATATGTAATTTAACTTTAACATAAAGTTAACTGTCAAGTGTTAAACAAAGTACGACCTACACTGTAAGACACCACCTTCTACGATAGGTGCAACACCAACAACAGAAAATTTAACGAACATATTAACGAATTTTTTTATAAATTTATTAAAGAATATGGAAACTATTAATTACAGAAATACATTAAATGAAGTAACAAGAAAACTCAAATTGTAGTTTCTGTTATTATATTTATTATAAGTCCAACATGGTGTATGCGTTCATCCACCTGAAATGTATATATTTATTTTGTCGAATCATAGACCCGGACATGTAACGTAAAATGTAAAAATTCCATTACCTGGAGTATTTCACAATGGGTAAAGGAGGAACCACAAGCTGAATTTATCTGCAGAGACACTGGCAGGACACATCTGTTATCATTGATGATTTGATTTAAACTAAATAATTTCATTTAATTTCTAGCAATTGCTTAGAAACGAACAACTTATTGTTATTAACAATTACAACAATGAAGAATTTTAATTTCTTTCTTTTCTAAAAGCTATACTATTATACAAGTATCTTATACTATTAAGCGAGCAATCTTTGTATGTATGTCCTTATTTTCTCGGAAACGGCTCTAACGATTTTCTCGAAATTTGGTACTTAAGCGTATTTGGACACTAAAAATCGATTGGGCTAGGTCTCATTTTCCGCAAATATCGCCTAAGGCCTAAACCGTAAGGTCTTTTAAGTATACATTTTAATTCATGTAGGTTTAAATATTCACACAACAATTGCTATTGTTATAACTCTGTCACCCAGCAACAAATATTTTAAAAAAATATTTTTTATTTGAAATTAAAACGTTAATTTTAATTCTGTTCATAAAGAATAGATCTTATCGATGTTTATAAATAATATAAAATGGCTGTTGCAATGAATGTAAATAAACAAACTAAGATTTGAGACATACAATCCCAGTATCGATGTTTATAAATAAATATAAATAGCTGTTGTTATGAATGTAAATAAACAAACTAAGAGTTGAGACATACAATCTAATCTATATATGTCCTTGAAACGGCTCTAACGATACCGTAGGGTCTTTATAGATCTTTAACCTGCGGCCTAAATGGCGCAGTATCGATGTTTATAAATATATAAACAGATGTTGCTATGACTGTAAATAAACAAACTAAGAGTTGAGACATACAATTGTGGGTTTCTCCGCAACGATTTTTGTACAATCTATCTGATATACATAATCTAAACTATTAAGTGTTCTCTATGCGCTGTTCCGTGTTTTTTGCATTCTCTGAGGTATATACATAATCTAAACTATTAAGTGTTCTTTATACGCTGTTGTGTTTTTTGCATTCTCTGAGGTAAGTGGTATGCCTACCAAGGGACGTCCTCCAAAAAAACGAACTTTTAACTTTAACCAGCGACCACAGGAACAGCCAGAAGATGAACGTCAGGAACGAGACGTTCTGGAGAAGAGCTCCAGAAGGAGCTCTTCAATTCACTTCTGAATTTCTAAATTCTGTTGAGATGGCCGACTTACCACCACACGAATTAAAGCTTAAAAAAAATACAATAATAATGCTTTTACGAAACTTAGCCGTCTCTGAAGGGCTGTGCAATGGAACGAGATTGGTCGTGACTGAATTATGTAATAACATTATTAAAGCCAAGATTATCACGGGTGAATATTCAGGCCGAGAAGTTCATATTCCAAGGATTACAACAGATTCCAGCAAAAGTCAGCTTGGGTGCACTATGCAAAGGCATCAATTTCCCGTCAGAGCAGCTTTTGCTATTACTATTTACAAGGCTCCAGGTCAAACATTTGAAGTGGTGGGAATTTACTTATCAATTCCTGTGTTTATGCACGGCATGTTGTATGTAGCATTTTCCAGAGTCAAAAGGCGAAGTGGCTTAAAAGTTCTTTTACCACCAGAAAATCCTCGCCATACAAGAATCGTTCTATGGAAAGAAGTATTAAATAATTGTGATTCCAATAACAGAAACCGTCGATAAACGCAAACGGCGTAGTATCGATATGTTTATATATGAAAATAAATATCAAAAATAAATAATTAATTAAAATAAATAAATAAATAATAATAAATAATGTTTTTTTTTAATCTGTATATTTATAAATAAATGTGAAAACCGAGCAAAGCTCGGTCACCCTGATATTAGCTTTTAAGTGAGAATTAAGTGCTGTAATTTGGGTTTTTAGGAAATATAACATACTACGATGTCCTCTATGATGTAATTCCTTTAAACATGAGGATCAGTCAATGATACGGGTGACTTTAAAAATTCAGTTGTGTTTTTTTTATGGATTGTAAAATTAACATTTACACTAAATTGAAAGTATACATAATAGCATTTAACTAGACGCAGAAACTACAAATTTTTGAACACTACGCCCCAATTTCAACTCACACACTTATGAAGTCAAGGTTTTACGTTTTCTATTACACGGTGTAACATGTGAACAGAAATTATTCTCCTGAAGGTACTAGTTAAATTGCATCCATTGATCACTTAGCCCTATGGCTGGTTGCTCCCCATACTATTTGGTGTGATTTCTGACTTTTCTGCAACTTGGGGAGACAAAAAATCGTTAATCATTTGGACATATTACTCTGCGTGACAGTAATAAAATTCCTATTCTCATCCTCAAACAGTGAGGACTGATTATTCCAAATGAAGCTACTGCACACAATACAGTATATAAAATAGGTTATTTACCTTCTGTCGACGTTTCTTAAAATCCTTTTAGGATGACTCGAGTTTCAACACCATTTGGTGTCATCATCAGATCGGTGAATTAGGTTAAAACATTTCGATGCATATGCATCTCGTTAGATATTTAAAAGATTAAAAACAACACATAACATTATATAAAACAATAAATAAACTATATCACAATAAAATAACATTAATAAAAGAATATAAAAACAATGCGGCCGCAAACGAACCTGTACAGGAACGCACCCCACGGTAAGATTAATCAATGCCGGTTTGACCTCGGTTCAATTTCATCGATCTGATATAGCCAATCTCTCGTTCCATAAGATCGATTCTATTAAATAAAACATTATTGTTATGTATTGCTTTTTCATTTAGGACACGATTGTGATCCTTCTTTATGGCTTTGTATATCTCGAATCTTTCAAGGGTGTCCAGCTTTAGTGACTTTTTACATTTATGTAGGATATCTAAATTATCGTTGATACTTTTTATATTATGGTTATATGAGCTCAAATGTTCTGCAAATGTAGATCTTGTTACATTTGACTTGGAGCTTGGGATATGTTCCTTATAGCGTAATTTGAAAGAACGACCTGTTTGTCCTATATAGAACTGTGTGCAATCAGAACAATTAAGTCTATATACACCAGTACCATCAAATATATCGGAGGGTGTATTTTTGTTGGTAAAAGTGAGTTTTTTCTCAAGTTTATTACTTGCCTTTGAGGCCAATGTAATATTATGCTTTTTTAATAGGTTTTTTAAAGTATGGTATAGATTTTCACCATATTCTATAGCAATGTATTTGTTTTCTTTGGGTACATCAATATTTATTGGTTTGTTTTGTTTTTTATTAATTAATCTGTCTACTATATGACTTTTGTATCCATTGGCCAATGCTATGTGCTTGATAATGTTTAGTTCACTGTTATAATCATCTGTAGATAAGGGCAATGCCAGCAATCTATGAATCATGCAGTTAAAAAAAGCCATTTTATGTGACATAGGGTGATACGATGAGGCGTGAATAGCATGATCTGTGATTGTTGGTTTTCTGTAAATATTATAGCTAATTTTATTATTTATTTTAGTTAAAGTTAAATCTAAAAAATTAATTTTATTATTCATTTCAGTTTCTAATGTGAATTGTAAATTATTTGTAATAGTGTTCATATATTTTTTAAGCATTTCTAATTGTCTGCAATTGCCATTGTAAATCATTATTGTGTCATCCACATATCGTCGGTAAAATAAAATTGTTGTATAATGTTTGTTTTTAGTTGATAAAATTTCATTTGTTTCAATATGATTTAGGTAAATTTCAGCCAGGATGCCTGACAATGGGGATCCCATAGCTAAACCATCCCGTTGTAAATAATATTTGTTTTCAAAAGTAAAGTAATTTTGTTCTAATATTACTTTTGTCAAATTGATTAACTCATCAACTGCTTCATAATTTAATGTGGATTTAGATAGTAATAAATTTTTAGCTATTTCTAACGTTTCGTTAATAGGTATGTTCGTGTATAGATTTACTATGTCGAATGAGGCGAGAGTGTGTCTCGGTTCGATTGTAATAGTTTTTGTAAGTTCGACCAGTTCTAAGCTGTTTTTTAAACTATAATTTTTATTAAACGTTATGTGTTGTCTAAAAATTTTTTCAAGTTTTTTGGCAATTTTATATGAAGGTGCAGACATAAAATTAACTAAAGGACGGATAGGCATATTATTTTTATGTATTTTTGGAAGGCCCTTAAGTCTAGGGGCCTTGGGGTCTATCATTTTTAAGTGTTTTTTCTCATCATGCGTAATGACATATTTTGATTTATTCAATATTGATTTCACTTTATTGTTAAATGTAAGAGTGGGATCGCTATGAATCTCAATAATGTTATTGTTTTTAATGAAGTCCAGTATCTTATTTTTATAATCATCATAAGTTAAAATTACGAGAGTTTGACCTTTGTCCGCTTTGGTGACGATTGCGTTATGGTCTATTAATTTCGTCTTTATCTCGTTAAACACCCTTGTTTCGCTATGGTAAATAGTTTTTGTATTCTTTATGTTTTCGGCTTTTAAAACGTTTTTTATTTTATTGTCAATTGCATGTCTTTTTACTGTTTTCGTTTCTTCATTAGGTATGGAATTTATTGCGGTTTCGGCGTTTAATATTTCGTTACAGAGTGATTGTTTGGAACTATTGTTTTTAAGATTGTATTTTAAGCCTTTATTCAATAAGTTGGTTTCTTCGTTGTTGAACTGTATTCCGGTAAGATTAACAATACGTGGGTAAAACTGGTGATTTATGACATTGTTCTCTTGCGTGTCGTTCTGTTTTTTCAATAAGTTACGAATTTTTTTACTTTGTGTCTTCTTTTTCTTTATAATGGTACTATTTATTTGTCTTTCAATCAAATATGTTACATTGTGGACTTGTGAGGCATGTAGGTTTTGTAAAAGTTCGAGATGTTTTTTCAAGAGCATCGTATTGAGTAAGTTCTTTTTACTATGCAAATGTTTTATTTCGTTCTTTATCCATAATTTAGTGGCCATTTCTTTAGTTTTTTTAGCGCTATAAGAACTAGATTTTATTTTTATTTGGACATAACTCGGCACGATTTGCAAACTTAAACATGCTTTGTTATACCTAATATTTAGTGCCGTTTTTAGTAGTTTTAACCTTAAATTCATATATTGAAAGGCAATTTTTACCTGACTGGCATTCAATTTAAACATTTTTCTTGCCTCCAGAAACGATTAAGACTATAAAATAGGTTATTTACCTTCTGTCGACGTTTCTTAAAATCCTTTTAGGATGACTCGAGTTTCAACACCATTTGGTGTCATCATCAGATCGGTGAATTAGGTTAAAACATTTCGATGCATATGCATCTCGTTAGATATTTAAAAGATTAAAAACAACACATAACATTATATAAAACAATAAATAAACTATATCACAATAAAATAACATTAATAAAAGAATATAAAAACAACGCGGCCGCAAACGAACCTGTACAGGAACGCACCCCACGGTAAGATTAATCAATGCCGGTTTGACCTCGGTTCAATTTCATCGATCTGATATAGCCAATCTCTCGTTCCATAAGATCGATTCTATTAAATAAAACATTATTGTTATGTATTGCTTTTTCATTTAGGACACGATTGTGATCCTTCTTTATGGCTTTGTATATCTCGAATCTTTCAAGGGTGTCCAGCTTTAGTGACTTTTTACATTTATGTAGGATATCTAAATTATCGTTGATACTTTTTATATTATGGTTATATTAGCTCAAATGTTCTGCAAATGTAGATCTTGTTACATTTGACTTGGAGCTTGGGGTATGTTCCTTATAGCGTAATTTGAAAGAACGACCTGTTTGTCCTATATAGAACTGTGTGCAATCAGAACAATTAAGTCTATATACACCAGTACCATCAAATATATCGGAGGGTGTATTTTTGTTGGTAAAAGTGAGTTTTTTCTCAAGTTTATTACTTGCCTTTGAGGCCAATGTAATATTATGCTTTTTTAATAGGTTTTTTAAAGTATGGTATAGATTTTCACCATATTCTATAGCAATGTATTTGTTTTCTTTGGGTACATCAATATTTATTGGTTTGTTTTGTTTTTTATTAATTAATCTGTCTACTATATGACTTCTGTATCCATTGGCCAATGCTATGTGCTTGATAATGTTTAGTTCACTGTTATAATCATCTGCAGATAAGGGCAATGCCAGCAATCTATGAATCATGCAGTTAAAAAAAGCCATTTTATGTGACATAGGGTGATACGATGAGGCGTGAATAGCATGATCTGTGATTGTTGGTTTTCTGTAAATATTATAGCTAATTTTAGTATTTATTTTAGTTAAAGTTAAATCTAAAAAATTAATTTTATTATTCATTTCAGTTTCTAATGTGAATTGTAAATTATTTGTAATAGTGTTCATATATTTTTTAAGCATTTCTAATTGTCTGCAATTGCCATTGTAAATCATTATTGTGTCATCCACATATCGTCGGTAAAATAAAATTGTTGTATAATGTTTGTTTTTAGTTGATAAAATTTCATTTGTTTCAATATGATTTAGGTAAATTTCAGCCAGGATGCCTGACAATGGGGATCCCATAGCTAAACCATCCCGTTGTAAATAATATTTGTTTTCGAAAGTAAAGTAATTTTGTTCTAATATTACTTTTGTCAAATTGATTAACTCATCAACTGCTTCATAATTTAATGTGGATTTAGATAGTAATAAATTTTTAGCTATTTCTAACATTTCGGTAATAGGTATGTTCGTGTATAGATTTACTATGTCGAATGAGGCGAGAGTGTGTCTCGGTTCGATTGTAATAGTTTTTGTAAGTTCGACCAGTTCTAAGCTGTTTTTTAAACTATAATTTTTAAGTTTGCAGGCAATTGCAGACAATTAGAAACGCTTAAAAAATATATGAACACTATTACAAATAATTTACAATTCACATTAGAAACTGAAATGAATAATAAAATTAATTTTTTAGATTTAACTTTAACTAAAATAAATAATAAAATTAGCTATAATATTTACAGAAAACCAACAATCACAGATCATGCTATTCACGCCTCATCGTATCACCCTATGTCACATAAAATGGCTTTTTTTAACTGCATGATTCATAGATTGCTGGCATTGCCCTTATCTACAGATGATTATAACAGTGAACTAAACATTATCAAGCACATAGCATTGGCCAATGGATACAAAAGTCATATAGTAGACAGCTTAATTAATAAAAAACAAAACAAACCAATAAATATTGATGTACCCAAAGAAAACAAATACATTGCTATAGAATATGGTGAAAATCTATACCATACTTTAAAAAACCTATTAAAAAAGCATAATATTACATTGGCCTCAAAGGCAAGTGATAAACTTGAGAAAAAACTCACTTTTACCAACAAAAATACACCCTCCGATATATTTGATGGTACTGGTGTATATAGACTTAATTGTTCTGATTGCACACAGTTCTATATAGGACAAACAGGTCGTTATTTCAAATTACGCTATAAGGAACATATCCCAAGCTCCAAGTCAAATGTAACAAGATCTACATTTGCAGAACATTTGAGCTCATATAACCATAATATAAAAAGTATCAACGATAATTTAGATATCCTACATAAATGTAAAAAGTCACTAAAGCTGGACACCCTTGAAAGATTCGAGATATACAAAGCCATAAAGAAGGATCACAATCGTGTCCTAAATGAAAAAGCAATACATAACAATAATGTTTTATTTAATAGAATCGATCTTATGGAACGAGAGATTGGCTATATCAGATCGATGAAATTGAACCGAGGTCAAACCGGCATTGATTAATCTTACCGTGGGGTGCGTTCCTGTACAGGTTCGTTTGCGGCCGCGTTGTTTTTATATTCTTTTATTAATGTTATTTTATTGTGATATAGTTTATTTATTGTTTTATATAATGTTATGTGTTGTTTTTAATCTTTTAAATATCTAACGAGATGCATATGCATCGAAATGTTTTAACCTAATTCACCGATCTGATGATGACACCAAATGGTGTTGAAACTCGAGTCATCCTAAAAGGATTTTAAGAAACGTCGACAGAAGGTAAATAACCTATTTTATAGTCTTAATCGTTTCTGGAGGCAAGAAAAATGTTTAAATTGAATGCCAGTCAGGTAAAAATTGCCTTTCAATATATGAATTTAAGGTTAAAACTACTAAAAACGGCACTAAATATTAGGTATAACAAAGCATGTTTAAGTTTGCAAATCGTGCCGAGTTATGTCCAAATAAAAATAAAATCTAGTTCTTATAGCGCTAAAAAAACTAAAGAAATGGCCACTAAATTATGGATAAAGAACGAAATAAAACATTTGCATAGTAAAAAGAACTTACTCAATACGATGCTCTTGAAAAAACATCTCGAACTTTTACAAAACCTACATGCCTCACAAGTCCACAATGTAACATACTTGATTGAAAGACAAATAAATAGTACCATTATAAAGAAAAAGAAGACACAAAGTAAAAAAATTCGTAACTTATTGAAAAAACAGAACGACACGCAAGAGAACAATGTCATAAATCACCAGTTTTACCCACGTATTGTTAATCTTACCGGAATACAGTTCAACAACAAGAAACCAACTTATTGAATAAAGGCTTAAAATACAATCTTAAAAACAATAGTTCCAAACAATCACTCTGTAACGAAATATTAAACGCCGAAACCGCAATAAATTCCATACCTAATGAAGAAACGAAAACAGTAAAAAACATGCAATTGACAATAAAATAAAAAACGTTTTAAAAGCCGAAAACATAAAGAATACAAAAACTATTTACCATAGCGAAACAAGGGTGTTTAACGAGATAAAGACGAAATTAATAGACCATAACGCAATCGTCACCAAAGCGGACAAAGGTCAAACTCTCGTAATTTTAACTTATGATGATTATAAAAATAAGATACTGGACTTCATTAAAAACAATAACATTATTGAGATTCATAGCGATCCCACTCTTACATTTAACAATAAAGTGAAATCAATATTGAATAAATCAAAATATGTCATTACGCATGATGAGAAAAAACACTTAAAAATGATAGACCCCAAGGCCCCTAGACTTAAGGGCCTTCCAAAAATACATAAAAATAATATGCCTATCCGTCCTTTAGTTAATTTTATGTCTGCACCTTCATATAAAATTGCCAAAAAACTTGAAAAAATTTTTAGACAACACATAACGTTTAATAAAAATTATAGTTTAAAAAACAGCTTAGAACTGGTCGAACTTACAAAAACTATTACAATCGAACCGAGACACACTCTCGCCTCATTCGACATAGTAAATCTATACACGAACATACCTATTACCGAAACGTTAGAAATAGCTAAAAATTTATTACTATCTAAATCCACATTAAATTATGAAGCAGTTGATGAGTTAATCAATTTGACAAAAGTAATATTAGAACAAAATTACTTTACTTTTGAAAACAAATATTATTTACAACGGGATGGTTTAGCTATGGGATCCCCATTGTCAGGCATCCTGGCTGAAATTTACCTAAATCATATTGAAACAAATGAAATTTTATCAACTAAAAACAAACATTATACAAAAATTTTATTTTACCGACGATATGTGGATGACACAATAATGATTTACAATGGCAATTGCAGACAATTAGAAATGCTTAAAAAATATATGAACACTATTACAAATAATTTACAATTCACATTAGAAACTGAAATGAATAATAAAATTAATTTTTTAGATTTAACTTTAACTAAAATAAATAATAAAATTAGCTATAATATTTACAGAAAACCAACAATCACAGATCATGCTATTCACGCCTCATCGTATCACCCTATGTCACATAAAATGGCTTTTTTTAACTGCATGATTCATAGATTGCTGGCATTGCCCTTATCTACAGATGATTATAACAGTGAACTAAACATTATCAAGCACATAGCATTGGCCAATGGATACAAAAGTCATATAGTAGACAGATTAATTAATAAAAAACAAAACAAACCAATAAATATTGATGTACCCAAAGAAAACAAATACATTGCTATAGAATATGGTGAAAATCTATACCATACTTTAAAAAACCTATTAAAAAAGCATAATATTACATTGGCCTCAAAGGCAAGTAATAAACTTGAGAAAAAACTCACTTTTACCAACAAAAATACACCCTCCGATATATTTGATGGTACTGGCGTATATAGACTTAATTGTTCTGATTGCACACAGTTCTATATAGGACAAACAGGTCGTTCTTTCAAATTACGCTATAAGGAACATATCCCAAGCTCCAAGTCAAATGTAACAAGATCTACATTTGCAGAACATTTGAGCTCATATAACCATAATATAAAAAGTATCAACGATAATTTAGATATCCTACATAAATGTAAAAAGTCACTAAAGCTGGACACCCTTGAAAGATTCGAGATATACAAAGCCATAAAGAAGGATCACAATCGTGTCCTAAATGAAAAAGCAATACATAACAATAATGTTTTATTTAATAGAATCGATCTTATGGAACGAGAGATTGGCTATATCAGATCGATGAAATTGAACCGAGGTCAAACCGGCATTGATTAATCTTACCGTGGGGTGCGTTCCTGTACAGGTTCGTTTGCGGCCGCGTTGTTTTTATATTCTTTTATTAATGTTATTTTATTGTGATATAGTTTATTTATTGTTTTATATAATGTTATGTGTTGTTTTTAATCTTTTAAATATCTAATGAGATGCATATGCATCGAAATGTTTTAACCTAATTCACCGATCTGATGATGACACCAAATGGTGTTGAAACTCGAGTCATCCTAAAAGGATTTTAAGAAACGTCGACAGAAATTAAATAACCTATTTTATAGTCTTAATCGTTTCTGGAGGCAAGAAAAATGTTTAAATTTTCAATACAGTATGTTTAGCAGTGTGCAATGGTTCTTGAAGCATTTATCGACAGTTATTTGGCACTCAATACCAAAAGGTTTGTTTATTTACATATCCGCTCAGATGGAAATGGGTTTCATTACTCATTAGCGTATTGTTAATAACGTCTACATTGTTATTTATGGCATACGAGAACTGGCAGCAAAACTCACACAGTTACTGTATCACTGTCACTTAAGGTTTACAATATTTGTATTTTGTACGGAAGCATGTTTATGAAGAATTATTCGAACACTGGTATTCCACAAGCCACGTGAAACTATATGGCGTCAGGCAGAATTTTTAGCATAGGATAACAGCTCTTGTGCGAGTAAAATAAGAAAACAAAGTGTTTTTCCTATCAATAGATAACAAACATTACTTTTTTAGCTAGATAACATATTGGTTAACCCAACTGAACATCTGGATTTTTTAAAATTGTAATTTAATTTGTTTTTTTAAATTGTAATTTAATTGTAATACTAATCTAGAGGTCCCGGGTTCGATTCCTGGGCCCGCACCATAAAATCAAGGCGTGTTTTTCAGCCCCCAGGTCGACTCAGCCTGTTGAAAATGAGTACCTGGGATTACATCCAGGGGATAATAATGGGCGGCTGAAGCGTAGTGCTGGCCACACTGCCTTCCTTGTATGTCGTATGGCTCACATAAGGCAGCCTACCCTGCCTTCTCCTAATAATTTTTGTGTACTATTAATATTTACTCAAACATGAAACTCAATAATAATAATAATGAAAAAAAAATAATCACCTACAGTTTACAGTAAAAGATGTACGTGTTAAAACTTTGAACTCCATCATACAATAAACAACTGTTTAACCTTTGGAATAGTGACACACAATAAAAACTGTTTAATGATACTCTATTGAACATTTCAAATATATATTTAAGAACTATACTGTTTCCATAAGTGAACTGATGAACCAGGAAGTGCAAACACATAAACAGATTCTACTTAATAAAATACATTGGCCTCATCACACTCTGGACTGTTATTGTCTTCACCATCATTATTGCTGTATCATCGCAATAACTACGATTTGTCATACTGCATCAGCTTTTCCTAACAAACTCTTTAAATTAACCTACTATTTCTTTAGCTAGACAGATTTTAATTCAAGAAGGTATACTTGATACCATTATGAAAAGTCATTGTAGTTTCTGTATACTTTTACATATTAGGAAGTAGCCCCTATTTACATATACGTATTTACAACACTATACCAAATACACAAATTCAATTTATTAAACAAAGATTGATTTTTAGTTTATAAGACCTGGGAATCTACATCTTGATTACTTTTTCTTTATCTGTTGACGTTATATTAGATTTAATTGACTGAATTTATGTTTTCAGAACTCAGTCATACACGTAAATTCATAGAAAATGTGAAACAAGTGCATCGTATAAAAATAAAGACTTATTAAGAAGAAATTTTGCTTTTTCTAAGTATTGTTAACTCAAGGAACAAATGAACAGCCTTTTTATTGACCTGTTATAGAACTGATCTTCATTGTCATTGATCTTTATATGATTATAGATCAGGTATAAGATGTACATTTCTATATGTATTTAACATTATCCAGTGTTAAGAATTCTTTGCCATATACAGTACTCTTATACACTCAATTACTGGTACACAATTAATTACATGAGTCAAAAATAACAGAAGACCGTTTAGTACAGACAGTGTGTGGGAGAAAGTTAGCCACATAAAACCAGAAGTAGAGGCTGAAGTAATATCACAAGTAGTTCCTGACCACTTTCTCCACCAATACTTTTCAATAGTCAAAACAATATAAATTTATTATTCCAACTGTTATACAAATTATATCTAATTAAGGAAGTGGTTCTCTTTTACCTTATCACATCACTTTAAAAAATCTTATGACCTACACACATGCAGTTAGATAACCAGTTCCCAACTTTTCACTAATCACTCGAAATTTATCTATAAAGGTTTTTTCTATATAGATATATTATTTCTTTGTTCTTCCTTGTTGATATGTTATCTAAAAACTACTATTAAACAATTCACTAACATGTTATTGGGAACTCATAACGATTTGACAACTGACCGTCAGTTAACAAAATTGAATTCACAAAAAATTGAAGACAAAAATGGTATAGGCTACACCATAAACAGCGCCAAACATGTGCTTAGATGCAATGACAATTAACATATGTACTTAATTAAATTAAAATCTTGCACATAAAAAAAACTCAAGAAAAAATTCAATTTCTACTGGGACAATCCATTTTAAAATCTAATTAAAGCAATCACTCAGTATCCAAAACTTTTATCTAAAAATTAATATTGATATAGATAAGACATCCCAGGAAAAATGATAATTTTAAATTCATGGAACACAAAATGAATATTTTGTAATTTTAAAAATGAATACTTTTAATAATAATTCATATGATAATTCAAAAAGCAATTATACAAAACTTTTACCAATAAAATGTTATCTAATACATAACAGTTATTATTTTACCAAAGTAGTAGAGAATTTATCAACATAATGTAAACATACTAATTGGGTCTTGCATGCCTAAAATACCGAAGTTTATAAATGGCTACAATATATGTTGTAAAATGTATATGGAAACTATTATTTCCTACAAGTCTACTAAATTTATATTTGTAAAAATTTCATAAACAACATAAACTGAACTTCAAATAGAGATTTAATACATAGATATTGAGACTCTGAGTACTTGATTTCAAGAAATTTGCAGAAAACAGCGTAAGTAAATAAAACTACATTTAGAACTTTTTTTAATTTGGGATCTGCTAATATTTTGTTATGATGTTTATTTTACCTGGAAGAAAACAGTTGCAACTAACCACTTCAATGATAATAAAACATGTTGGTGTAACAACAGCACTTGATTTTGTGAATTCTATAATGAATACAATCAGGGTCATCCTTATTCAATTTAATAAGGTATTTTTTTTAATAACACTATCCATCTGACTTTGTGGATAGTTAACACCATAATTTACCTATTTTTCCTGTTTAGCAATAGAATGAATTTTTAATAACAATTGGAAGATGTTAAAAATTGGTTTAATTGTTAGCTAGTAACAATATTTGACTTACAAATTCCAAAATAGGCTTAAGTTTGGTTGCGGACTAGTACCACTTTTATATGGGAATAGTTTTTAACTATTGAGAATGCTAAAAACAGCAGATCCAACATGTCACAAAAATGTCATTTAAGACTGAACAATGGAAACAGAGGACCTACAAAAATATTTAAATAGCAGAAAATGACAAAAACTGATTAGACTGAAAAGAACAAGAAATTTAGAGTTTTTCAAACAAGTGAAGGAGAAAAGGAGTTACCATACGGCATGGAATATAAGATGGTTACATGTATGCGAGGTATTGTGAGAACTAATAACGTTTCCATAAACGTTCTTGAAAGAGGATATGTTAGAAGAAGAGGATGTGGAGACTTGATAAATGAATTTGGAAGACGTCAAAATGAATTTGGAGAGATACTTCCAAATGACAAAAGCAGAGGGAACTCTGAAATGTGTAATTGCAGCAATAAGCATGGCCTTTGATCAAGATGTAAAGTTCACTATTTGAAATTTGTTGAACAAGCAAAGTGAGTTCTCACTTTTAATTCGTTTGTTTGCCATTTGTCTGTCTGTCTATTTGGTGTACATCCTATGATAACATTTGAATGCATCGACTAATTTTTGTGTTCATACCATTAGCCCTCAGAGAGCTACTGTTTTCAAGATTGATCTCCCCAAAAACTGAGGTCGGGGGCAAAAATACGAGGGGGTCAAGATTTTGAAAAAAAATGCAAAATTTCATGTAGAAGTATCACATCAAAGAGAATTTTAACCATAATTTGAATACACTGTTGAATTCATAAATTTCAAAACTCCACATGCTGGGTATCAAGTTAAACCAAGACTTTTAACCAAAATTTGAATATAATACCAATTTAAAAATTCCAAAATTTTAGGACACCAGGGACCCAAAAAAGGTATACCAAAAAAAAAGGTACCAATCTTGAAAAAATTGTAAAAATCTATGCCACGTATCAGACAAAACTGAATTTTAACTCAACTCTGAATGCAGTGTATATACTAAAGAAATTTTAACTTTTCAGGCATTAGGGTAAAAAATGGAAGAAAGATGTTTGAAAAATTGTAAAACTCATCATTGTACATTATCAGGTTCCTCATATAAAATATGAGCTTGGTAACTTTAATTTTGACAAAATTAATATGTCAACATCCCTTGAAAATTTTGGACTGCTTTCAAAAAGTTTGTGAGCTAATTTACAAAAACCTTTATATATAGGTCTATAGATATCTATGGAAACTTATATAAACTTAAAAATTTAAATTATTTGTCAGTTAGGCATTCTAGTTATAAATTTAACTAAAAAGTTCAGTGTTCAGGATTTTTTATATTTACTGTATTCATAATATTAAATGAAACTAATACTATTTGTCTGCTTAACATTGTTTTTCCTAAAAAAAAGTTGTGGTTTTCCATAATTATCTATTTTTACCTTTTAGAATAAAGCAAAAAGCCCCATTAACAACATATGGTCACCTGAGCTATGCTAAGAATCATACACACTTTGCTTTCCTCAAATTTATTAATTCAAGTTTAACTAATTACAACAGAATTTCATTCAAAATAATGAGTGTTACAGCTTAAGGAGCTTATTAGTATTTAAAATTTAAAGTCAGTATCTCAAGTCATTCACAGTTACTGTGTTAACAAACACCAATAAACGAATGTCATTACTATAATGGTCATTGTGGATTCAAAAAACTCAAAAAGGCATTACTGAAAGTAGTAAATCAAACATATGTTTAAACTTTTGTTACTACTACAGGAAAAATAACAAAGTCAAAATTAATTTTTACTTATACATAATATCAATTTTGTAAAAAGAAATATGCAACTTGAATATGACAAATTTCATATCAAAGGCACTGTGGTTAAAAAGAAAATAAACATCTTATGTTCCGGTTAATTACAAGTTTGTCTCCAAACAAAAGGTTTAAGAATAAAGTGCCAATTATTGTGAATTGTTGGGTGGAAATACTACTCATTTCTATAACTATATTATACATAATATAATAACAGATTGTTTTGGGGATTACATAAAATATACAAAAATTCTTCGCTTGCAATGAGATGAAGAGTCAGCAGTGATATTCTTGCTTAGTGACATGTTTTTAATTAGCCACTACATTATCACTGAATAACAGCACTATTTAACAATGATATGATTATGGTGTGTGTTCAAGTAACATAAGGTGGTTATATAAATTTCTTCTATGAAATTTATAGAATAAGGCCTGTAAACATATGATAATTAAGATTATTTAATGTCTACATAGTTCTTGGATGAACATGTGTGCATACACGGCATACACCCATGCATGCGCGCTCGCGTGCACGTTTGCTGTGAAATTACTATTTAATTAACTAGATGACAAGGATTCAAGACTAAAACAAATGTCTTTCTTACTGGCATAAAGGCCTGTATAAATCAAAACAAATATATCTATAGCTGTTAGATAATAAGTGGATTATCGCTGCTAAAACTGAATAATAGAGATTACTATCTTATCTTCATTTATCTGCAGCTGTTCTTGTTGGTAAATACACAAACAAATACACTCATACAACTTACATTAATAAGTTCACGCTTATTTTAATTTTATAACATAAATTTATACATGGAATAACAATGTAATCTTATTTAATATGCACTACAGAACAATAAATACCCACTGAATAATAAACAATGTTTTGAAACATATTGTTCTACTTAAAGGAAATTTAAATTATGTTATGTACTTATATAATATATATATATATATATATATATATATATATATATATATAAAAGATTATACTAATCATATACTTATATCCTTGAGTTACCATTAAGGCAACTGAACTTTGTGTTGAAGACTGTTAAATGTAGGGAGGTTCTAAAAATATTGTGCTTTCTTACTTGTAATAAATACAATGTATCGTTTTTAAAATTATTTCTTACTAACCTCAATTTTTATTCTGTTGAAAAATTCTAAATTGCCACTTACAAATGAATACTTCAAATATTCTAACATAAACTGGCTGTGAAATATTTTTACAGTTGTATTTATTTTCTAACACTTAATGCAGTGAAATTATACTGTTACGACGGTCTAACTGATCGTCGTATAGTAGAGTGGAAAACAAAATACAAGACACCAATTAAATCACCAGCTTTAATTATCACAATTAAACAGTTTGTAATTAACAAGATAGTCTCTTACAACAAATCAAATAAAAATTGTTCACACTCAATACCACTGATAGAGTACCGCACAATTATAAAACACATAATACTTTGCCACAATACTTCAAACCGCACTGTGTAAATTGGAACTTAAACGCACTGTGTAATTGCCCGACAATAACTAACTTCACCATCGCTGAATGGCTGTATTTATACCTCGCTGATTTCTACAATAATCTGTCACTTTGGATGACTTGTAAAACAAACAAGCACTCTTGAGAATCCACTGGAAACAGTATCCTTGAACATACTGCGCTGACCGGTATGGTCTGGTATAGACCTGATAGTTGATGCGTAATTATCTTTCACCGCAAAGTAGCAGCGTTATGTATGCACACATATGTTACAGCTGGAATATTCGAAAACTTGTAGAATGTTCCATATTATGTAACACTTTTCCCGCATTATGTAACACTGCCCCCTCCTTAAGCCTGTTCGTCCCGAACTGGCAAACCGTCTCTGAAGTAATACTTAGCCAGGCAATCTAGGTGGACGACCTTGAACTTCTGCTGTCCTTCCTGTTGAATCCGATAAACAACATTGTTGATTCTTTTTTTCACGTGTAGTGTCCTTCCCAGTTAGTCTGAAGCTTAGGTGAGCGACCACGACAGAGCTTTGGGTTGAACTACCAGACCTGATCTCCTTCTTTTATCACTGGCAATCTTCTCGCAGTTGGTTTCCTAATTGTGAGGAATAGTTCTGAGGCTCTTGCTCTTGGGACTGAGTCTCAGGTGATCCGAACATCAAGTCCCAAGGAAGACAAATCTCCCACCCAAACAAAAATTTTGTTGGAGTCATGCCGGTTGTGTCGTGTACTGATGACTTATACGCCATAGGAATAGTGGTATACGTTGGTCCCAGTCTGTTTGGTTCTCATCAACAACCTTCAAAAGATGCCGTCCAAGTGTCCTATTGAATCTCTCAACCATTCCGTCCGACTGAGGATGCAGAGGCATTGTCCTAGTCTTTCGAATTCCAAGTAAACGGCATAATCCTTTAAACACTCCTGATTCAAAATTTCTCCCTTGATCTGTATGGATTTCCATAGTGGCTCCATAATGGTAACAGAAGTTGTGAAGTAACTTCTTTGCCATAGTGGTAACCTCCTGATTTGGAATTGCTTCCACCCACTTAGTAGTCACCTACAACCATGATGTAACGGGCCTATTTTGGGGCAATAACGCAATTTGTATTTCTTTTATAAAAAAAATAACATTTTTCAGTAATTGGGACAAAACAAATAAACAAAGGTAAATTTATTATTAGCGACAGTGGCAGCACTGCTGGTGCTTTTATACGTGACAATTATTCAATAATATTTTATAAGACAGATTCAACAACCGACAACTGTGTCAAAGTCAGACAATGACACACAAAAACAGCGTAAACAGTTATGTAACCACATCAGACCATCTGACGTCAGTATATACGTCAGAGCCGATCCTCGCTGTGGAATTCGGGTGTGTAACAAAAACAGTCTGCTGGCGGAGTGATACGAATCTATGAACAATAAGACTTGATCATCCAACCACGGCCGCTTCACAAAATAGTGCCGTTGGCTGAGTCCCAGTCTGAAATAACAACTCGCGCGAGTAACACCTATAAGTTCCGGAATGTAATTTGCGGGCCCGCAGAACTACAAAAATGTAAATTTTTATATATTTCAATATTTAAACAGTCTTTTAGAACTACAAAATAGAGACAGTGAGTGAAATTGGTAAACAAAATCTAACAGTTCGGCCGTAAAACCAAAAGTGAGAACTACGAGAGACGGCAAACTATAAGCCACGAGTTAGTGCCTATGGAGTGGAATTTATCCGCCACATCAGGAAAGTAGACATGATATATCCAATTATATAAAATACTGTTTTTTTTTTAAATAAAATACTAAATTTTTGAGCTCAGTAGATAAAAAATGTACCGTATAACATAGTATGGGTGTGTGTGTGCGTGGGTGTGTGTAGGTACCTATATTAATATGACATAAAAGCGCTGGTTTCCGTTGTGTTAGTTAAGTATAATTTAAGCGAATTATTTTGTATTTATCTTTCCTGTTTTATTTTGACTATTGCTGAACAGATTATATTCAACTTAATAATGATTCATTTTATGTCTATATTTTACTTGGAGAAAAGAACAAGTTGTTTGATAAAGTTTAAATGTTAATAAATTTTAAATCATGGGAAACCATATAAAGTTTTCTTTATTTTGAACAACCAATTCTGATCTCCTGTGTTCGCCTAAAAAGAACCCCAAAATGGTAAGTACGCCTATTTTTTCTTTATACGTAGTTGGCCATACAAGATGGCGCACGACAAAGATAGACAGTAATAATTGAATAAAATCAATCAATCATATTTTATTAATATCAATAAAATAAAACGTATCAATGGCTTCTGAACAGGGACAATTTTATATAAAGAGATTTATATAAAATATAGGCCTACTGGAAGAGCAGAATGGTTGTTTGGAAGGGGAAATAAAAATTGTTGTATGTACGTAAAATAGACGTATAAAATAAGGTTATGTCATGAGTGTGTGTAGTATGGGTGAGTAGAATATTTTTTTTTTTTAATAATAATTATGTGTTACATATAAGACTATTTTGCAAAGAAATATATTTAAAAGATTTTAAGAAAAATGGCAGATAATAATTAAGTCAGCTTATCTGACAGTCAGTTAAGTAGCGATTCGGGAGTTCAAACGAATGACAGTAATGTAGAGAGTCAGTTGACCGAATCAAAAATAATGAAAGATATTGAACATCAATCAACACCTATTCCAATGAATCAAAATAAAAAATGTGACGACAGTAGCATGTTAACAAATTTGTATAGTTTGATGTGTAGTATGAAAGAAAATACAGAAAAACAACATGAGGAACAGAATAACAAGTTTAAAGAATTAAATAGTCGTTTTGACATAAATGATGCTAAATTTGATGTATTAACTAATTCATTGTGTAGCATTGATGACCGAATGAATGAAATACGTAGTGAAACAAAAAGAGAAACAGATGAATTGAGAGAGTATGTGTGTGTGGTAGACAGCAAAACAAATATGTTAGAATCCAATCAGAAAGAGATTGGACAACAAATAATTACAGTAAATGACAAATTAGAAAATTTTGTAAATAAAGTAGATGATAAAATTGAGAGTATTGAGAGTGAGATGCAGTGTTTAACTAACACGATACATGTTATAGATAACCGTAGCAGTGAATTAGAATCACAAATAGCAATGGTAAAAAATGTTAGTAATGAGGTAGAAAGTAATTGCAAAACAGAGATACAAGCTATACAAAATACAGTAAATACTATAGATAAAAATAATAAACAATTTGAGTATTTAAATAATAATAAACTTGTGTCAACTGAGCAGAGTATAGTTAATGTTAAAGATGAATTGAACATAGCTATAAACGAAAAACTTAATAGAGTTACTGAACACATAGTCATTGCTAAAGATATGAATAGTGATATCGATTTGGAGGTATTTAATTGTGAAAACAGGGGGGTACACCCTATGCAGTTTTTGAATAGAGTCAGAGAATTTAGTCAATTTTGTAGAAGTAGCAATTGTTAAAAATCATGAAATGTTTTAGAGGGAATTCCGCAGTATGGGCGGAGGTGCATAAAGTAGACTGGGTAAATTATCAGTGTTTTGAAACGGCTTTTAGAGAGAAATATTGGTCGGAGGAGGAACAAGAGATATTACGGAGTAAAATTATGGGGCCAGGTAATTTTGGGAACCAAGGGGGTAACGTAACTATGTATGTAATGCGACTATATAATGAGGCAAAATATTTAGAGCCACCGTTACCATTTGGGTCATTCGTCCATCACATAAGCAAGCACTTACCGAGAGAAATACAAATTACTTTAATGACTCGAGAGATTGTAGAAATCACGGAATTAGAGAAAATCTTAGACATATTTCAGAATATAAGAGAACGGGATATGAGTAGGCGGATAAACACACCAGTAGTACCACACCATAATAATAATAATAATAATAATTACCATCAGAACAGGGGTACACAGAATTTTCATAGAGGAGCGCGGGGAGGAAGTTTCGATAATAGGGGCGAGAGTTGGAGGTGTAGAGCCTGTGAAACTGATAACTATGCTAATCGAACAAATTGTTTTAGATGTCATCGAACCAGGGAGTGCGCCAGGAACGAGAGAACGAACCCACCACCAAATCAACAGTCGAGAGGAGGAGAATTTTATAGAGGAGCGCCCCGAGGAGGAGGACATTATAATAGAGGTAGAGGAGGAAATCATCCAGCTGTAGCAGGTCCATCTACGGAAAACTAAGGAGGACAATGGAGAAGCGGGCCCAACCATTGTCAACGGAGAACCGGGTCCAAGTAATCAACGAATACACAAACAACGTTATCAAGATGGACATGGCAAAAGAATTGTTAGAAGAAGAGGAGAACAAGGTGATGGAACGCAGAGCAGGATTGACTGAGGTGATGATTAACATTGAAGGTAAGAATTATAAAACTTTAATTGATACCGGTAGCGAGATCTCAGTAATTTCTGAAAATGTTATGGGTGAATTGAAAGAGTTAAACAAGAATATACCGTCATTGCCAGTTGCCGGGGTTACAGTAGTGGGGGTAACTGGGGTGAGAAGTAAGAGAATAACCAGACAAGTACAATTAAATATTTTAATAAATGAAGTTGAATTTGAAAACACTTTCCTAGTAGTTAAAGGGTTGAGTCTAGATGTAATATTGGGAAATGATTTTTTTGGAAAGAAACGGAGCAGTAATAGATTTCAATAAACAAATAGTAAAATTTGAGAAGAGGAATAAACCAGTCAGAATAGAGTTTAAAAAAGGAGTAAATGAAAGTAAAGTCACGGGCATAAAAATGTTACATAAGCAGATAAGCGATAGAGAGATAGAGACTAAAATAAATATATGTCTAGAGAGTGATAGCCTAGAAAATGAGGAGAGAGAGATGCATGAGCGTATTGAGAATGTGTGGGCAGATAGAGCCGACAAATTTTTTAATGAAAATACAGTTGTAGGAAATACTCAGCGTGAGGAGCTGTGGGCAGTTGTGGAGAGGTACAGAGAGGTGTTTGATGAATCACCAGGGAAAGCGAAGGACTACATATGCGAGCTGAAAGTTCGGGACCACGCACCATACATGCAGAGGAGCTACCCGGTGCCGTTTTCGAAGCGAAGGGCTGTACAGGAGGAACTAGATCGGATGATACAAGGAGGCATAATTGAACGCTCAGTATCACCTTACTCAAACCCTTTGGTAGTAGTGATCAAAAAGGATGGCAAGGTAAGGTTATGTTTAGATGCTCGGAAAATTAATCAAATTATTATACCTGACAGGGAATCTCTGGAACCCATAAATGAGATTTTACAGAAGTTCAGCGGAGTCAAATACATGACGTCCTTAGACCTGACCGCTGGATACTGGCAGGTGCCATTAGCAACAGAGAGCAGGAAATACACAGCTTTTCTTTTTAACGGTAAAAATTACCAGTTCAAACGCTTACCTTTTGGATTAAACACCAGTGTTGCCAGTTTTATTAAATGTTTAGATAATATTTTACAACCTAAGGATTTAGACTTTTTAACTGTATATGTCGATGATATCTTGATAGCTTCTAGAACATTCACTGAACATTTAGAACACACAGAATATGTATTAGATAAGCTGCAAAGAGGGGGTCTAACAGTGAATTGGGACAAGTCTAAGTTTTTGCAGACAGAAATACATTTCTTAGGATTTATTATTACACAGGAGGGGATATTAGCCAACCCTGACAAAGTAGAAGCCATAATGCGATTCCCCGAACCTAAAAACATTAAGCAATTACAGAGTTTCTTAGGCCTATGCAATTTTTACAGGAAATTTCAAGAGAACTACGCACACACAACATCCAAACTGAGTGCTGTACTGCAGAAAAATAAACAGTGGAGATGGGGCGGTGCGGAACGGAATGCGTTTAATGAAATTAAGAGAAAGTTTAGTCACATGATCATGATGAATCATCCCGATTTTAATAAGACTTTTTATTTGCAGACCGACGCCAGCAATGTAGCGCTAGGGGCGGAGCTCTACCAGGAGGGTTGCGACAAGGAACACCTAACGATCGCCTTCGCCAGTATATCGCTGCTGTCGGCTGAAAAAAATTATACTACGACTGAAAAAGAACTTCTAAGTATTGTGTTCGCCGTGGGTAAATTCCGAACCTACATCCTAGGCAATACCACGATAATCCGGACGGACCACAAGGCATTGTCATTCCTTAATTTATGTAAGCTGACACATAGCAGATTAACCAGGTGGGTATTAGCCTTACAAGAATATAACTTTTCATGGGTGTACATAAAGGGGTCAGATAATAAGGTACCAGATACACTTTCTAGAGTAGATGTTATAGACAATAAAACTGGTAGGGATCTTAAAGAAATAGAAATTTTTAGGTTAAATAGAGAAGATAGAATTTTTGGTGAAGAATTAAGTGATATTAAAAACATGCAAAGATCTGATAGTAAATTGGGTAGAATAATTGTTAGTTTAGAGACAGATGGAGAGGGATCTGAATATAATGAGCGATTTCAAGTATATCAAGGTATTTTGTTTAAAAAGGTAGATGGTGGGGAGCGTGATTGGAGGTTAGTTATACCCGAGGGGTTAATAGATAAAATTGTTTGGGATTGCCATATAAGGTATGGTCATTTTGGGGCGAGAAAGTGTGCAAATGTTTTGAAAGAGTCATGTATATTTAAGAGTATGGAGAGGAGAGTGAGGAGAGTGTTGAGAGTATGTGATTTATGTCAAAAATCGAAAGTAGTGAATTATAAAGTAGAGGGAGAGATGAATTACATAAAAGTAGATAAACCTTTCGATCTAGTTGCAGTAGATTTATATGGACCATTACCCAGAGGTAGAGGGGGTGTGTTATATGTATTTGTAGTTCTAGACACTTTTTCAAAATTTGTAAAGTTATATAGCATTAAGAGGGCGACGAGTAAAGTACTCAGTGAGAAAATAGTAAAAGACTACATGCTTAATGTTGGAAAACCGAAAATTATATTATCTGACCACGGTCCACAGTTTATAAGCGGCAAGTGGCGGCAGACGCTTGGATGGGAAGGTATCATACCCAAGCATACGGCAGTTTACCATCCTCAGTCGAACCAAGCAGAACGGGTGATGAGAGAGATTGGCAGGATATTTCGGGCGTACTGTCACGCCAAACACACAGAATGGCCATCCTACGTAAAGAAAGTAGAGGAGTGGCTGAATTGTACCACCCATGAGTCCACGGGATTTACGCAGCATGAGTTGATCAGGGGAACAAGGCCGCCCAGGATATTGGAACAACTCTTCGAATACCCACCTGAAGGACAGGTTTTGGACAGGAACATGAAAATTAGATTGGCAAACGAGAACTTACTCACGAGAGGAGAGCGAAGAAAACAGAAACATGATGCCAAGGGTAAATGGACCAAGTATGAGGTAGGTCAGTTAGTGTTAGTAAAAAGGCATGATTTATCCAGTGCTCAAGATAGAGAAATAAAGAAGTTTTTCTTGTTGTATGAAGGACCTTATGAAATTGTAGAAATAAAAATGCAGAATGCGTATGTGCTGAGGAACCCAGCGACGCAGGAAATAGTAGGTACTCAAAATGCGACGAATTTAAAATTATATCGGTCACTTTAATTATGTTTATGTTTATAAATAAGTTTTTAAATATTATTGTTTGGTTACAGAAGGGATCCTCCCCCATTTTCGGGCGGTCACGATCTTACCAGTCCTGGCCGTGGAATTCGGAACTCGGAGGCGGGCCATGGTTGGCAGATCTTCCTTCGGGCGGTGAAAACAACGATTGTCCGGTTCCACCAAAACTGGTATAAAGTAGAAAACTTAGCTACACCTTTGAACGGGGAGGGGGACCCCAACAGGTACGTGACACAAATTAAATTTTTTTAATACACTTGAGGTGCAGCGGTATCGGTGTACCTGTCACGTGCCTGCACTGCCTTAGAGTGTTGTATATAATGGAGGCTGCATTTAAGTAAAAGGCAGTGCATACAAATTTAAATATTTTAGTGTCAAGGGCAACATTAAAGTGGAGCCTTTGACAATAGTTCTGTTTAGCCCGAAACGACGAGTTTTGGGGCAAGAGGGGTTGGCGCAAGGTAGAAAGCGGGGTAGAAGAAATGGTAGGGGAGGGGGAGTAGTGTGTTTTAGAGGGGTGACGTGAATTCACGTAGTGGATCTACCTTGTGCCTATTCTTTTTGCAGCAAGACCCGGCCTTTCAGGCGACTGCGACCTTCCTAGACGTGTTGAAAGTCACGATAGAGTCAGCCTTCAATGTAAATAGATTTTTGAAAAAAAAAAAAAAAAACCAAAACAATTTTGGACGTGTATAATTTTAAATTTAAATGAATTTTAGAATTAAGTGACCAAATATAATTGTTAAGTTTTAGTATCAGTGAGTATGGGAACGTTTTGAAAAGATGTGTAATAAAATAAAAACTTGTTATCAATACAAGATGTGGGGATAATTTTGGTGGGTAGATTGGTGCCCAAAGAAGTGACATAACAGTGTAGTGTGGAACTGCAATGGTGGGAGGTTGTAAATTTCGTATTTAATATTTTATGTTAATGATGGTTAAGCTTACATATAAAGGGGGTTAAAACCCCATCCAAACTAATAATGTCATTTAAGTATAAATTTTAAGTTTAATGTTACAAAAGATATTTTACTTGTGATTCCCCAACTTTTCGGGCGGTCATGGCCTCACCGAACCTTGACCGTGGAATTGGTTTAGCTTTAACAGCTATGGTTGGGGCACATTACGATTACGCGCTGACCATAACTGGCCATAGCTGTTATCGTTGTAAAGGTGTATTTAGAAATTGATGGGGGTGAAATTAAGGGGAATCACCAAACTAGGGAACAGCGGCTACCACTCTGTCCGAGTAGGGACAGCAGAGCCAGGTGGTAGACCCGCATTAAGGGCGCATAACTATAGACGGAGATATGTTGATATCCGAACCTTCAAATGTAACGCAGAAGCAAGGACACGGAGATGTCACATTCCTCAAAAACTTCAGTCCTTGTGGATGCAACTGGACGCCACAGTCCAGGGGGGGGTCATAGTGTGTGTGGCAGGGAGGTTATCCAGGGGGATAACGAATTAGAAATTTGCTGTATTTTAATAAAGATGACTAAATAATTTTGTTTTGATTTGCAAAATAGATGCACTACATACTTCCTGTCTTATATCTTATTGTGTTAATTGCATGTAGTATGTTAGGAATAAGGATTATAAAAATATAACAATATGTTTTCAATGTGTTTTTAGATTTTAAAATAAAATGAAATAAAGTTGATAGTTAAAATTTTCAATGGGTTGCAAAAGATAGAAGTTGGGTGATAGTAATTGTTTGAGTAAAACGTTTGAGTTAGTCAAGTTGAAAATATTGGGGTATTAAAGAGAATGAGAGAATAAAAATGAAATACAAGTAATAGAGAATTTGAGTATAAATGTTGACACAGTAGTTATGAAGAATTTATGTAGAGTTTTGTGTGATATATTAATGTTTATAATTGATGTTGTTATTTTGTTGTAGTTGTAGTAAGGTAATGAGATTGAGATTTTGGGGATGGCAATTTTGTAGTAGGGGGTAGTGTAATGTGGGAGTCCGCAACATAATGATAGTTGGGACGGGATTTGGAACAGATCTAGTGGGAAGGGGTTGCCTCAGGTAGAATCCAGGAACCAGATAAGGGAAATGAGCTTTTTTGGGGGGGAAACACTTATCCTATGTACAAAGGGTTAGAGAGTATTTTTTTTTATATATATTGCGAGAAGGTGGCGAATTGAGTTTAGTAGTAAGTTGGGTTTAGAAGGGTTAGTAGATGTTTTAGTAGAGATGGGGTGTCATACTAGTTAAAGATTTTGTAGGGGAGCGTTAGAGTAATAAAAGGGGAAGATTATGAGTAAATGCCAAGTTGATAAAGTGAATTATAATGAATAACTGAGAATCACCCAAGTTAATGAAATGGAATAATAATTGCAATGAAAAAAAAAAATTATTTTTGAGAAATGAATTAATAAAAGTAAAGTGAGATTAAAAGGTAATTTTCTGATTCTATATGCAAGTTTAATGATGTAAAGTGTGAAAATTTCTAAATACAAATTGTTTATTTTAAGATAATAATAATGATGTGAACTATGAATGTACTATGTTTTCTTATGTTATATTGTGTTGTTAGGTATTTTGATATGTTAGAAATAAGTAAAAAACAAAACCAGTGCTTCTTAGCGCAAACCAGCACCGCTAGGGAGCAACAGATCAGTTGGGGATATGGTGTTGAATAAGGCCACTGTTTGATATTTGATTTGTTGTTTCAGTGTTTGGTGATGCTGTGGCGGCGGACCTGAGCTGGCCAGCGCGTCAGCGCAGGGGCGTTAAGTATCTGTCTGACTCTACGGTGTTGGGATCTCGAGAGAGAAGTCCAGTATTGTCATTCAGATGCGGTCACAGTCACTGGACCAAGGGTGAGTTGATTATATTTTTTGTAAACCATACAGGGGGTTGTGGCGACATATCCTGGCTGATCCCTTTAGCAAGTATGAATGTGTCAATGAGATTTTTTATGCTTCGGCATAAAATATCTCATTGAGGGGGTATTGTAACGGGCCTATTTTGGGGCAATAACGCAATTTGTATTTCTTTTATAAAATAAATAACATTTTTCAGTAATTGGGACAAAACAAATAAACAAAGGTAAATTTATTATTAGCGACAGTGGCAGCACTGCTGGTGCTTTTATACGTGACAATTATTCAATAATATTTTATAAGACAGATTCAACAACCGACAACTGTGCCAAAGTCAGACAATGACACACAAAAACAGCGTAAACAGTTATGTAACCACATCAGACCATCTGACGTCAGTATATACGTCAGAGCCGATCCTCGCTGTGGAATTCGGGTGTGTAACAAAAACAGTCTGCTGGCGGAGTGATACGAATCTATGAACAATAAGACTTGATCATCCAACCACGGCCGCTTCACAAAATAGTGCCGTTGGCTGAGTCCCAGTCTGAAATAACAACTCGCGCGAGTAACACCTATAAGTTCCGGAATGTAATTTGCGGGCCCGCAGAACTACAAAAATGTAAATTTTTATATATTTCAATATTTAAACAGTCTTTTAGCACTACAAAATAGAGACAGTGAGTGAAATTGGTAAACAAAATCTAACAGTTCGGCCGTAAAACCAAAAATGAGAACTACGAGAGACAGCAAACTATAAGCCACGAGTTAGTGCCTATGGAGTGGAATTTATCCGCCACATCAGGAAAGTAGACATGATATATCCAATTATATAAAATACTGGTTTTTTTTTAAATAAAATACTAAATTTTTGAGCTCAGTAGATAAAAAATGTACCGTATACATAGTATGGGTGTGTGTGTGCGTGGGTGTGTGTAGGTACCTATATTAATATGACATAAAAGCGCTGGTTTCCGTTGTGTTAGTTAAGTATAATTTAAGCGAATTATTTTGTATTTATCTTTCCTGTTTTATTTTGACTATTGCTGAACAGATTATATTCAACTTAATAATGATTCATTTTATGTCTATATTTTACTTGGAGAAAAGAATAAGTTGTTTGATAAAGTTTAAATGTTAATAAATTTTAAATCATGGGAAACCATATAAAGTTTTCTTTATTTTGAACAACCAATTCTGATCTCCTGTGTTCGCCTAAAAAGAACCCCAAAATGGTAAGTACACCTATTTTTTCTTTATACGTAGTTGGCCATACAAGATGGCGCACGACAAAGTTAGACAGTAATAATTGAATAAAATCAATCAATCATATTTTATTAATATCAATAAAATAAAACGTATCAATGATGTACCGGTTTCCATCATCAGTAACTGGGAATGATCCAGCAATGTCTATGGCAATTCTCTTGAAAGGCAGTCCAACGTTATACTGTCTCATTTATCCCCTGCTTCTGATTTATGGGCCCTTGCTTGCAGCACATATTTCACACGTCCGAACCCATTCCTCTACGTCGTGGCGACGATGAACCCAGTAGAATCGCTTCCGTATTTTGTCAAGGGTTTTGTTAACTCCAGACGTTCCATCATGCATCTCCTTCAAAACAGACTGCACTTTGCTGCGAGGAATTATCAACTGCATGACCACGTCTCATCCATCTGCACTTTCCCAAGCCCTTTTCAGCAGTCCGTTCTTTAACGTAAGAGATTCCCATTGTGCCCAGTAGCCCTTCAGCACTTGGGAACCATGGCAGATATTTTGCCAATCTGGGCGACGACCTTCCTCTTTTGCTGTCAAGATCGGTCCAATGTCTTCATCAGTCATCTGTTCTTGTCGACAGTCTTGTGTCATCCAGCCATCTGCCAGGAAATCTACAGTGATGGCTTGAACATATTCGCTTGCGTTTTGTTTTTCCTTTCTGTGGCAATGTCGGCAATCTTCCAGGCACGGTCTTCGTGATAAGCCATCTGCATTACCACGCAGGCACGCCTGCCGATGTTGTACATTGAAGTTGTACTCTTGCAGATGTTCGAGCCATCTTACCAACTGCCCTTCCAGATTTTTAAATCTCAAGAGCCATCCAAGCGTGGTATGGTCAGTGCGTAGTGAAAACTCTCTCCCATAGAGGTATTTCTGGAAGTGCTCCAAAGCTCTGACGATTGCCAACAACTCTCTCCTTGTAACACAAAAATTTCTCTCTAGTTTAGAAAGCGTCTTGCTGTAATATGTTATTTTGCTTGGATCTGTGTCTACGATGTACTTCTCTTCAGAAGCTGGAAAAGAGAGAATTGGCTGCGAACATAATGCAATTTCAAAGTCCTAAATGCTTGGTCACACTCTCTCGACCACTGGAAGTTTCGTTTATTTTCTGTTAGCGCTCTTCTTTTGTCTCTTCCTGTGTCTGCAGCAGCAGCACTTGGAAAGCTTCCATCATCTGACTGGCACCCATTGTTTACTGATTAATTACAAATTACTTTTGACTTGTACAAAGTGTCCACTGTTTTCACTGTTAACGGTTCTATCCCACTTCTGACACCACTGATATGATAGACTAACTGGTCGTCGTATAGTACAGTGGAAAACAAAATACAAGACACCAATTAAATCGCTAATCACCAGCTTTAATTATCACAATTAAACAGTTTGTAATTAACAATATAGTCTCTTACAACAAATCAAATAAAAATTGTTCACACTCAATACCATTGATAGAGTACCGCACAATGTAATAGGGCAAAAAGGGGTAAAACCAATTTTAAGTATTTGTGATTTGAATATTCTCAATTTTATTTCACCCAAGTGTAGCGTCGGGACTGGTGTGAATTGGCATTGGAATGCAGACTTTCAACGAGGGTGCGTACGCGCATCCATGCGCGCACTCCCTCGGCCAACGTTCCCATGGTTTGGGCACATATTAATACATTGTTTTGCGCCGTGTGCGTAGAAAACAGGGTCAGTCGACTACAAAACTCCCGTCTGGCCAGACGAACACAAAGGCTCGCGAGCCGAAAATTTGTTTAAAAGTGAAAATGTGATTTAAATTATAAAATTGGCATGATATAAAGTAACAGTAAACAGTGAAATTTTCAAAAGTTAATCAGTGCAACATCTTTTGGACGCAACCAGTGAACAAAAATGTAATAAGAGTGACACGTTGTCTGCAGAGACGCCGCCAGTCAAGTAACAGAAAAAACTTAATTCAATCAATATATCTAAATTCATAAAAGCGCTAAATGTAAATAAAGGGGTTTAAAAGATATGAGTGTGTGTGTGAGCGAAATTCTGGGTTGCTTTTAATTAAAAATTTAATGAATAAGTTTTAGAATTTTAAATAAATGATTTAACTATAAGAAATAAGAGATAAGCTTGTTATTTCAATCAGATGGTGTCGTCACCTTGATATTTAATTGTGCGTAAGTGAAATGTTAGCAAATAGAGAAGGAGAAGAGATGAAAATACAATAAAGTAGTGGGTTATGTGAATTATAACTATGTACTTGTTCATTTGCATTGACCTATTGATACTTTTTAATTTATTGATATTAATAAATTAAATAAACATGAGTGATTTTATACTTACTTGGACTGTCTGATTTTGTTAGGCACCATCTTGTTATTGCCAACTATACATATAAAATTGTTACACACCCGGGTTCTTATAAGCGAACAGGAGAACAGCATGGGTTATTTAAATAAGTGCTTCGAATTTTCAAATGATTTTGTTTTATTGAACACCTTATTTCAAATCTGCATAGTCAACTAAAGCCATCAAATTGACTTAGTTGGTACTTATTACGAACAATATTTTCTCTCCCTCTTCTATACATCTAAGCTGTGAACACTAATTTATTTAAAATTTTCCCTTCTTTATGAAGTTACCAAAATTTGAAAAATACATTAAAACTCGATGAAAACAGATTTTAAAAGAAAAACATTATTCTAAATTTTTCTTAACGCTAACCAGTGCTGTTGAATTACGTAATTTCCACTCGCCCATACGCTCACACGCGCTCACCCAGTATATAATTTATTCCCCTTGGAGCTCATTTTTATGTTAAAATTGCAAGATTTTGTTGACTTTAATTTAAGTTACCTCCCTTTTATCATGTTTGAAGATACCCTCATGAAATGTTTCATTGTGGATGCACATTACCTTACCGTCTCCTCGTTTTCACATAGCCAAACTGTTATTTCATTTAAATAAAGTCACTGTATTTACCTTGCTTATAAAACACTGTTTTAGATTATAAAATATAAAAATTCACATTTTATTTATGTGCGGGCGCGAGAAAAACTTCGCCCAAAACCGGCGAGTCGGGCAGACGCGACAGTTGTTTTGCGTCCGTTCTGTTCAGATGTTGATTTCCGACTGCTTTGTTCTGTGTGTCACAAAACTGTTGGCTTTGACACACCCTGCATAGCAGCGTTATGTAACGCGCTGATATAATGATCGCCTGTTGTTTCGTTACATAACTTGTTGACTGGTTTTGTGTCATTTGTTGACCTTGGTACAGTTTGTCGGTTGTTTCTTGTTTTGAGAAAATATTCATGAGTAATTTTAACACAGCAGTGCTGCCAAGTTCACTTCCGTCGCAAATAATAAATTTACCTTTCTTTATAAATTTTTGTCCCAATCATCGAAAATGTTATTTATTTATAAAAGAAAATACAAACTTCTTTATATTGCCTCAGGTAGGCCCAAAATTGCCCTGCTACAATACCCCCTCAATGAGATATTTTATGCCGAGGCATAAAAAATCTCATTGACACATTCATACTTGCTAGAGGGATCAGCCAGGATGTGTCGCCACAACCCCCTGTATGGTTTACAAAAATATAATCAACTCACCCTTGGTCCGGTGACTGTGACCGCATCTGAATGACAATACTGGACTTCTCTATCGAGATCCCAACACCGTAGAGTCAGACAGATACTTAACGCCCCTGCTCTGACGCGCTGGCCAGCTCAGGTCCGCCGCCACAGCATCACCAAACACTGAAACAACAAATCAACTATCAAATAGTGGCCTTATACAACACCATATCCCCAACTGATCTGTTTCCCCCTAGCGGTGCTGGTTTGCGCTAAGAAGCACTGGTTTTGTTTTTTACTTATTACTAACATATATATCAGAATACCTAACAACATAACATAACATAAGAAAGCATAGGACATTCATTCATAATTCACATCATTATTATTATCTTAAAATAAACAGTTCGTATTTAAAATTTTACACACCTTACATTATTAAATTTGCATATAAAATCAGAAAATTACCTTTTAATCTCACTTTACTTTTATTAATTCTTTTCTCAAAAAAATTTTTTTTTTTTTTTTTCAAGCATTGCAATTATTATTCCATTTCAATAACTTGGGTGATTCTACGTTATTCATTATAATTCACTTTATCAACTTGGCATTTACCCATAACCTTACCCCTGTTATTACTCTAACGCTCCCTTACAAAATCTTTAACTAGTATGACACCCCTCTATCAAAAATCTACTAACCCTTCTCTACCTCTAACTACTTACTATTTTAACTCAATTCGCCACCTTCTCTCAATATATAAAAAAAAATACTCTCTAACCCTTTGTACATAGGATACGTGTTCCCCCCCCCAAAACTCAATTCCCGTTCTCTGGCCCCTGGATTCTACCTAAGGCAACCCCTTCCCCACTAAAATCTGTTCCTAATCCCGTCCCAACCATTATGTTGCGGACTCCCACACTACACTACCCCCTACTACAAAATTGCCATCCCCAAAATCTCAATCTCATTACCTTACTACAACTACAACAAATTAACATCATCAAAATAAACAACAATATATCGCTCAAAACTCTACAATTATTCTCCATTACTACTGTGTCTCCAAGTTATCCTTCTCAAAATTCTATAACATACATTAACTCAAAACAACATTACATTATTTTCATCTCTACTATTTCTTTAACTTGGACTTCAACTTGGACAGATCTATATGTCCCACAAATATTCAACTTGGACTGACTCAAACATTTTATTCAAACAATTACTATCACCCATTTCTATCTTTTGCAACCCATTGAAAATTTTAACTATCACGAATTTATTTAATTTTTATTTAAAATCTATAAACACACTGAAAACATATTATTATATTTTTATAATCCTTATACCTAACATACTAATGTAATTAACACAATAAGACATAATAAAAACATTATAGGAAGTATTGAGTGCATCTATTTTTCAAATCAACACAAAATTATTTAGTAGCGATTCATAATTATTATACAGAAAATTTCTAATTCGTTATCCCCCTGGATAACCACCCTGCCACACACACTATGACCCCCCCTGGACTGTGGCGTCCACAAGGACTGAGGTTTTGGAGGAATGTGACATCTCCGTGTCCTTGCTTCTGCGTTACATGTTAAAGGTTACAGATATCAACATATCTTTGTCTATAATTATGCGCCCTTAATGCGGGTCTACCACCTGTCTATGCTACCCCCAAGCGGGCAGAGTGGCAGCCGCTGTTCCATAGTTTCCGGGATTTCCCCTAGTTCGCCCCCCCATTAATTTCTATTATAGACCAATTTCAAGTCAGCTATGGTCAAGGGACTTGGTATGACCATAGCTAACCGCTCGCCAAAACCACGATTAGCGTTAGTAAGGCAGTAATCGCCCGAAAAGTCGGGGAAATCATCTCTTCCTTCAGGCATGTACACATCATCATTAATATGCACGACACGGCAATTTATCAAGGTACAATATAAAATTATACAAAAGGGTGTGCCGTGCATTTTCGCCATGTTGGCCTCCGATGGAGGTAACACTCTCGGTTACCCCCAACACTTTCCGCTATCTACTGGGGCACATGCCACCCCAGCAATAGCAACTTACTAACTAATTAATTAGAATGATAACTAAACTTTCTACCATTGCAGTTCCACACTCCACTGTTCTATCACTTCATTGAACACCAATCTACCCCCCAAAATTATCCCCACATCTTAACATAACATAACAAACAAATAGACATTAACTTGGATTATTAGCATGGTTACATTCACAAACAATTATCTTTTAAATGATTTATATAAAACTGATAAACATTCTTGTTTAAAATTTTTCATTATTTCATTATTATTAAAAAAAAAATTTTAATTATCATATTTATTGAACACAATTATTCCAAAACATCTCATCACTCAATGAAAATCTTAGTTACCTGTAACATAATGTTATACATTATTCATACTATAAAAATTCTATACTTACAATCCATTTCGCAAAACATATACAACATACCACCACACTTTCACCTCACCTCTGAAACATTTCACAAAATATTAATTTACATCACACAATTTAGTCATCTATTATCCAATTCCAAATCTCGTAAAATAATTTAAATTTGTTAAAAAGTTATTTATACAACATTGAAATAGTCAATCAAAATATTTAACATGTCTCAAATTGTTTAATTAAATTAATTATTAACAATACAAAATTCATTACCATAAACAACTATTATTATTCAATTACTGTTTTTCAAAATTAATGTTATTATTTATTTGACTTGCAAAATATTATTATTATTATTACCACAATTACAAACACTTATTTATTTAACATTCCACATGTACACAAACAAAGTTACTACCTTATTATTTACAAAGTATTCGTCAATAACTGTCCAATTGTCTTCATATTTCATGTGTCCAAATCAGCAAGGTCATTACCAAAAGTTACAATATTTAAAAATGTCTATTCACTGATATCTAGTTCAACCTCCATCGTCATATATATATCTAATATATTTGTAACAAGCATCATTGTTATTCACACACAAGTTATTATAATTATTACTATCATAATAACCTATTAACTTTACTTCATCCATTATACCCTTATAAATCTTGTCACCATAAGTTATGATTGTCCAGTCTACATTAGTATTATTGTTTAACATCAGGTAATTTGTTTTCTCATCAGGTAAGTCATTATCATTTATAAAAATATTATCAAAATAATTCACCCCTACTACTCTTTCTCTCAATTCATCATAATTTCTTTTTAATTTATATAATTCGATCTCTCTCTCAATACATACCTCTCTTTCTTCATAGCACCACATCACACTCTCACAATTATTACGGACAGAGGGTACAACATTATACAACATTAATTCATCTACTAATAAGGGTCTCTTGCCCTGCAAAAACAACATTAAATCATCATCAACATTATAAACCATAAGGGGAAAATTTACCCTCTGCCCCCATTCAACTACTATATTATTCTTCCACTCTCTCTCTACTTCATCAATACACCTTAGCATCTCATAATCACACTCCACAAACTCATCAGTACTATTTTTGATTATATTTTCATCATTTGTCTCTCCATTATTCTTTACCCCCACTATACTCTCAGAATTGTAATTAATATCATTATCATCACTATTTAACACTACATCTTCCACTATTTCGTCATTATTAATATTTGTCATACTTATAACATTGTCATCTACCTTCTTATTAAGTATTTGATTTAATTTAACTTCTAAATTTGTATTCATCTCATCAAACTTTTTCACATAACTATTATTTATTGACTCTACTATCTGGTCTTTAAATGTATCAAGACATGTATTAATTTCATTAATGTGTTTATTAAAATCTGAATTCTGTTGTTTAATTTCATTAATTTCATTTCTGATTTCAACAAATTTTACATCTATTTTATCATATTTGTCGTTGGAATACCTTTTTTGTTCCTCAAATTTTGCATTTAAGTTGCTATTTATATTTTCAGACATTGTTTTTATCAAGTTAAACATATCATCCATCGACAACTCTCTAACTCGTGTTGTCGACGGGGTAGATTGTGCCGATACATTGGCAGATAACATCGACTCTGTAAGAGTGCTTTCTAAATTTAATTCTTGATTCTCCATTTTGTAATAGTAAAATTATTACTTTAAATAAAAATACTAATCTATAACATCTACTTTTCACACAACAATGTATTCTACTTACATAACGCTTTCCGTTACTTCACGTAACCTCCTATGCACCTTATTTATACTTCATTCATTTCAAAATTTATTTATATAATACCCTTTTTATTTTAATTAAATACAACCATCTTATACGCTACCAAACATCAACATCACTACTTTACCTTTATCAAAACATAACCAATATTTACGTCTTTTTTACGTATGCAAAAAAAAATTTCTGTTATTTCAAACCATTCTGCTCTCCCAAGTAGGCCGTATTTTATATAAAGTTCTTTATATAAAATTGTCCCTGTTCAGAAGCCATTGATACTTTTTAATTTATTGATATTAATAAATTAAATAAACATGAGTGATTTTATACTTACTTGGACTGTCTGATTTTGTTAGGCACCATCTTGTTATTGCCAACTATACATATAAAATTGTTACACACCCGGGTTCTTATAAGCGAACAGGAGAACAGCATGGGTTATTTAAATAAGTGCTTCGAATTTTCAAATGATTTTGTTTTATTGAACACCTTATTTCAAATCTGCATAGTCAACTAAAGCCATCAAATTGACTTAGTTGGTACTTATTACGAACAATATTTTCTCTCCCTCTTCTATACATCTAAGCTGTGAACACTAATTTATTTAAAATTTTCCCTTCTTTATGAAGTTACCAAAATTTGAAAAATACATTAAAACTCGATGAAAACAGATTTTAAAAGAAAAACATTATTCTAAATTTTTCTTAACGCTAACCAGTGCTGTTGAATTACGTAATTTCCACTCGCCCATACGCTCACACACGCTCACCCAGTATATAATTTATTCCCCTTGGAGCTCATTTTTATGTTAAAATTGCAAGATTTTGTTGACTTTAATTTAAGTTACCTCCCTTTTATCATGTTTGAAGATACCCTCATGAAATGTTTCATTGTGGACGCACATTACCTTACCGTCTCCTCGTTTTCATATAGCCAAACTGTTATTTCATTTAAATAAAGTCACTGTATTTACCTTGCTTATAAAACACTGTTTTAGATTATAAAATATAAAAATTTCGAAACGTAAGTGCGGGCCCGCAACATATAAAATGTGACAAAAATTGAAAAAATTAACTAACAGTTTGCTCTTCATTAACAGAACAGTTTTTCTAAATACAATGACAGTTTCGGAGGTGTAAAACAAATTCTCGTTAACGAAAAATGTGCGTGTGGAGAATGCGATGTCGTCTGGACTCAAATGCAGCTAAGTTGTCTACAAAATGAAATCAAAATTTTCAATCATGATTTAAATAACATTCACATAAATAATTTTCACATAAATTGTAATATTCACATTTAAAGATTTTTAATAGAGAGCTCTTAGAATCCTGGGGTGTGTGTGTGCGTGGGTGAGTGTGTAGGTACCTATTTAAATATGACATAAAAGCGCTGGTTTACGTTAGGGAAAAGTAGGAATAAATTTTCATCATATATTTCAATGTTTTAATTATGAATATTAATTATATTGTTTAAGTATAACCTGATACTTTAAGTATAAAGTTTGATCTAAAGAAAATGTTTTGCAGCCATGTTGAAATTTGTAGAAGGAGAAGAATTACATTTTGTTTTGTTCTTAATATAATATTCATATAATTAATAAATACAAGTTTAAACTACTAATGAAATTAGAGTTTAGCCTATTATTTCAAACAGCCATTTTGTTTTTCCAGCTCGCCTAATTCGAACATCTGGACCTTAGTAAATATAATGTCATGTTGGTACCATACAACATGCAAGTGCAGAAGTAAACAAAGCGTAATATGTTATTAAAAAATTAAAGTAATAAAACGATATGTCACACTATTTTTCTCTGCTGAGTACACTAGACGACATCTTGGTTAATTTCTACGTCCGAACAAGGTAAAGTAATTTAAATTTAAATACTTCTAATAATATAATTAACTAGTATTATTTCAACAATTATAAAACACATAATACTTCGCCACAATACTTCAAACCGCACTGTGTAAACTGGCACTTAAGCGCACTGTGTAACTGCCCCACAATAACTAACCTGACTGTCGTTGAATGGCTGTATTTATACCCCGCTGATTTCTAGAATATTCTGTCACTTTGGATGACTTGTTAAACAAACGAACGCTCTCGAGAATCCACTAGAAACGGTGTCCTTGAACACACTGTGCTGACCGGTATGGTCTGGTATACACCCGATAGTTGACGTGTAATTGTCTTCACTGCAAATTGGCAGCGTTATGTGTGCACACATACGTTACAGCTGGAATTTTCGAGAAACTTGTAGAACATTCCGTATTATGTAACACTTTTTTCGCATTACGTAACAATACCATTCCTGTGTTGAAAAGTCATTTTAAAAATCAATCAAAATTATAGTATCAGTATAATCATATAATCAACATTTTATAAAATAGCTACACATGTGGACTTACAACAATAGCAAAGATTATACTGAATTATACCATAACAGTTATATAATGAACCCACTATTGTTTTTTGATATTTTTCACTGTTTTTATGCTTACATCTGCGTGGTCAAATTTGCATAATTTTATTTTAAATTTTTAACTCAGACCACAATGACAAAACAAATTCCACTATTTAGTAGATAATGCAAACTCAGGATTAATAACTGTATAAAATATATCTCAAATGAGATTCCATTGACTATAGAACTGCTCATATTGTTACCAGAATTAACTTATAAAATTAAAAAAATATTTACAAAAATTAACTATTAAATGAATGTCACTCCTTAAAAGAGGTAAATACCTCTAGTTCAATCCATAATTCACCTTGATAACATACCATTACACTTTCATTAAACATCAAGCAAATGTCACAAATGATTAGCAGTTCATAACTCACATCACAACATATTTTACTGTTGGACTGTTATAAAGTTAGTTGTTTACACTGTTAATGGAACTATTGACACTACTCCCTGGCTTCAATCTGAACAGTGCACAATGAACTAATTTGGAAAGGTTCCATCTATGTTTTACATTCTGTGAAAACTCAAAAAAATAAAAGTACAGACGTGAGAATGCACATGGCGATAATTTGAATGTTCAAATTAAATGTGGTGAATCAAATAATAAATTGTGGAATATTACATACACAATATTACAATGTGTAGCCTATGCATATACTATCCTATTATCCTATAAGTTATCGTAGCATGGAATCAACTGCCAAGTAGGCAAAGGAATATACATAGTGAATGAAACAAACTAGGTGTAGGCCTATATGTATATATGAGAAATAACTGAAAGTAAAAAACCTTGATACATTATTAATACATAGGAAAATCCTACAGAAACAGACAAACATGTCACGCAAAAAAAAAGAAAGAAAAAGTCTATAACATAAAGAGCAAAACTATATTCTTCTTCTTTAACCTATTTCAACTTCATTAACCCCATCATGTCTTGATCAAGTTCAGTTTTGTAATGCTACATCTTTTATCATCCCACGTATAAACCATTTCCTTGGTTTTATCACACTGATAATACAGTAAAAAAGAAGAGATACGAATATTGTGTTCATCTGTATTACTATAAAATGGCTGACAAATATTAAACTTCTTGTGTTGCTTCTTGCCATTGAATGGGCAACTATCATTTAAATAAATGTAAACCAGTAATAAATGTAAATACAATATTACTTTGCATTTCAATAAATTTTACTCTTCTTCAAGTAATTATTAAAATTTCATAATTATATATTCTCTGGTGGACTATACAAAACACAATCATTTTGTTACTTGTGTTTTGCAAACATGAAGCTAAGTTCCAATCATGTCACTATTTTATGTTGCACGAGTATCTGCAAACACAATTCCTACATAATCTAGTATGTGTAATAGAGGTGGGATAAACTGTTATTTTAAAATAATAGGTATGAAAATACTGTTCCAAAAAATAACAGGTACAAATACCTGTTATTATATACTAGTTATACATAACCTATATTATTCAAATAATATATTAATATATTATACATAACCTAATATCTTCAAATAAATACACTGCAAGTAGGTTTATTTTCACCTAGATACACCTATTAATGTATTAATAAACCTACTAACATGAACCTACTTGCAGTGTATTTATTTGAAGATATTATATAACCTATATTATATAATTTGTTATAAGAAATAAATTGAAACTAAAAGTATTAACAGTGTTATTTTACACTGTGACTTCATTAAACTATTACTGTTTAAAATAAAATAAGAAACAAGAGAATTTATAAGCCTATCTCCCTTTGGGAATACTAATTTAAGTTTTCACTACGAGTAAACAAACTAACATTGTTTGTTTTTTCTCAGAAAAAAAAAAAAAAAAAACTAACATTGGTTAGACAAATCAGTTGTGAAACTCAGGCAATGAAATTTAGAATAGCACAACAAATGGTGTGAAAAAAAAACATCAGAAACATATAATAAAAACAACAGTAAGCTACAAGAGTGAATGAGAATAAACATGATTTACACAGATTACCCTTATAAAAACACAACATAAACAGTTTGCGGTAAAATTCATTAGATATCTCCTCTTATCTTATTTTCTTTTCTTATCATGTAGTACTCGAAAAGAATGTGGAAGACCAAAGTGGTACGCGGGTCCTGAAAGGTTGGGAACCACTACTAGTTTGTCAACTGTGCAACTGATAGGTCCTGGCAAAAGCACAAGTTGGGCAAATAATGGAAACTTCCAGCCATATAATAAATCTATCATGAATGTTTTACAGTCTCCAAGAAATTCAGATAAACATGTAGCTTTCTCTTCTTATTACCTTGTTTTATTGATGCCCTTCTAATAAGTTTAGTAAATTCTTATCTTCATCAGATCGTGTATTTATCTTAGTCTGCAGTTTGACCATTTACACCTAAATGTGTTATCTGTTATGGAGTTTATTTTTATTTCTTTACTAAGTGGAAACTACTATTAGTCAAATGATAAGTAAAGTGATAGAGACAAAAATTCAAAATCAGCAGTTTAGATAAAAGAAACAAATTTATGAAAACACCTTGTTTTTAGGGTAGCCTTATCAGATCAGTAAAGATTTAATGAACAGGACTAGATATATTACATCCATTACAACAATCTCATCATTTACATGAGATGTACAGTGAAGTTAAAATCACATTAACAAAAGTATAATGTATAGCACAACAAATAATGTGAAAAAAACGTCAAAAACATAATAACAACATAACAGTAAGCTACAAGAGCGAATAAGAATAAACATGATTTAAACCGATTACTCTTATAAAAACATAACCTAAACAGTTTGCAGTAAAATTTCATTAGATATCTGCTCTTAGCGGCCTATCAACTGTTATCAGCCACTCTGTAGGTTATAAAACAATATAATTTGTTTTTCAAAATTTACCAAGCTGGTGACTAGTATAATATATAATTTATTATAATCTGTATTATATATCTGCAAAACACACGAGAATAAATGTAACATCAGTATGAATTTTGTTCATTTATTAAAAACAACTTCATCTCTTTGTGCAGAATGAAGTATTCATTACCAAAAAGTGACTTCGTACTAGTTCATACTCGAAATACTCCTGATACTAGTTGTTCCTAAAGTACTAGTTGTTCCTTGTGTACCAGTGTTCCTCGTGACACGCCTAGTATTTGTAATACTCGTTTACTTGTTGTTCCTTGTGTACCGGTGATACCCCTAGTATTTGAAATACTCGATTAATTATTGTTCCTTGTGTACTAGTGATACGCCTAGTATTTGGCCTTGTTCATTTACTTGTTACTTGTGTATTCATTAGTTGCGTAGGGGCGTGCCTCAACTCGGAACAGCAAGGCCGCGAATAACAGGTATTTCAACTTTTCAGTCACTGTTACATCCGTTCCACAAAAATATCGTTCCAAAATACCTGTTACAGGTACATCGGCCCACCTCTTTGTGTAATGTGAATAATGTTATAAATTCAGTTCCAGACATAATTCATGATTACATTAACTTTATAATGGTTACAAAGTCAATGTCAGTCTAAACACTCTGCAACCTCCAAGTACAAGATACAAACTGCTTCTTTAATTTGAATAATGTTCAAAATTTTACAGAATTCGTGTAACACAAACTGAAAATACAGCAAATGGAAACCACATCTAAACTAATTTATTACTATGAGAATACATTTTTAGGTTCTCCACACTGGCCCTCCTATTACAGTTGTTTTATCATATGCATTTACCACGGGATTCTTTCAGGTTCATAGTCATATAACACTTTAAAACTACAGAAAAAAAATACATAAACAGTCTTTGGCAGTGTTCCTTGCAGATAACAAAAAACAAAGATTTACTAAAACCAGAAGAAACAATCGGTTATTTAAAACTATATATCAATGACATTCACTGTACAAATTCAAAATAAACAGTAGCTCAATGGACACTAAAGTAATGATTAATATTTGTATTAAAGTGAAGTGGATACTTCTGAAGATAAAGTATACAGCATTCTTATAAAGATAAAGATAACTGGTGATGGTTTATATCATATCTTCATTTTTGTGTGTGTGTGTGCGTGTGTGCGCACGCTTGCATGCATGTGTGTGTATGACTTGTATATACAATTTTTAACAACATTAAAGCATTTAATTACTGTCATTTTATACAGTTAATTTCAGAGAAGTCTAATATGAAGGTCACCGACTATGGACAGATTAACACACACACACACACACACACACACACACACACACACACACACACTTTATTTTCCTCCAATACGATCATGCAGAATGGTTCTTCTAAATAACCTGTCCATCAAACAATCATATACACCAATGGTACACCTTTAGTTCAAGGATACACACTGTCATTCTAAAAAGCAAAACGCAGAACCAGTCTTGACCAGTCAGCAGGGATAATTAATGGCTTAATTATAAGTAATTACTTATGGCAAGGTCTCTTTATAACATATATGACTATATGCTGAAACTAAATTAAAAGACTAACTTTTCCTGTAAACAGTTCAAAAACATAAAATTGAATCCATACGACTAAGGTGAACATTTATGTGTTTAACTGGATTAAAATTTTTTAACAATCACAGGTGCTGTTACACCCTGTCATATGTGTACAAGAATTGGTAACATAAAAGTACAAAAAATATACTCACAAATGACAAATAACGATGCCAAAAACACTCAGATATTTCACGTTATTTGTGAGATATTTAAGATTAATACATAATAATTATATAATCACAATGATATGTGCAAAACTAAACTATCCACATAAAAAATAACCGTAATTATTCTTTATAGATATTTCGAAGTACACCATCATGTTTGGATCAGTACATTCGACTACTACACCATGGTGTGGGTTCAAATCTCTTTTATAAACACTACGTCAAACCAGTGAGAGGTTTTCTAACCTACTACAACTCTCTAAATAATCATTTCTAAATGAAGTCTGTGACAAATACCTACGAAATAATAATGTAAACATCCACACTATTACCATATCAAGAAAAAGAATATATAATCAATTGCTCATACACCCAAATTTACATACTGTATATTAAAATACAAAAAAAAAAACACAAAAAAGTATCGTAGAACTTTCAAACCAAATTTTTGTCTGGTCACTTAAAACTTATAATTACTTACAGGAAGCAAGACACCAAATAAAAACTAAAACTTATGAAAACGCACATGAAAATTAACAAGGCAATAGCAATAGTTGTTGGATGGATTCTTGCTAATGTTATCAAATGTTGAGATAAAAGTAAAGACTTATATAGGCCTATTTAGTTAATTTCACTCTTTGTATTGTACTCAGTTGCACCAGAAGTCTACAGAAACAAACAAAAAACCAGTTTCATTTTCAGTTAAGTTCAAATGTTCCTTTAACGGGAAAAAATGGATTGAAGCTATTTCATGAAAAACATGACAATATAATCTGTCCTGTGGGTAACTTTTCAGTCTTAAACTTAGACACACACTATGAAGTTTTAACACAAAATGGTTATGTCCTCTTTGTTCACATTTTGTTATTTGCGATTTGAACATAGTATACTTTTAGTAATGCTTAACACTATTCCTCTACTGCCAGAAAAAACAATCCTTTGCAAACGAGTCGTGTTTTAATGAATATTTGAATCTTCATTCAATGACATGTAATATTCAAACATTATATAAAAACTTAAACCTACAGTACTAACGCTTCATAATGTCTGTGTAATTCAGAATAACTGCACATGTGTGTGTGAAAGGGAGAGAGGGGGAGATAATGCAGTAATAAACAGTAAATGTCTTTTTGAATGAAGTGTTAGAACTGAAAATTAATAAGATCAACCTTATCAGCTGAGTGTCAAAACTCAAAAGCTGTGCGCGCGCACAAATTTCATAAAAATAAATAATTTGTACACTCTAATTACAAACTACCCTACACTCAGAGACTTGTGTCAAGGTAATCTGCCTTCAGGACCACACACAAAATTTCTTGTGTACCCAAGGTTAAATTCTACTGTTATTTACACCTGTTCACACAGAATTTAATACAAATTTTAAACATATACGCTTACACAATCACACTAACATACAATAGTACTTACTATAGATTTTCACTGATATAATCGGCATTTAGCCAAGAAGCAAATAAGTTGTTTTGCTAGTATATATAGGTCTAGTTCAATTTAATTTTAATTTTTCTCAGGTTTATAAAATTAAATTACATACCCCTAGAGTATTTTACATAGTGATACCATCCCCGCTTTGTTGTACCAATCAGAATCATGTGCCCCTATGAAAGGAGACTTAAGATTGCTGGAATCCTCAAAAGTGAGACTTCTTTGTCTAGTCAAAGGTTGTACTGTAACCCCTCTTTAAAATTGTTTAATACCTTATAATTTTTTTTTTTTTTTTTTTTTTTTTTTTTTTTTTTTTTTTTTTTTTTTTAGAGGGGCCACATGATATTTAAAACTAGGCAAAAGGCCTAGAGAAGCAAAAAATGCGCTGGGTCCAGTGAGATGGGGCTTGCAATTATACTCTCTGGTATTCAACAATAACAGCTTTTATTAAAATATGAAGTTACATGCATCCCCCGAATGTCCCAAAATCACATAACTACACACACATATATATATATATATTCCCTGTTCATACACATTGACCAAAACCTAAGTGTAACATAATACATCTATTCAGATATATATATATTTTCCTCACTACAAGCGCTATCATGATCATGATTCAACAAATTTTTCTTTTGACATTCTAAAAAGTATCTTGTGTATATATATATATATATATTTGCACTCTACCCCCAAACACATAACAACAAATAATATCACAATTAATTTCACGAAATCACAGTTACAACTCAACACGCCATACTATTCCAAAGCCTCATGGACCGCCGGTATATTATACTTTCATCTCCCCGGATATGTGAATATTAAGTAACTGAACCCGCCATTATCTATCAAACTAAATGGAAACTCATGTCATCAACAACTGCAACCCCTTTTACATTTTATAATGTCAGCAGACAGACTAAGGACAGTAACTATTCTATGTCAGATACAATATACATTATAACTTGAGAAAACATTTGTAATGGCTGGTAATTAAAAAAATATAATGATAAGTAAAGATTGCTATAATGATAGGCAAAATGTGAAACTAGTGATTAATATAATGGACAGAACACTTCTAAAAATCTGCCATAAGAATGTTAAATGTTTAGAAATTATTCATTCATTTAATTATAACACTTAAATAGTCATTATTAATCATTATTATTCATTAGTAGTTATTAGTCATTATTTAATCATAAGGATTTGATAATATCCAAAAATTAACAAAACAAGTTTAGCATGTAGTGGCCAGAAAATCTAAGTTACAAAAATAAGTACCACCTGTACATTTCATTCCATATAAAATTGATAATCTCAAAATATTAAATATATGTAGGCCTTAGAGAAATAAAAATTTAATTTCAGCCATCTGTGCATATATAAAATAAAAAAACATGCTGTATACTTGCAGCTGTAGGAGTGCGCCAGAACAGGCCTGACCTGACAAAATATGACCCGTAGAAAACCTGCATGAAATGGCACCAACAGGGGCCTACCTTGTGAACAGAAAACCCATTTATAAAATAACACCCGGAAACAGCATAAAAAAACTAACCCCCCCCAGCCCTTGAATACAGGGAAAATGATTAAATATGAAACCCCAGTAATACTAAGAAGACATCCGAACCAGCCGGTTCGGAATCAAGAAAATCATACCTTTGTACTTAATTTAGAAAAATATTCCCTTACAACTTTTGCACCCATAATACATACGAAAACAGCTCTGGCGCCCTCCCACAGAGCAGCTCACAATTGCAGTGATTGTACTGTATTATCCAGAATAATTTACATAGAAAATGTCTTGCCGACACACCCTTGATTTAACCATCTTGCTGAATAAGTAAACTGTTATAGCACAAACACCTCACATGTGATGTTCTGCGGGCCATGATAAAAAATAAAAAAAGAGTTTATATCACCTCATATGAAGCGGCGGTTTCACATCTTTGGCGGCAGCTAGCTCCTCCTCGGCACAGACGAAGTTTTTAGTGGTTCAAAGCTGGTGAAGGTGGCAGTACACCAAGCTGTGGCCAGATCTCCATTCTAGGGCGAGAACCCGGTGAGTCTTAAGCAATTAGCCTGCCATAAAGATGAGGTAGACTACAAACAAAAATCTGCTACCGAGGAAACCGGCTGAGTTGTATATTCAGTGAGGACAAGGCTGGAACTGCGCAGTTCGCCAGCACTAACAACGAAACCTAAACTTCGCCACTAGATAGCGTTCGCCACTAAACTTCGCCACCGGCACACCCCCACCACAAAAGGGCAACCTGGTTGCCCCACACTTGAACTCAGGGGGGGTACCCTGCAGTGTAAAAACTCGGGTGTAAAGACTCTTTTTGAGTCTTAAAAACTCGAATCTCAATGGTAATCTCAGTGGTCCTGGCTCTCAGGAGAACGGAGGCTCAGAAGGAAAACGAAAGAGCAGAAAGAAGACGTGTAGTGTGTAAGTGTGCTGGCACTGCGCGCTGACCTGATCAGGGCCAACCCACAGCAAGAAGGGACAGAGAAGAAAAGAAGAAAGAAAAGTTCGGGAGCTCCCTGAGTTCCTAACCTCCTGAGGCCTGTCCACTCACGCTTGAGACACCAATGCTACCTTAACAGGGCCACATGCCCTATATTTAGACGGGAGGGTCTAACCCAAAAACGAAACCCCAACATTATCTCCACGATACAGTCCACATCCCACAGGACTAAGGGGGGGGGAATGGCCTCCATGATGCGATGCTCCAAATTCTCGATAGCACGCAAATGCAATGCAACCCATCAATATGTTATTCACATAACCTACAACCAAATTATGTGTGCTACAAGGGCATGCCAAAACGTATCGAGTGCACGCAGCTCACAACCGACCTCGCCCACTCGATAGGCTTCACTCCTCTAACTCCTTCTTTTTATTTTTCTTCCTTTTCTAATTTTTTGAGTATTTTTTTTTGATAATTTATGTTTTTATAAGGGGAAGGTTAGGAAAATCGGGAAGATGGAAAGGGCAAGGATCATTGAAAGGTCAAGAACTGGGACTAAAGGTAAGGACATGGCTCCCTCCGGAAATAAGGACGAATGGAGAGAACCAAGGCTCGCGCAGGCAGGGGCGCGTCCCTGAAGTAGACGAACACCACTGGGACTGTGGGGAACATCTACCCGCTACCATAACATTCTCGACAACACCCCCAGAGCACACCCCCTCAGAATGAAAAGATCCCTACTAACACAGAGACCATCAAATATTCCCCCCCCATACCGCCCGTCTAACCCTTCCTACAGAGCTTCAGCTTAGAAATATGTGTAGTAATTTCCTTAGAATCACAACCAGGCTCGCCCACTCGAGCCGTCACCGGCGTGGCGAACCCCAGGATACGATATAGCCCCGACCAGCGATAACACAACTTAGCGGCTCTCTTGTCCACAGCTGAGCTGATCGGATGGCTTTGACAGTAGACCCAGTCTCCGGTCTGAAAGGGGTTAGGAATTCGCCCCTGATTATATCGTCGACGGACTCGCTCGTGCGCTCGCAGCAAATTCTTCCGAGCCTCCTTCCACCTCTCTGCTGTTCAATTATCTGGCTCCCGTGGTAGAAGATCCTCAATGTTCCACAAGTTAGTCAACGGGAGTGCGGGCGAGAATCCAAACATAATTTCAAAGGGAACGGCCTGATGACCATCATGTAGGGGCGTATTAAAGGCTAGCTGTAACCACTTCAGATTCTGGTCCCAGGTGGTCTGTTGCTCAGCATGATAAGCAATGAGTGCGGACCTGAGATTCCTATTGAATCTCTCCGCATGGGACGGCTGTGGGTATTAAGGAGAAGTGGTTACATGTTTGATCCCACTGACGAAACACATCCGCCTGAACTCACCCGAAATGAACTGGGGACCATTGTCAGAGACAATGATGGTCGGAAGACCGAAATGCTGAAAAATGTGATTCTGGAGCGCGCTTATGGTCAAACGAGCCGTTGCCTGCCGTAAGGGCAATAGCCAGGCAAACTTCGAAAAAGCATTCACACAAACAAGCAGGTAAGAATTACCTGACTTGCTATGCGGGAGAGGTCCCGCGTAGTCTATGAATAACTTCTCCATCGGTCTGCTCGCCACGTCCGATGACAGCAACCCTAACTTAGTGTTCTGGGCAGGCTTGCTCAAGCCACATAGATGACAGCTCTTAACCCTCGTTGCGATGTCCCTATCCATGCCCTTCCAGATGAAATGTCTCCTAATGCTGGAAATGGTCTTCGAAATTCCCTTGTGGCCTCCTACTGGGGAATTATGATAATAGCTGAAGACCATGGCCACTAACTTGCTAGGCAGCACTATCTTTGGGGCACGTCCCTTTCTCTCTCTACAACACAGGACGCCCTTGGACAAGAAGTAAGGGGCCTGTACGTTACCCTCCTTTATGTTCTGGATGATAGGACCCAGCTCTTCGTCGTTCAACTGATGGGGTAACACATCAGTGAAGGCTAACGGAAAGTCTAGCAGAACAGAACAGGGTTGCTCAGATTGGACTTCACTGGGCTGGGAAAACATGCGTGACAAAGCATCTGCAACCACATTTTGAGTTCCCCTAATGTGTTGCACCTTGAACTTGAAGGATGAGATCTGGACCACCCATCTACCAATTTTACCCAGTTGCCGGGGATGAGCAAGAAGCCAAGAGAGAGCCTGATTGTCGGTCTCGAGCAGGAACTCAGCATGTTCCAGAAAACGCCTGAACTTATCTAGAGCGTACACAACAGCTAAACACTCTAGCTCATACACGGAAGACTTTCTTTCCTGCTGGGTCAACGTTCGGAAAATAAAGGCCACAGGCTGCCTAGCACCATCAACGACTTGGGACACAACCGCCCCGAGCGCCACCGAACTCGCGTCCGTCTCCGCTGCAGGATGAATGGTTGAGAAAAATCTGGCATCCGTAGCAACGGTGGGGAGATGATAGCTTCCTTCAAGGTCTCAAAGGCCTTCTGCTGACTCTCGCCCCACACAAATTTGGCCCCCTTCTTTCTCAATTCATTTAGTGGTGCAGCTATCTCTGCTGCATTTGGAATAAACCTCCTGTAGAAATTTACCATGCCGACAAACCTAGCGATGCCTTTGGCATCCCTAGGAGGCGGGAAGTCCCGGATGCCCTGTGTCCTTTCAGGGTTCACTGTCACACCTGGTGCAAGACCAGATGCCCTAAAAATGAAATACTCTGCTGTGCGAACCGCACTTTCTCAGGATTAACCGTGAGGCCCGCACTCCTCAATCTGCACATCACCTCCCTTAGATGACATAGGTGTTCTTCATACGTCTTGCTGTACACTAGCAAGTCATCTAAGTAATTGAAAATGAATTTAAATTTAACATCCTGAAATACCCGGTCGAGTAGACGCGTGAGGGTTTGGGCGCCCACTGCCAGACCCATAGGAACTCGAGTATACTGATATAAATTCCACGGCACACAGAATGCCGTGTAAGGTCTGCTTTCCTTGGATACAGGGATCTGGTGATATGCAGCATTGAGGTCAATTACGGTGAAGTACTTGGCCTCACTAAAACCAGTCAAAAGCCGAGTGGAGATCCGGAAGGGGAACCGAATCCACTTCAATGTTTGCATTTAATTTTCTGTGATCAATCACCATGCGGTGCTTACCCCCAGGCTTGGGTACCAGAAACGCTGGAATACCATAACTTGAATTGGAAAGTTCAATGACCCCTTGCTCTAACAGCTCTTGAAACTTCTCCCTTAGAACGGCCATTTTTGGAGGGGCGAATTTATAAGGGTGTGACCTCACTATTTTGGAGTCCGTAAGTCGAATTTTGTACTCCAACAAATGTGTGAGTCCCAAGGTAGGAGTTAACACCGAGGGAAATTCCTCACACAGTTGATCTAAGGCCTTCCGCTGGGACGGAGTGAGAAGGTCTCGTGCAGAATCGGGACAAGCCACCTCTTGGATACCTCCCTTGGCTCCCTGGTATCCAAGGAACGGAATAACGACTCTCCGATTAAACTTGAAATAACATTGGTGCCCATGGATGTCCAACACGAGACCACTTTTAGCGATGAAATCTGCACCAACGATACAATCAACTCCCACAGCCGGAGAAACTAGAAAAGGCCACACCCAAGAAAAACCGTCGATTTTGAACTTAAAGGAAATCACCCGGGAGATGGCCAGGATTTCCCGTGACGCAGTCCAGCATACTACGGACGACCGATCCGACCTTTTTATTAAGCCCTGCTTCTCAAGGTCCATACACACTCGAGATGAGATAATAGATCATGCTGAACCGCAGTCAACTAATGCTCTGAGCTGACCCCTTTTTACCTCGAGCGACAGGAAGGGGCATATAGAAGCCTGTTGCGGGACAGTAGCGAGGACCTTGATGTCAGAAGAGTCGGGACCTATCCTTGGCCTGGAGGTAATAAGACACAGAAAAGACTTAGTGCGAGGGGAAGACAACCTCCGACCTGTCTTCCCCTGGCTATTTAGTTTTTTGAAGACCGGACCCTCGGGGGAAGCGTCGGACGCAGACCACCCTCCGGACAATTGCGGGCAACATGCCCCTGTCTTCTACAGCGAAAACAAACTACACCTCTCAAAAGTCCGCCTCGATCGCCGGCGGTTCTTTCCGGTCGGGGTTGGGACTGAACTGCACGTCGCTCCGCCGCTCGAAACTCGCCCTGACTAGCCCTTACGGGCCCGCGGGACTCATCATTCGCCTGTATGGCCCGGGATAACACACACAGCTTGTTCAGATCTTCAAAACTGCACAGCCGCTCGGCAAAAATTAAACGTGACCTCTCCTGGGGAGTGACCCCTTCGAAAATCATCTGTACGACCTCCTCTTCAGGCAGTCCCAACCCTAGGATTCTTACAGATTCAAGGATGCTGAGCACAAACTCAGCGAAACTCTCCCCGTGTGCTTGTACCCGATAACAATGTCGATGTTGCAGCTGCTCCCGCAATATGCCAGGCACGCATGCGTCCAACACCCCCCGATGGAAAGACGTCACACTGCCACCACATCGTATAGTCTGTGCGACCCGCTCATCCATGGACCCACGACAGTAGGGATACACGAGCTCAAGGAGAGTGCAGTCTGGCATGCCCGGGAACTCAGACACCTGGAACAAGATCTTAAAAAACAACATCAGTTTGTCCACACCCAGGCCATCTACGACCGGTAGCTGCTGGATAATTGTGGAAAGGGGATTAGGTAATTTATTATACGAAACGCCTGACCCGCCCGAGAAAGCAGGCAACTGAGCCGGCGGATCCGGCGTCTGCCCCATGTCCAACTCAGGAGGCTGAGGACAGTTCATGGGAGGGTGAGATTGCCCTGGCTCAAAATTCCGCAATGCTTTCGCCACCTGGTCCGAAAGCAACTTGAGTATAGCGCTGACTTCGGCAATCGTCGTCTGGGTGGACAAGTTCTCGAGTCGGTGTTCCACTCATTGCGCACTCTCTGCCACACCCTCAGGCTGGATGGGGCCGACTCCAGATCCTCCATCACCTCCCGCAACTCCCCCCACTTCTCCTGGCATAGTTCTGTTTACGCCGTCACATCGGTAACTTTAACAATGGACGTCGCTCCTCCGGAGGAGAGGGCGTCCCTTAGCTGCTTCCTCAAGGAAGCGACATCCCCTTGGGGCCTCCCACCCCGGGACTTAATCTCGAACTCGAGCTCGTGCTTGAGAAACAGGTCTGGATTAATTCCACTCATCCCTAAACCGCTCGAATAATATCACACCCACAAAACACACAACAATAAATAACAAGAAATCAAATCGGAAAACTCTGAGTACTGATCCTTCCTTCGAACAGACCACCGGGTTCCCTAGCGCTGCGGAGACCTGGCCCACTCCTGAACCAACTTCGTTGACACCACCGAAGAGAAAAAGCAACAACCAACATGTACACAACATACACAACACCTAACACCAATCACGACATACAACGCCTCACCAACACGTAGCTAACAACCATAAATCGGCATCAAATTCCGAAACTTCTCAATGCATGAATTAAGTCGGTGACGGTACCGACTTCCGATCAGGCCATACCGCATCCCGCTAATCCCACATGCTATAATTCAACCTCGAATTACTAATATATTCTATCCCCCAGGCAACGCTTAAGACCCCCAGTTGTTGGCAGTTCAACATCTCAAAATTTTCTAACTACGAATACCTGCCCCGTGGTGCGATCAGACTCACAAGTTAAACAAGCTAACAATTATACATTGACATACACATATAAAACAATAAACATGATATAACATTGACCTATGTGTTAATCTCCTTGATTTTGAAGTTTCATTTTGCCACAAATATTTTCTGAGTTTGCAAGCCCCGTCACACCCAAGGACCCGAGGGTAGAACCCTAGATACAACCACGCTCTGCTACCAAATGTAACCCCTCTTTAAAATTTTTTAATACCTTACAAAATTCTCTTAATTTTTTTTTTAAAGAGGGGCCACAAGATATTTAAAACTAGGCAGAAGGCCTAGAGAAGCAAAAAATGCGCTGGGTCCAGTGAGACGGGGCTTGCAATTAAACTCTCTGGTATTCAATAATAACAGCTTTTATTAAAATATGAAGTTACATGCATCCCCCGAATGTCCCAAAATCACATAATTACATATATATATATATATTCATTCCCTGTTCATACACATTGACCAAAACCTAAGTGTAACATAATACATCTATTCAGGTATATATATTCTCCTCACTACAAGCTATCATGATCATGACTCAACAAATTTTTCTTTTGACATTATAAAAAGTATCCTTGTATATATATATATATATATATATATATATATATATATTTGCACTCTACCCCCAAACACATAACAACAAATAATATCACAATTAATTTCCCGAAATCACAGTTACAACTCAACACGCCATACTATTCCAAAGCCTCATGGGCCGCCTGTATATTATACTTTCATCTCCCTGGATATGTGAATATTAATAACTGAACCCGCCATTATTTATCAAACTAAATGGAAACTCATGTCATCAACAACCGCAACCCCTTTTACATTTTATAATGTCAGCAGACAGACTAAGGACAGTAACTATTCTATGTCAGATACAATATACATTATTGAGAAAACATTTGTAATGGCTGGTAATTAAAAAAATATAATGATAAGTAAAGCTTGCTATAATGATAGGCAAAATGTGAAACTAGTGATTAATATAATGGACAGAACACTTCTAAAAATCTGCCATAAGAATGTTAAATGTTTAGAAATTATTCATCATTTAATTATACACTTAAATAGTCATTATTAATCATTATTATTCATTAGTAGTTATTAGTCATTATTTAATCATAAGGATTTGATAATATCCAAAAATTAACAAAATAAGTTTAGCATGTAGTGGCCAGAAAATCTAAGTTACAAAAATAAGTACCACCTGTATATTTCATTCCATGTAAAATTGATAATCTCAAAATATTAAATATATGTAGGCCTTAGAGAAATAAAAATTTAATTTCAGCCATCTGTGCATATATAAAATAAAAAAACATGCTGTATACTTGCAGCTGTAGGAGTGCGCCAGAACAGGCCTGATCTGACAAAATATGACCCGTAGAAAACCTGCATGAAATGGCACCAACAGGCGCCTACCTTGTGAACAGAAAACCCATTTATAAAAGAACACCCGGAAACAGCATAAAAAAACTAACCCCCCCACCCTTGAATACAGGGAAAATGATTAAATATGAAACCCCAGTAATACTAAGAAGACGCCCGAACCAGCCGGTTCGGAATCAAGAAAATCATACCTTTGTACTTAATTTAGAAAAAATATTCCCTTACAACTTTTGCACCCATAATACCTACGAAAACAGCTGTGGCACCCTCCCACAGAGCAGCTCACAATTGCAGTGATTGTACTGCATTATCCAGAACAATTTACATAGAAAATGTCTTGCCGACACACCCTCGATTTAACCATCTTGCTGAATAAGTAAACATTGTAGCGAAAACACCACACATGTGATGTTCTGCGGGCCATGATAAAAAATAAAAAAGGGTTTATATCACCTCATATGAAGCGGCGGTTTCACATCTTTGGCGGCAGCTAGCTCCTCCTCGGCACAGACGAAGTTTTTAGAGGTTCAAAGCTGGTGAAGGTGGCAGTACACCAAGCTGTGGCCAGATCTCCGTTTTAGGGCGAGAACCTGGTGAGTCTTAAGCAATTAGCGTGCCATAAAGATGAGGTAGACTACAAAGAAAAATCTGCTACCGAGGAAACCGGCTGAGTTGCTTATTCAGTGAGGACAAGGCTGGAACTGCGCAGTTCGCCAGCACTCACAACGAAACCTAAACTTCGCCACTAGATAGCGTTCACCGTCGAAACACTGCCATAGAAATTGCACTTACCAACTAATACTTCGACATTTATCCAAAACCGAAAGCTAGAATGGCATTTCCTCGAACGCCGGATTGTACAAACACCGGCACACCACCACCCCAAAAGGGCAACCTGGTTCCCCACACTTGAACTCAGGGGGGGTACCCTGCAGTGTACCCCCCTAGTCTTAAAAACACGAATCTCATGGTAATCTCAGTGGTCCTGGCTCTCAGGAGAACGGAGGCTCAGAAGGAAAACGAAAGATCAGAAAGAAGACGTGTAGTGTATAAGTGTGCTGGCACTGCGCGCTGCCCTGATCAGGTCCAACCCACAGCAAGAAGGGACAGAGAAGAAAAGAAGAAAGAAAAGTTCGGAAGCACCCTGAGTTCTGACCTCCTGAGGCCTATCCACTCACGCTTGAGACACCAATGCTACCTTAACAGGGCCACATGCCCTATATTTAGACGGGAGGGTCTAACCCAAAAACGAAACCCCAACATTATCTCCACGATACAGTCCACATCCCACAGGACTAAGGGGGGAATGGCCTCCATGATGCGACTCTCCAAATTCTCGATAGCACGCAAATGCAATGCAACCCATCAATATGTTATTCACATAACCTACAACCAAATTATATGTGTGCTCCAAGGGCATGCCAAAACGTATCGAGTGCACGCAGTTCACAATCGACCTCGCCCACTCGATAGGCTTCACTCCTCTAACTCCTTTTTTTATTTTTCTTCCTTTTCTAATTTTTTTGAATATTTTTTTGGTATTTTATGTTTTTCTAAGGGGAAGGTTAGGAAAATCGGGAAGATGGAAAGGGCAAGGATCATTGAAAGGTCAAGAACTGGGACTAAAGGTAAGGACATGGCTCCCTCCGGAAATAAGGATGAATGAAGAGAACCAAGGCTCGCGCAGGCAGGGGCGCGTCCCTGAAGTAGACGAACACCACTGGGACTGTGGGGAACATCTACCCGCTACCATAACATTCTCGACAACACCCCCGGAGCACACCCCCTCAGAATGACAAGATCCCTACTAACACAGAGACCATCAAATATTCCCCCTCCATATCGCCCGTCTAACCCTTCCTACAGAGCTTCAGCTTAGAAATATGTGTAGTAATTTCCTTAGAATCACAACCAGGCTCGCCCACTCGAGCCGTCACCGGCGACGCGAACCGCAGGATACGATATGGCCCCGACCAGCGATAACACAACTTAGCGGTTCTCTTGTCCACAACTGAGCTGATCGGATGGCTTTGACAGTAGACCCAGTCTCCGGTCTGAAAGGGGTTAGGAATTCGCCCCTGATTATATCGTCGACGGACCTGCTCGTGCGCTCGCAGCAAATCCTTCCGAGCCTCCTTCCACCTCTCTGCTGTTCAATTATCTGGCTCCCGTGATTATTATTGGAAGATCCTCAATGTTCTACAAGTTAGTCAACGGGAGTGCGGGCGAGAATCCAAACATAATTTCAAAGGGAACGGCCTGATGACCATCATGTAGGGGCGTATTAAAGGCTAGCTGTAACCACTTCAGATTCTGGTCCCAGGTGGTCTGTTGCTCAGCATGATAAGCAATGAGTGCGGACCTGAGATTCCTATTGAATCTCTCCGCATGGGACGGCTGTGGGTATTAAGGAGAAGTGGTTACATGTTTGATCCCACTGACGAAACACATCCGCCTGAACTCACCCGAAATGAACTGGGGACCATTGTCAGAGACAATGATGGTCGGAAGACCGAAATGCTGAAAAATGTGATTCTGGAGCGCGCTTATGGTCAAACGAGCCGTTGCCTGCCGTAAGGACAATAGCCAGGCAAACTTCGAAAAAGCATTCACACAAACAAGCAGGTAAGAATTACCTGACTTGCTATGCGGGAGAGGTCCCGCGTAGTCTATGAATAACTTCTCCATCGGTCTGCTCGCCACGTCCGATGACAGCAACCCTAACTTAGTGTTCTGGGCAGGCTTGCTCAAGCCACATAGATGACAGCTCTTAACCCTCGTTGCGATGTCCCTATCCATGCCCTTCCAGATGAAATGTCTCCTAATGCTGGAAATGGTCTTCGAAATTCCCTTGTGGCCTCCTACTGGGGAATTATGATAATAGCTGAAGACCATGGCCACTAACTTGCTAGGCAGCACTATCTTTGGGGCACGTCCCTTTCTCTCTCTACAACACAGGACGCCCTTGGACAAGAAGTAAGGGGCCTGTACGTTACCCTCCTTTATGTTCTGGATGATAGGACCCAGCTCTTCGTCGTTCAACTGATGGGGTAACACATCAGTGAAGGCTAACGGAAAGTCTAGCAGAACAGAACAGGGTTGCTCAGATTGGACTTCACTGGGCTGGGAAAACATGCGTGACAAAGCATCTGCAACCACATTTTGAGTTCCCCTAATGTGTTGCACCTTGAACTTGAAGGATGAGATCTGGACCACCCATCTACCAATTTTACCCAGTTGCCGGGGATGAGCAAGAAGCCAAGAGAGAGCCTGATTGTCGGTCTCGAGCAGGAACTCAGCATGTTCCAGAAAACGCCTGAACTTATCTAGAGCGTACACAACAGCTAAACACTCTAGCTCATACACGGAAGACTTTCTTTCCTGCTGGGTCAACGTTCGGGAAATAAAGGCCACAGGCTGCCTAGCACCATCAACGACTTGGGACACAACCGCCCCGAGCGCCACCGAACTCGCGTCCGTCTCCGCTGCAGGATGAATGGTTGAGAAAAATCTGGCATCCGTAGCACCGGTGGGGAGATGATAGCTTCCTTCAAGGTCTCAAAGGCCTTCTGCTGACTCTCGCCCCACACAAATTTGGCCCCCTTCTTTCTCAATTCATTTAGTGGTGCAGCTATCTCTGCTGCATTTGGAATAAACCTCCTGTAGAAATTTACCATGCCGACAAACCTAGCGATGCCTTTGGCATCCCTAGGAGGCGGGAAGTCCCGGATGCCCTGTGTCCTTTCAGGGTTCACTGTCACACCTGGTGCAAGACCAGATGCCCTAAAAATGAAATACTCTGCTGTCCGAACCGCACTTTCTCAGGATTAACCGTGAGGCCCGCGCTCCTCAATCTGCACATCACCTCCCTTAGATGACATAGGTGTTCTTCATACGTCTTGCTGTACACTAGCAAGTCATCTAAGTAATTGAAAATGAATTTAAATTTAACATCCTGAAATACCCGGTCAAGTAGACGCGTGAGGGTTTGGGCGCCCACTGCCAGACCCATAGGAACTCGAGTATACTGATATAAATTCCACGGCACACAGAATGCCGTGTAAGGTCTGCTTTCCTTGGATACAGGGATCTGGTGATATGCAGCATTGAGGTCAATTACGGTGAAGTACTTGGCCTCACTAAAACCAGTCAAAAGCCGAGTGGAGATCCGGAAGGGGAACCGAATCCACTTCAATGTTTGCATTTAATTTTCTGTGATCAATAACCATGCGGTGCTTACCCCCAGGCTTGGGTACCAGAAACGCTGGAATACCATAACTTGAATTGGAAGGTTCAATGACCCCTTGCTCTAACAGCTCTTGAAACTTCTCCCTTAGAACGGCTATTTTTGGAGGGGCGAATTTATAAGGGTGTGACCTCACTATTTTGGAGTCCGTAAGACGAATTTTGTACTCCAACAAATGTGTGAGTCCCAAGGTAGGAGTTAACACCGAGGGAAATTCCTCACACAGTTGATCTAAGGCCTTCCGCTGGGACGGAGTGAGAAGGTCTCGTGCAGAATCGGGACAAGCCACCTCTTGGATACCTCCCTTGGCTCCCTGGTATCCAAGGAACGGAATAACGACTCTCCGATTAAACTTGAAATAACATTGGTGCCCATGGATGTCCAACACGAGACCACTTTTAGCGATGAAATCTGCACCAACGATACAATCAACTCCCACAGCCGGAGAAACTAGAAAAGGCCACACCCAAGAAAAACCGTCGATTTTGAACTTAAAGGAAATCACCCGGGAGATGGCCAGGATTTCCCGTGACACAGTCCAGCATACTACGGACGACCGATCCGACCTTTTTATTAAGCCCTGCTTCTCAAGGTCCGTACACACTCGAGATGAGATAATAGATCGGGCTGAACCGCAGTCAACTAATGCTCTGAGCTGACCCCCTTTTTACCTCGAGCGACAGGAAGGGGCATATAGAAGCCTGTTGCGGGACAGTAGCGAGGACCTTGATGACAGAAGAGTCGGGACCTATCCTTGGCCTGGAGGTAATAGGACACAGAAAAGACTTAGTGCGAGGGGAAGACAACCTCCGACCTGTCTTCCCCTGGCTATTTAGTTTTTTGAAGACCGGACCCTCGGGGGAAGCGTCGGACGCAGACCACCCTCCGGACAATTGCGGGCAACATGCCCCTGTCTTCTACAGCGAAAACAAACTACACCTCTCAAAAGTCCGCCTCGATCGCCGGCGGTTCTTTCCGGTCGGGGTTGGGACTGAACTGCACGTCGCTCCGCCGCTCGAAACTCGCCCTGACTAGCCCTTACGGGCCTGCGGGACTCATCATTCGCCTGTATGGCCCGGGATAACACACACAGCTTGTTCAGATCTTCAAAACTGCACAGCCGCTCGGCAAAAATTAAACGTGACCTCTCCTGGGGAGTGACCCCTTCGAAAATCATCTGTACGACCTCCTCTTCAGGCAGTCCAAACCCTAGGATTCTTACAGATTCAAGGATGCTGAGCACAAACTCAGCGAAACTCTCCCCGTGTGCTTGTACCCGATAACAATGTCGATGTTGCAGCTGCTCCCGCAATATGCCAGGCACGCATGCGTCCAACACCCCCCGATGGAAAGACGTCACACTGCCGCCACATCGTATAGTCTGTGCGACCCGCTCATCCATGGACCCACGACAGTAGGGATACACGAGCTCAAGGAGAGTGCAGTCTGACATGCCCGGGAACTCAGACAGCTGGAACAAGATCTTAAAAAACATCATCAGTTTGTCCACATCCAGGCCATCTACGACCGGTAGCTGCTGGATAATTGTGGAAAGGGGATTAGGTAATTTATTATACGAAACGCCTGACCCGCCCGAGAAAGCAGGCAACTGAGCCGGCGGATCCGGCGTCTGCCCCATGTCCAACTCAGGAGGCTGAGGAGAGTTCACGGGAGGGTGAGATTGCCCTGGCTCAAAATTCCGCAATGCTTTCGCCACCTGGTCCGAAAGCAACTTCAGTATAGCGCTGACTTCGGCAATCGTCGTCTGGGCGGACAAGTTCTCGAGTCGGTGTTCCACTCATTGCGCACTCTCTGCCACACCCTCAGGCTGGATGGGGCCGACTCCAGATCCTCCATCACCTCCCGCAACTCCCTCCACTTCTCCTGGCATAGTTCTGTTTACGCCATCACATCGGTAACTTTAACAATGGACGTCGCTCCTCCGGAGGAGAGGGCGTCCCTTAGCTGCTTCCTCAAGGAAGCGACATCCCCTTGGGGCCTCCCACCCCGGGACTTAATCTCGAACTCGAGCTCGTGCTTGAGAAACAGGTCTGGATTAATTCCACTCATCCCTAAACCGCTCGAATAATATCACACCCACAAAACACACAACAATAAATAACAAGAAATCAAATCGGAAAACTCTGAGTACTGATCCTTCCTTCGAACAGACCCCCGGGTTCCCTAGCGCTGCGGAGACCTGAACCAACTTCGTTGACACCACCGAAGAGAAAAAGCAACAACCAACATGTACACAACATACACAACACCTAACACCAATCACGACATACAACGCCTCACCAACACGTAGCTAACAACCATAAATCGGCATCAAATTCCGAAACTTCTCAATACATGAATTAAGTCGGTGACGGTACCGACTTCCGATCAGGCCATACCGCATCCCGCTAATCCCACATGCTATAATTCGACCTCGAATTACTAATATATTCTATCCCCCAGGCAACGCTTAAGACCCCCAGTTGTTGGCAGTTCAACATCTCAAAATTTTCTAACTACGAATACCTGCCCCGTGGTGCGATCAGACTCACAAGTTAAACAAGCTAACAATTATACATTGACATACACATATAAAACAATAAACATGATATAACATTGACCTATGTGTTAATCTCCTTGATTTTGAAGTTTCATTTTGCCCCAAATGTTTTCTGAGTTTGCAAGCCCCGTCACACCCAAGGACCCGAGGGTAGAACCCTAGATACAACCACGCTCTGCTACCAAATGTAACCCCTCTTTAAAATTTTTTAATACCTTACAAAATTCTCTTAATTTTTTTTTTAAAGAGGGGCCACAAGATATTTAAAACTAGGCAGAAGGCCTAGAGAAGCAAAAAATGCGCTGGGTCCAGTGAGACGGGGCTTGCAATTAAACTCTCTGGTATTCAACAATAACAGCTTTTATTAAAATATGAAGTTACATGCATCCCCCGAATGTCCCAAAATCACATAATTACATATATATATATATATATATATATATATATATTCATTCCCTGTTCATACACATTGACCAAAACCTAAGTGTAACATAATACATCTATTCAGGTATATATATTCTCCTCACTACAAGCTATCATGATCATGACTCAACAAATTTTTCTTTTGACATTATAAAAAGTATCCTTGTATATATATATATATATATATATATATATATATATATATATTTGCACTCTACCCCCAAACACATAACAACAAATAATATCACAATTAATTTCCCGAAATCACAGTTACAACTCAACACGCCATACTATTCCAAAGCCTCATGGGCCGCCGGTATATTATACTTTCATCTCCCCGGATATGTGAATATTAAATAACTGAACCCGCCATTATCTATCAAACTAAATGGAAACTCATGTCATCAACAACCGCAACCCCTTTTACATTTTATAATGTCAGCAGACAGACTAAGGACAGTAACTATTCTATGTCAGATACAATATACATTATAACTTGAGAAAACATTTGTAATGGCTGGTAATTAAAAAAATATAATGATAAGTAAAGCTTGCTATAATGATAGGCAAAATGTGAAACTAGTGATTCATATAATGCACAGAACACTTCTAAAAATCTGCCATAAGAATGTTAAATGTTTAGAAGTTATTCATCATTTAATTATACACTTAAATAGTCATTATTAATCATTATTATTCATTAGTAGTTTATTAGTCATTATTTAATCATAAGGATTTGATAATATCCAAAAATTAACAAAATAAGTTTAGTATGTAGTGGCCAGAAAATCTAAGTTACAAAAATAAGTACCACCTGTATATTTCATTCCATGTAAAATTGATAATCTCAAAATATTAAATATATGTAGGCCTTAGAGAAATAAAAATTTAATTTCAGCCATCTGTGCATATATAAAATAAAAAAACACGCTGTATACTTGCAGCTGTAGGAGTGCGCCAGAACAGGCCTGACCTGACAAAATATGACCCGTAGAAAACCTGCATGAAATGGCACCAACAGGCGCCTACCTTGTGAACAGAAAACCCATTTATAAAATAACACCCGGAAACACCATAAAAAAACTAAATCCCCCCCCCAGCCCTTGAATACACGGAAAATGATTAAATATGAAACCCCAGTAATACTAAGAAGACATCTGAACCAGCCGGTTCGGAATCAAGAAAATCATACCTTTGTACTTAATTTAGAAAAAATATTCCCTTACAACTTTTGCACCCATAATACATACGAAAACAGCTCTGGCACCCTCCCACAGAGCAGCTCACAATTGCAGTGATTGTACTGTATTATCCAGGATAATTTACATAGAAAATGTCTTGCCGACACACCCTCGATTTAACCATCTTGCTGAATAAGTAAACTGTTATAGCACAAACACCTCACATGTGATGTTCTGCGGGCCATGATAAAAAATAAAAAAGAGTTTATATCACCTCATATGAAGCGGCGGTTTCACATCTTTGGCAGCAGCTAGCTCCTCCTCGGCACAGACGAAGTTTTTAGTGGTTCATAGCTGGTGAAGGTGGCAGTACACCAAGCTGTGGCCAGATTTCCGTTCTAGGGCGAGAACTCGGTGAGTCTTAAGCAATTAGCCTGCCATAAAGATGAGGTAGACTACAAACAAAAATCTGCTACCGAGGAAACCGGCTGAGTTGTTTATTCAGTGAGGACAAGGCTGGAACTGCGCAGTTCGCCAGCACTCACAACGAAACCTAAACTTCGCCACTAGATAGCGTTCACCGTCGAAACGCTGCCATAGAAATTGTACTTACCAACTAATACTTCGACATTTATCCGAAACCGAAAACTAGAACGGCATTTCCTCGAACGCTGGATTGTGCAAACACCGGCACAGTACAAGGCTCAACTATACAAGAAGTAACGACATAAGGCAGGAATTCAATGTACAACCAATAACAGGAATAACATCATGGTAAAAAGAAAGATGGAGGGACGATGTTATGCATCTGTTCCTGGATAGAATACCAAAGTAGGCTGTGAGGTATAAGCTGTGGGAAAGCAAAATGTTGGGAAACTGAGGATAAGATGGTGAAGTCACATGTTCCCTGGCAAGCAAGAAGAACACGAAGAAGAAGATCCCTCAAAGAAAACTTATTAGATAGGATTTCTGAGTCTTTTAAGTAATTTTTCCTGTTTAATTTTTTTTTAAAGATAGCTCCTAAGTTTTTTAGTCAGCATACAAAATTACCACAAAATATAAATCCTGTAAAAAAGTCTTTCAAACAAAAACCTTGTGAAAACTAATTTTCCTTTTTTTCTTGATTTTTATTCTTTCCCAGGCTTCAAAATCACAGCATAATTTGCAAACACATGTATCCATGTGTTTAGAGACAAATATTATTCTAATATTTCAAATATGTTCTACGTTGCACAAATTATTATCCTCAACTTTTATAACTTTATTATCCTCAACACACAAATATGTGTCTTCTACAAATGCGGAACAATAAAAAAATATCACACTTGTGATGTATCAACAGCCTGAGTAATCATCATAAGACCAATATTTTCTTTACCCATACAGTGCTTTGAAAGACTTGTTTGTATAAACAAGTTAGCAACATGTCAGAAGAATTCCAGTTTGTGAAAGCCAAGCAACCATTCGATCAGTGCAAAAAAATCATACAGTACAAAAATTTCATTGTTGATATATCTGATATATGTTATACAGCTAAATTCAATAATTCATAACTATATGTAATGATACAATTTTATGCACAAATATATTGACAGGTGTCCGATAAAGGTCTGAAATTCGTATACATCACACTAATGTGGTTAGACTTAAAAAGTGTCCAGTACCATCAATCGTAAGCTCAAAATTTCTGTAAATAAACGTTTGTGTAACGTCACAAGACTATGGTGGTCAAGAGTTACAACCAGTGAAGAACTAGGCCTATAGCATTTTATCAAATCAGTGCTCTACTGAACAATAAATGAAGAGGAAATAGTGTTGGATCAGTCCCACTCTCAGATAGTCTCATGATGATATGGTGAAACAGCTATGTCATAGGAGCAGAAGATGAAGACCACGGTGGAGGACAGTGGATAACAAGTTGGAGGATGTGAATAGCATGTGGGTGCAAGTAAATGTTAACATTCGGGACAGATATGAATGGAGTATATTTGTGAAGGGGTTAAATGATCTGCTTAGAAATTAACTGGATGAAGAAGGAGAAGGAGTAGGAACAGGAGTTTTTCTACATTCAATAACTTATATGTTTATTCAGTACACACTAGTCAGTTTACAAGAAAATTATCTGAATACCTAATTTATACGGGATCATTGACAATCTACTTTAACCAAACTTATGTTAAATATTCTATTTTTAACAAATCAATGTTAAAATTAATCTGTCTTTGTCTTACTGACAGTGATATATGAGATATTATATATGATTTCCTATTATCAATATCGGTATATGAAGGCACTTTTATGATAGTAAAAAATTAGTCTTGGAGGAAAGAGTAATTTTGTCTGGAAAACAATGAAGCACAATAGGAAAAAGTGGCAAATGAATATAGTTTAATGAATACATACAAAAAACAGTTATCAGTTTGAGAATTGTGAAAAATAATCTATGCAAAAACTAAAAAGATTTTTAAGTATTTAAACCTGAGATGCACGAAACCAACGTACTATGTTGGTTAATTTACTTTACTCACAAATGGGAACTTAAGTTTTTTTGAAAAATAATAAACAGTAGTAGTCCTATTGAATACATAAAGTAAGTTATTACCAGTTTCAAAACACCAAAAATTGAGACACCCGAATCTTAAAAATCAGGTAAAGATAATCCTCTGATTTTCTTGTTGATATCAATACTTTATAACGCTAAAAGTCAGCAAAGGCAAAAACAACTCACTTTATAATTTAAAAAATTGTTATGACGGTCTCATTGATCGCCGTATGGTACAGTGGAAAACAAAATACAGACACCTATGAAATTACTAATTACCAGCTTTAATGAGTCACAAATAACAATTTGAAATCAACAAGATACTCTCATACAGTAATTCAAGTCAAATTTGTCCACACGTAACAATAATGTTAACTATAAAGAGTTCCACACTAATTATAACGCAATAATAACTTTCCACAATAACCACTTGATCCGCACTGAATAACTCCAAACATAACTAACCAAGGCAGCTGTTGCTTATGTATAGCCTGCAGATGTTACAGAATAATTTGAGTAGTGAACAAGCACTCGAAAAGTTTAGAGGATACTTGACAATGCAGCCATGACACAGGCACTGCACCTACTCGGCTAGCCAAGAAATGTGTAGAACAGCACTCTCGACTGTTTGAGAGTGATCTGCCGTAAGCGTAACTGCTTCTGCGAACCAACATCACTATTTCATTTGTGGATGATTTTCAACACCCCTACGATGGAGGATATGCATGCCCTCGAAGGAAATGCAGCATTTCAGGATTTAGATGAAATTATAAGAAATAATGGTTTGGACTGCAGGTAGATCGGTCTGCTAATTCCAAATAATCCAGTGCTACACAATGTTAATGAAGAGGCCAGTTGTTGTGCTAACATGTATAGCAAATTAAACGAAGAACAGAAGTTAGTTGTAAATAGAATTATATGCACCATAGCAGATGAGACAAATGAGAAGCCAGATGGATGTAGGATGTGAAGTCTAGGAGAACGTGTCTGTACGCAACCATTCTGAATATTGTTAAGGGACAACGTCATATCGCATTAGCAGCAGCATGGACTGGCATAGCTGTGCTACTCTTGGATAGAGGAACTACAATATATCGGTTACTCAGTATTCCTGTTCCTGTGTTGCCTTCTTCAGTTTCCTCCATCAAGGCTACATCAGAGAGCTATAGTTCTATGTGAAGTGCCAGTTATTCTAATTGATTAGATGTCAATGATCCCTGCAGCAGATTGCATAGATCGTTTACTTTGAGACACAATGAAATGTAAAGATCCTTTGGTGAGTAGAGCTCCACTGGATGGAAAAATGATACTTTTTAGTAGAGATTTCAAGCAGGTCTTACCAGTAGTCGCAATGGCAAGTAAAGTCCACACAAAAAGAATTTGAACCTTTATAAGCAAACTTCATGTGGCCCAAAATATGTGTGCCAATGCCAATAAACAAGAATTTCCTCAGTCCATACTTCAATTGGGTAATGGAACTCCTCCTATCGAGCATGGTGAGAACATTAATATTCTCAGCAGATTCATATGCAGGGAAAATTCAATTGTTAACCATATCTTTGGTAACTGATTGGATGGAAATAAGTAGATGTAGATAAATATTCAAGCAGAACTATCGCGTGAACCTTGAACAACAACTGCAACCTGAACAACCAAGGGGTGCTGTGTTCATTTTCAGGGGATGTGGAAGAGTAGTGCAGTGTAGACGTGGTCATCATGAATGATCCAGCAGAAAAATTGAATATCCCATTACAACGCCTAAATTCCATTACACCCTCCGGAATTCCACCTCATAAACTCATTCTCAAAGTTGCCGCTATTGTAATGCTCACCTGTAATGGGTTCACATTTAGTTAATGGTGCCCACGTGGTGGTACATGATTTAATGGAACTCAGTAAACCTAAAAGTTCTTACAGGGGTTGGGAAAGGCAATATCGTTTTCATGCCATGAATAAAACTTACATCAACTGATCCAAACATGCTCTTCTGTATATATAAGAGTTGCAGTTCCCATTAAGATCAGCAGTTGCTATGACTATAAATAAATCCCGAGGCCAGACTTTTGGAAAAATTGGATTCTATCTGCCTAAGCCCGGTATTACTCATGGACAGCTGTACACGGCATTCAGTCGAGTGAAGGCTCCAACAGCTGTACACATATTCAATCATTAATGAAACGAGTGAGCAAGGCCAAGATGGCGATACGGCAAATATAATAAGCATTATATGTACACAGAAATACTGGTACAGAACAATGCAACCAACTAGGCTGCTTTTACCGCAGAATACTAACAGGACAAAACTGGTACAATTTGTTTTTGAGTTTATTGAAATAGCCTATTGAATAAAAAACAATTCTTAATAAATTTGTTTTCCATTTCATTGCAATACTTCAAACACTCTCAGTTAATTGGGGCTACTGCCCCAGCAACCCGCTAGTGCATGTATATGTGTGTTTTTATAAATATAAATACTGTACATACATATTTACACATAAATACATACATATTTACACATAAATACATACATACTTACCCATCTTTCGTAAGATCTAGTCATTAACTAGACATAATTTTAAAATATTTTTATTTACATTTCAACACTTTATTGAGCCTCCAGGTGGTCTAGTGGCTAACGCGGGCGATTGATGCGCTCGTGGTCCCGGGTTCAATTTCCGGCGGAGGTTCCGTACGGCGTGCACTCAGCGTCGTGAGGCAAACTGAGTAGGCGCTGAGATAACAGCGCCGCCTCCTGCCTGTGAGTACCGCAACTAGCGGCTGGTGGCGCGTAGTACTAGCCATACACCGTCACACTAACACAAAAGCCGCGCGGTACGCCTTGGTCCTTAACGGACTGTTGAGCAGAGGTTTATTTATTTATTTTATTTTATTTCAACACTTTATTGTCAAGTTTCAAATTTATATCATTAGGTACTGTATACAGGCAATACAGAAATAATTAAAACACAAAAAATGAATGTTGATATTTATGTAATATCATAATTATTGTCATTAATATATGACTGTATATAATAGTTATTATTTTGTATGTAACATATACACACCACTCACATAAAAACCGTTCATAATATGTGCATTATTCTTGTATTGTCCATACACAGATCCTGATGGTAATAAATGCTGCTGAAACATCAGGTCAAATATTTTCAAATTATGCCTAAGTTAATAACTAAACCTCCTTCATCATTTATAAAATTTATAAAGTTTTATGGCTTTCACAGACAAGGTTGTCACTCGGAACTATTACCCAAGGGTTTTATAAGTAGGACCATAGGTAAAAACTGTATTGTCAAAATAATTACCTTCATGTCTGTAAGACGCTTTTGTAACCCCTGTAACTGCAATTAATAATTATGGCTGCTCAAAAAAAGATATCAATCTTTGTTTAGTTACTTGATAATTATAATTTGCTTCAGAAATAATATCTACAATTCAAGGATATTTCGTTCACATGTTTACTTAACGTTTATTGTTTCGATTTTTCCCCAAACACATACAAAACAACACACGTTTTTACATGTAAAATTATGTAAAATGTTTACATAATCCACTGCCTGTTTTAATACAGTTAACTTAAGAGATCTGAGAACAATACCGGTACATATACAAATTACATCCCAGAATCTATTTCACCATTCCTTGAATAAAAATTGTAATACCTCTTCTGCAGACTGCACCATTGATTTTTATAATTTCTATTTAACATCTAAAGAATCAGATAAGATTAACCATTAATTGTACTACAGACACTCATGTTATGGTTATTGGTGTTAACATGTTACACAGTTTAAATGTATAAAAAACACTTACATTACACTTAAGTCATTACTTACCTAAAAATACAATAGCAAAAATAAATATCCACTTCTTCATTTTTATTAAATACACGTAGGAAACAATATGACGTCTCTAATTAAATTTAAATTACTTTAGGTTATGTTCAGTGGAACTACAAGAAAACTATTTTGTAATCACTTAACTTGCGTAACAAATTACTTTAATTGTTAAAAGTAAAAATCCAAATTACAAAAAACACTTCTTAATTTATTATACGGATGTTAAGTATATATTATATTACATTATCACTCTTACAAGCATGACCGACTGGAACAACACGAAACCGCACGCCATAGTGAGGTAGCAATGTAACTAGAATAATGAGGCAGGCACTGTCACTTTCCACAGCACATAAAAAATATCCCCTCCACTGAATCAAGCATGATGAGTAAGCGAATAATATGTGAGTCTACTAAACTGCAGTTTCAGAGAGTATTTACCGACTAACTATTATTTATTTTTATTCAATAATTGTAAAAATATTTCAATGTCAATTACTCTTAGTCTCTCCTTGAAAAATTTATGGCGTGTATTACAAAAGCTGCATTTAATAATAATTTCAAAACCAAAAATTCCCACATAGCGAAGTTTTAAATAATTTATAATTAATTGCTCTTTGAATCAACAAACAGTATCCATAAATGAGCATTCATAAGTCACGTCTCCATTAGTTATGCAGCACAGTCCAGTCATGCAATAAGGGCAAAAGTGCACTTTTACGGGTGGTATTCTTTCTTCCTTCGGTACAGTGATGCATACCTTCAAAACAAAATCATCTCACCGACCAACAAAGCGATGAAGGACAATGCTCAAGGAGATCATCTTCGTATAGGTTCCCCCGTATACGTCCGCTGAATTGTGTCTCAAGAGCAACAATAGCGAAATACTGCCTCGGCCGGAAGGGTGACAGTCTAACGCCTTTGATGTTAGATTGTGTTCTTAATTGTGCGGTACTTCCCGACACTGTCTCTATGCTCCAATCAGATTGCACCGTTAGTAAGATAAAAGATAAAATTACCGTTTTGAGCCCACGGTTTAGTATTCATCAACTGCAGTTTATCACCTTCAATAGCGTCGACTCGTCGTGCTGTCATCATTCTGCTGCCAGTAGCCTACATTGTTTAATTTTGTGAAGAAACATAGCTCTATTTATTAACAACGTAATTACACTAATGCGTCATTATAAAATTCATTACATATGCTAACAGTTGATTCTGATGCAGACTGTCAACTTATCGCCCGAAGCAGTATTAATTAAGTACCATAGCCTCCCACTGTACCCGGGACCCGGAAAAACTTTGATTAGGATTGATTAGGATCTATCCCTCCTGTCTGTCTGTCTAATTATCCCCCCCCTCTCTCTCTCTCTCTCTCTCTCTCTCTCTCTCTCTCTCTCTCTCTCTCGCGCGCGCGCGCGCGCGCGCACACACACACACAAGCATTTATATGTTTGTTATGTTTGTTAGTCTTTGTATTGCTGAAAAAAGTCTATGTATGTTCATTGTAAGTAACATGGACATTACAGAGAGGGCTTTTGGGAACTGAAATCCCCCAAAGATAATTACTCAGCTGAAAATCATAATACTGTGCCTTTCTCTTGTCCCTGTAAGTTAGGCTAGGAGTAAATATTATTCTTAATAACCAATGCTAACTATTTAGACATCTAAGCTGCAGAGCTCTCTCACTATTTTTAATCAAATGCATTCATTATTAAATAAAAGCAAATAAATAAACTTTATTTTTTTAAAGCTGACAGTAAAGTTCTTTGCATATATGATTGTTAATGTTAGCCGAGAAACACCATGAGAAGGTACCATATATCATTACCACAGTTTTGCTGTACCTTAAAATGCAAGAAAGTACCTTTTAAATACCTTACATCAAAAATTATGAAAACCGCACTACTCTACTATTAGAACAAGCGACGTGAGTTCTCTGTTTCAACATGACTGTTTGGCATTTGTCTGTTTGCCTACTTATTTTGGACATGTTTCACAATAACTTTTGTATGCATTACTATATCTTCGCATAGAGTCCTATAGTGTTCGGTTTTGAAAATTACAAATTTGTGGACAGTACAGCCCAAAAATATTCCAAAAATTTTGGAAATCCCCAAGATCTACATGAGGTATCAAATTAAAGAAATTTTTTTAACTTCAATATGAATATAGGGTTCACATTTTAGGTTAGTTGTCTCCAAGTCGCTTATATTAATATATGTTGACGTATTTACCAGATATCCGTCGTGCGACTTTGTTTTTCTTGTCCTTTATGACGCGTTTCTGAAGATGGCAATTCGTTGCCGAAACGCGTCATAAAGGACAAGAAAAACGAAGTCGTACGACGGATATCTGGTAAATACGTCTACATATATATAGGGTTCATATTTGAAAATTTCAAAATTTTGTGGCACTAGACTCAAAAAGGGTATCAAAATTAAAACAGATCATAAAAATATATGCAAGGTATCAAATTACCTTAGAATTTTGGCACCTTGGTTAGAATTTTAACCAAACTCTTAATATAATATTCAGTTTTGGAAATTTCAAAATTTTATGACAATAGGGCCCAAAAAGTTATCAACATTTTTTTTAAATGTGTGCCAGTATCAGATTGAAGGAAATTTTAACTCAACTCTGAATATAGTGTTTACACTGAAAATTTTGTAACTTTAGGAATTACAAAAATGGAAATCAAAACTTTGAAAAAATGAAAATTCTACATGGGTCACCAAATTAATAGGAATCTGAGTAAAAATACAAATTCTGTAGCATTAATAATTTGACACAATTAATATTTTTGTCAGCTCAATTGCATATTTTGGACTACCTTCAAAACTTTTCTATGGAATTTGGCAAAAAACCTTACATACTGTTATGAGTTATGAATATTTGTGAAAAGTATTTGATATAGGCATAGAGTTATCTATCGAAACATACATACACTTAAAAAAACTCAGTCTAAATTATTTACCATTTAAGAATTATGGTTATAATTTTAATCAAAAAACCTATGCGGTGTTCAGGATTTTTAGTGTTTCTTGTATTCACAATAACACAAAAATAATAATGAAGGTCTGATTTAAAGTTATTTTATTTTTAAAAAACTGTATAGTAGTCAGGATTTTTGTGATTTTTCTTTTACTATTTTCACTTTTTAAATATAGCCGTAGTAATGATATATGGTTACCTTCTCGTGTTCCTTGGCTAGTGCTTTAAGATTCTCACATATAAAGAACTTAATTCACAGCTTTTAAAAAACTACTTTGTGAGTCAGATTTTATCTGGTAAAAAACATATTTTCTTTAAAATAGTGAGAAAGTTCTGCAGCTCAAGGAATCACTAGTTTTTTTTTAAACAACAATAGAAGAAATAGTGAAATAGTGAAGCAAGTCCTCATTTTAAGTTAACTATTTGGTATTTGTCTGTCCGTCTATCTATCTACCTGTCTATGGGGGTATGTCTGTATGAGGTATGCCTCACAACAAATTTTGTATCCATCAAGCGATTATTATGAAACTTGACATGCCTCATCATACCTTTACCACACAGAGCCCTATTGATTTTGCTTGGGGGGTGAAGGGTGAAAATTTTGAGAAAATCGCATAAATTCATGTGGGGTGTCAAATTAAAGAGAGTTTTAATTATAGTTTGAATATAGTGTGTTCAGGGTTGGAAATTTGTAAATTTTTGGACAGCAGGGACCAAAAAGTCTACCCTGATAATCAAGAATATGATCTACATCCTAACTGATGTCGCAGCTACTGTGATGTCTGTGCTACTATTGTTCAAGAAGAATTTCAAAAAGCCCAAGATATTCCAGCTATAAATAGGCTACAATTTTTAAAAAATCATTGCCGAAATACAGCTATATAATACGAAAATATTTTTAAAATGTTTACTACATACTTTAGCGCTAAGAAGGTTAGCGTTAAACATGGCAAGTAAATCATAGTTTTGTTTCTCCGCTGTTCTCATTAATCCGCAGCCAAACTGCGTCTAGGGAAAATAATGAGTGTAGGTGTAAGGGGAAAAAGTATGAATTACTACTGTCATAAATTGACTTTCATGTGTCCGACGACAGAATATTGAATCACAACTGAGTGTGCGGAGAATGAGACTAAATCACATCCGTTGGGCGGTATAGTCGTTCTTCTAAATCGTAACTCACCTTCGTACACCGACCATAATTGGAACCCATACGAGTAATATTTAATAACCTTCCTGGCCATAACAGGCAGAAAACAAAGTATTCTGAACTGCACGTCGTGAATATCAACTACCTTAAGTAGCAATTCGTTTCCGCAACTTGGCATTGCGGAAATGTCACTCCGATTTGTTAAATAAGGAAGTGAGTTTCACCAACAACAAAATCTGCTCAGAGATATGAAGAGTACGGGATACGAATAATACATACTAGTAAATTATCAGAGTAGGTACCAATAGAATCTGTTATCACTTGGCTTTGTTAATCGTCCAGTTAGTCTTTTCCATGAGATACTAAGGTGTACGAGATGTAACAGGAAGTCGGAATAATCTGTCTTGAGGATTTTCGGAATCTAACTTTAAGTTTCTAGTTATACTAATGCGTTGTTTTGAAAGCTCTATTTCGCTAGTCTATAACGTAAAAAAGTCTGTTATAAATTTTCTTATTGCTTGCCATTATGTTTCCTACTATCTCATATTGCTTCATATCTCTGACGAATAAATTTCAGTACAAAGGATAAAATCTTCTTTATCGGTAGTATTGTTTTTAAATACGAAATAATAAAAAACTGGCTGGCAGCAGGATGTGGATAACGTAATTTGTAGGTGTCTATACGCCGAGCGCACGTGTCGATGAAACTTTCGTGCTTGTCCGACACAGTCAAACGCACTGTGAGGAAGCAGCCGTGGGAAGGTCACATTTAGGACAAATTGGATTGTACATTTCGAGGAGGCAAACTCAGTTATTGTACGTTTGTACACAAATGTTATCACATATCACTGAGGGGATAAATCTAAATGCAGTTACAAAGTTGTTGGCTACCGAATAATTAAAAATGGGTTTAGCGGATCATAAGAAAGACGGTTTACTTCATATACTTTAGGTTTTGTAAGTAAGATGAAACGAAACAGGCAGTTAGTATAGAATCTGATTCTCCAGACATAATGAAAAATGTTTACCGAAGTGTTAAAAGATAAATTTTCACCACTATTATTACGTAACTAAAACTCCCGCTAAATAAAATATGAAATAATATACCGCAAACTGAAAAATAGTCATTTTCACGAATTTTTACTACTACTACTACTGTGACGATTTCATTAATAAAAATATGGTAATTAATAAATAGGTAATGTGAAGGCTGAGAAATTTTAAATTTTTAATAAAATCGCACATTTAAACTACATCTTATTGCTATCATTAAATAATAATAATATTTAATAAAGAGTTGTAATAATAAAATAAAAAGAAATACGAGTGTACAGATAGGGTAAACCTTGTTAATTAATCCTGCATAGACATGCGCTAACCGGAATTAACTTGAATTCCGACCCCTAAACAAACTAATAATACTTGTAAATTTGACATTATTTAAATTATTAAACAAGACCACTGTAATCTACTTTAATAACGTCTGTAATTAAGAATATATCTGCTTAATTAAATAGTCAAACTTTAATCCTTTAAATAAAGAAGGAACATGGAACTACTTTTATGCTGAATAGTAAATGACGGGAGATTACTACTCTCACCCCTTAACTATTAACCCACTTGCAATGGAGCGCTCACGCCGTAAGCTGCGCACAGCGTTGGTTCGCGACGCAGAGATAAATATGTAAAAGTTCGCTAAAGAGTATCTAAATAACTAAATTGTGCGCCGATGACATCTCTATCAAATCTTAAATAAGAAATTATGTAATTAATACAGTACTAGAACCATGAGGTGAAATTCAACTAATAAATAATCATGTGAAGTGAATACCAGTGAAACAAACTTTTGCTTTATTTATTCTAACAACAAGAATTACTACAGTCATCTAAGAAGAGAGTACCACACCCAGAATGATTTAACATACGTCAGGAACTTCACCGTCACCGGATACTAAGGTAACGACAGACCTTCAGGAAACACCGAGGACCGAAGAGCCAAATCTGCATCAACTACAGGAAACCACAGGTGACATGGAGGCTTGTCTTCCATGGTTATGAGATACTAAAATTATAACCAACAAAAGACAATTTAACTAACACTTTAGGACTTTTAAAAAACAGACATTATATGTAAGATGTAGTCTGTAATCTAATAAAACTGTTTGTAGTAAAAGAGTAAAAGTTTAAACTGAAAGCATTATTGTTTTAAAAAGGTTAACAAAGTCCATTCTTCAAATGGCACAATTTTCAAGATTGTATATGGGGAGGTGACCATTATTAACATACTATATTAAATCCCGGATCCGTGGAATAAATTAAATTGATGTACATCTTTATTTTGAGGGCCCTTGTGAAAGAATAAAATATATAATCATCTTGTAAATTGTAAGCTGTTGAACCATATATGTTGAGAACTTTAAGTAAAGCAATTAATCTCATTATGTAATAAAGAGATGTCATCTTTAGTACAGACTAAACTGAGTGCATAAATCAACAGTCTCCCCTTCCCAGTTTCCTTTTATATTAATTGTTTTGGTGTTATGATTAATTTTTCAGCTCGTCACAACGAAGGCAGGCTGTATAATTGGCAGAACCAATTAATACGGGTTCCCTATGTTATAACACAAGTTAAGATGTTATACTACATTTAGATGGACATTTACGACTACTTAATATTTAGATGGAACATTTATATACTTAATAACTTAACAGATTGTATGTACAGATTTATCTATTTAAGACATACAACTTACAGGAGTAGTCCGTTCAAGAAACCTAACACGCCAGTTCTTTGTCCTTGTTGCTGAATCAGTTGGTGACTGTTATTTCCTGAATTATACCAGAAGGTAAAATATTATAATCATTAAACTCTTATACTTACGATTTTCAACATAATATCCATTTCTGTCAAGTGTAGAGTCAAAAAGAAATAAACAGGCCCCTCTACAATACTGGATACGCGATTCTAGAAAATTAAGAAATGTTTTTAAAAACGCAAAGTTTTAAATAATAAAGAATGAATTACTGGAGACGGTGAGAAACTGGCCAGTGTTCCGTCGCACATGTCTGGGTTTTCCACAACCGACTTATTTCTTTTTGGGTTAATACTCTCTCTCTCTATCTCTCTCTCTCACTCTCAATCGTGTTTTGAATAGTACAGTATTATTAATTTGTTAATTTAGTTTTCCCCTTTAATTAAATTCGCATTTACATTCACATACCCCCTCTCACTCCGTTAATTTAGGGGCAATTTATTACCCCAGTGACAAGAGGGTGCCCCAACCTCTACTTGTTGACAAGTAGAGACGGACAGCTTATACCGGCTGGCATTCGGTCTCCAGAGCCACGGCAGCCAGCTGTAGGTATTTCACGTTCCCCACCACTTGGAGGTAGGGCTTGATATTTCCCTTCATCATGGAATGAGACCACAAGGCATTACTCACCCTCTCCAGTATTTGGGGACTTAAGGCAACGTCTTTAATAAATTGAGAAGTCTGAATCGGCTAATACATTATTACAAGGACAAGGAATGTTGAAAATTGTGACGTACTATTAAATTGTACCATTTCTTTATATGTAGAATCAACTACTTATAATGTACGGTATTGAAGGGCACGAGTTCCATATGAATCTGTGTACTGGTTCAGATAATTTTCACATAAGAACCAATGAAAGTATATTTTTAAAAAAGCAGAATTGTTGAATAAATATAGCAGTCTTGAATGTAATAAGCGAAGAAAATCTTCAAAAAATATGTTTTAGAGTAGAGGATGGATATGAAAGTGTAGTATACCATTGGGTAAGTATGGCGATAGGCCTAAAGCCGTAGAGTAGTAACGTAGACGTCCTGACTGCAATGTGTGGAGGCGGCACGTATCATCAAAACGCTTTTTTTCAGCACCCATATCGACTCAGCCTATGGAAACAGTATAACATTCTGGACTAATACCAATACAAATGTTTAGGAGTGGGCAAAAACACGTGAAACCTGTCATTCAAGCAAGATAACGAAACGTACTGAGTCATCAGAAAGGTTAGGTTGGACTATTACCATTGTTAGAATTTACCAAACAACGTTTCGACTATTATATTCTTGACAACTTTCTGATAACGTTCATGTACCATCGAAAGGTATATTTAAAGATCGTATACTAATTCATCGCTTGATCAATAATTTTTCTAATACAGATTTACGTAAATAACAAATAACTGATATGATCAGTTAGATTGTTATTACCTACTGATCACGTCAATCTAACTGATCTCGTACATTTGTACTATTTGATGATATCGTTTACTGCTTAACGTGCATCGATCGGATTATAAATTAGACGGAAGTAGTACCTCTGTATAACGTAGCAGCAGAAACTGTGGTCCGTGCTTTCTATGTCACTTGAATTGATCGACTTGGAATACCCTTTCCGACCAGGGAAGATAGTTCCCAATAAGTTATTCCAAACTACAGAGGAGATATGTGGTTCAAAACTGAGACATCTTTGCTTAAGATAATTAGTCCCCATAACGACTAATTTATTTGAGTGATTATCTAGAAACACGATATGTCGCGAATTCGATTTGCCAGTTTACCGAGTCATAACGTTTTCAGCATTTTATCTGAAACTTCTGCGCCAACAAAGCCTCATTTTTCTATAGTTGCCTAGGCTTTGAGTCCTGAGTTCGAACCCGTTCACAAGTTTTCTTAATCCGCCTCTCTTCGTCTCCCCTATAAGTAACGAGAAATCTAGATTTTAAATACATGTTGGTGTCGGAAGAAAAGACTAACTCACAGATACTTTCTACAACATGGAGATCAAGCTGGCCAATTAAATTCATCGTTTTCAGATAATTAAAATTACACTAGACAAACCGAGTTACGCTTGGACCTGAAAAAAATCATTTCCATGTTGTCAGTACGGAATGGAGGAATTTTGACGCTGACTTTATCAAATTTATTGTTGTTATCTGCAAGTTCTGATATTTCGGATCAGAATTACAAAGCTTACAAAAATTATTTACATGTTGTCGTTTATATCGGAGTCACCAATTTTCAGAGTAATTGTAATGTTGTATACCTGAAAAAACTTATACGGCAGTAAATTTATAAACTTATTGTGTGTCCAAGCAGCCATGCGCCCTGAAGGATTAAGAGACCCCCCCCCACACACACACGTGCAGCCCGGCCTACCTGCCGCGTGGGCCGGGCTGCGCGTGTGTGTGTGAGTGCGCGTGGGGGTGCGAGGGTCGCCTAATCCTTCAGGGCGCATGGCTGCTTGGACACACAATAACGCATAACATTTATTAACCGAACACAATACATTGCTGAATATACTTAGTCAGCGCCGGCCTTAGCCATCCGAGCGCCCCGGGCGAGATATTCTTCAGCGCCCTTTATTTCTTATTATTAAATAGCATTCAGTGTTCTCAGACAAGAAAAGGGTGCCTATCGTATCAGAGTCGTAAAATTATCGTACAATAGTAAAAATTATCGTATCTTTTAAAATTAATTGTAAATGTAAAATGTTCCGTATATTATTGAATTATAATTATAAATAATTAAAATTTATATAAAATAGTTACCTGTATTTGATAAAAAATAATGAAAATAATCACAAGTTTATTAATTAATTTTATTATTTAAATATATTATGAATGTTTACATATCATCTAATTATCTTATAAAATGATTTAAAAATAACAGGAAGTTACATACAAGTAATTTTGTTATGATTATAAAAATTATGAAAACTGAAATATCAGAATTATTTACTATTAAAATTTTATTGAATTTAAAAATCAATTCTTTCATGTTATTTATATGTATATATTTCGAATGAAATGAAACCACATCAAATTATTAATTGTCAAATCAACAAAATTTAACTTTTCTAGCTTTTCTATCAGCAAATTCTTTAATTAGCCTAGAGAAATAAAGATTTTCTGCACTTCATTTTCAATGGACAGCGTGGCTAGACTCGTTGATCGGAAGTAGGTCTTTATTAATTTTAGTTTGGAAAAACTGCGTTGTTACTGGTATTGTTAACAGAATACGCAGCGTTATCCATGTGTTAGGGAACAACTCTTGAAGATTGTGCTTTTTGATAAAATCCAAAACTTCAATAGTCGTTGCCTGGCTGTCCTTGAGGTAATGTTGCAGACCCAAGATTTCGTCGCACAACAAATCTCCATCAATATCTGATTTAGAGTTGACCGTTAACTTTTCTTGCAATGCAGAACAATGCTTCATCAGTTCTTCTTTATTTTGATATTTTTTTTATGTTAAACAAGAAACTCCAGGTGACAGAAAAATCTTGCAGCTGTCGAAATCTTTCTCTCATAGACATAAGCACTGTGTCCAAGAGAGCATTAAAAAATTGCATTTCAAACATTTTTTTTGGGTCATTTATTGGTTCATCAACAGCCTCTTCACCCGGTCGGCGCTTAACGTGTCTTAGTCGCGTTTGGAGTTTGAAAATTGGTTGCACATTTAGTTCTGACGCTATTTCAGTTGCTGTTACAATAGCTTGTTCGAAACCTGTTTGTCTGTAACATTTTTTAAGCATTTCTGTAAATTGGGTGACTGACTTGCTTTGCTCACAACGTTGATTTGAAAAAGAACATCGTACCATGTTATAAGAGAAACAATGAAGTTAATTAAAATCTTTCAGTTGTTCTCCAAGTGTGGTCGCTTCGTGTGACGTCGCAGCATCACTTTGTTTGGTCTCATCAGCCAAAGAAACTAAAGCATCATGGACTTCACAAAATTGATATCGAACCGCTTTAACGCTTTCGATTCGGGCTTCCCAGCGAGTATCGCTTAATTTTTTCAGGATGTAAGTTTTCAGATGTTCGTTTAAAATTTTCCATTTATTTACTGATGCCGCAAATAAAGTAAATAATTTCTGTAAGATTCCGAACAGGGACACCGATGCTACTGATGATTTTGCGGCTTCACACAGGACTAAATTATAACTGTGACATCCACATGACACAAAAAAAGCGAGCGGATTTAGCAATTCTCTTCTGTACACCATTGTTTTTCCCCTTCATGTTGGCGCCATTATCATAACCCTGTTCTCTGCAATCGCTGATATTGAGGCCGTGATCACTCAATGTTTTTAAAATAGTTTCTGAGACCTGCACCAGTTGTGTCGTCGATTTCCAAAAATGTAATAAAATATTCTTTGACGTTTACGGCGTCCTCGGTTATGTCGGTGCACCTTAATGTTAGGGAAAGTTGCTCTTTGTGACTTATATCAGGAGTACAGAGAGCTAAGATTGCATAATACTTTGAATCCTTTATGCGGGATAATATTGTGGATTTAACTATTGATGCCATCAGTTCTATTAATTCATTTTGTATATTTTTGCCGTAATAATGGTCAGCCAAGTCACCTTTCACTGCCAATTTGACGTGCTCTTCCATGATAGGGTCAAACTTTGCCAATAATTGTACAAGTCCTAAAGATTTTCCATTGTTCGGGGTGAATAATTTATCAGAAGATCCTCTGAAAGCCATGTTATTTTCAGCCAAATATAAAGTTATGTGCATCAATCTTTGAAGCACATTGTTCCATCGTAAACTTTCTTTAGAAATTACCTTTTGTTCTTCCTTGTCAATTGTTAATCCAGTTTTTAATCTAATTTCAGCTTCAGTCCATTGGGTAAGTGCTTTTTTGTGCGCAGGACTGTTTTCGTGCATTTTCAAAGCATCACTCAAATGTCTCCATTTTTTGAAGCCTTCGGCGGCGGCCAAATTGGAAGCTGACTTGGAGTCAAATAATCGACAACAAAAGCAAAAGACACTATTTTTTGGTACCGAATAAACTAACCACCGACGTCGGATAGTTTCTTCATTTGAAAGTTTTCTTGAGTAATGAGTTGATGAGAAATGGCGTCCTTTTTCATCTTTGAGAAATTCACTTAGATGAACTTGTGAGGGTCCAGACATTATAATGTGATCTATAATGCTCATATAAAGTACGTTTGGCCACTTAGCTAAGTCAGACACGTTCTAATTTTGGGTTAGATTTATAGTGATAGTTTCATCAGTGAGAGAAACTGTATGTTGATTTTGACCCGAAGAAAACTCAGACGATTCAGGCAAGGATATGATGGACTGGTCATCTTGAATAGATCGTTGTGTCTCGTTAGTGTCTAATTGTTTAGAATCTAAAGAAATATTGACCGATACTTGGTTTCGGATTCAGATGTAAAAGTGCTGATTTCTGATTCAATAACTGAAGTACTCTGATGAGACTTTTCTGTAAAGTACTTGTTAATATTCATACAGTTTTTAGTCTGTTTAAAAAGTTTGTCTTTTTCAGCTTTTCTTTTACGATTTTTAGAACCAGAAAGCTTTTTCTTAATGGTTTATTTTTTGTCTGCCTTGTCGATGTCGTAAATATTGTGTATTCTATTCTACATCTACAACAAAGGAAAAATCTGACTGTAATTTGACTCAAGTGAAAAACCTGAACTGAATGAAAAAAAGTTGTTATTCGAACTTACCAAAAATTCGAAAGTAATATCACGTCACTCGCCACACAAACTTTCTCTTTGATAAATAAAACACAATCAGCCAGTCAGTATTAACAACAATTTAGTCCAAGTACAAATAAAGTATTGAACTTAACAGAGTAAGGTAGCAGTCATTTCGATGACACTCTATTGAACAATTCCACAAAATAACTGATCTAAAACAAAGGCTCATTCACTCCACAGGGACTTCCCCGCCAATCTACTTGATGTACGTAAAAGTCAGCGCCATACGACAGAAAGAGATGGCAGATCCCGCGGCGTGGCAACAGTGTTGGCATTAAAAATGCAAAAAATCTACGGACTACACTGAGAAAAAAAACTTTTTACGAACAATTATTTTATTGTTTTTATCTTATTGAATTTCTTAGTCCAATATACGAGTAATATTCTTGACACAAGAAATTATAAGACTGACACTATTTTTAAAATTATTTTCTCAAACAAATATTTATAGCTACTAATTTAAACTTGTTTTTGTTTATATTAGAATTAAAATTGTTTCAATTATAATATTTAATGCTCATAAAAGATTTTCTTCAATGAAGAAAAAAATATTTATTCCACTACAACTTTTAATTTTTGTTAATAAAAAATTTATAATAGTTCGAATTTATAAATTGAATACCATTTATTTTTTAATTAATACCATTTATTTAAAAAATATATTAGTATTTTAAATTGACGAAATTAAATTTGAGTAAAGAAAATATTTTATTGAAAATTTCCAATCTAATATTTTCTTGACTTAAGAAAATATTTTTTCATAAAAGTTATTTTTTTTTCTCAGTGTACGGCAGCAACCTAACTGCCGTAGCAGAATCTACGGCAATTTGCTTGCAACTCCAGAAATTAAAAGTGTGCTCGCTCAGATAGCGCGAAAATGGTCTATGACGTAGCCAAGCCAGAAATAAAAACAATGGAAACATTCGATAAACATGCATCATACGTGTATCGGAACGTTTCGTCGCTCCAAGCAAAAAATTCACCTTTGCAAGGCGATGAAAGAGATGAGTAGTTATTATCAGCTACACACTTTGGGTCGGTGATTCTCCAATTTTTAAAATTTTTCTCTTGTTTTGTGGTGGCGTTATTCTTTCTTAACTGATTGATTCGCGGGTCAAGGCGCCGCGCTAACGCGCGACCCCTACCCCCCTAAAGCCGGCACTGTACTTAGTGATCTAAGTATATTCAGACCGTGCCTTCTGAATAATAATGATCACTAGCTGAAGGTTAAGAAGGCAATAATATAATATATTATATTATAAAAAAAGTAAAATAAAAAAGAATGTTATCATGTTTTTTTTTTTTTTTTAGTTTCACGCACTACAACGACACCTATACATAATACATGGTATTATTTTCTAATCCTTAAGTGTTACGTGTTAGTTCTTTTTTGAGATACGTTACTTAACACGTGCCACGTAATTACTATTGTTTCTTTGTTATATAACACTTATTATAATCTTATTATACAAGGAATTAGCCTAGTTTGGTGAATTGCGATTGTTTACAATGAACACGCTTTTGTTTTCGTGTGTAAGCAAGCATCTTAGTGTAATGATCTCGGGCATCGACACGGGTTGGTTAACATATACATATACCTACTTCTTTGTTTATTTAGCAATTAGTAAATGTTATTAAAACACGAAATGAAAGAAAATAGCTAATAAATTCATAAAGCAAATAAACGGCTACACATATCGTATGCTTGCATCTATGTAAACGCGACTATCATTGTCCTGCACGAATAAGTTTAAGTTTGGGCTTAAGTAACAAAGCAGGAGACAAATACAATAAATGTACATTATAATAAATACTGTCAATTAAAAGTATGTACAATGAAGAAAGAACACTATGTTTAGAATAGATTTAAATGAGCCAACCATAACAGGACGTGTTGTCTATAAAGAAGGTATATTGGAAAACTGTATAGTTGAACCGGAAAGGGGCTCACTCTCAGAAAAGCGTTTTCAACCAAAACGACGACATAAAGGAAGATTGACGAATACGCATTTTTCACTGAAGTACAGGTTACTTCTCGAACGTGTTCCCTTCTAATTATATTTCTTTTCTTATATTTATTCTTATATTTCTTATGCAACTTAGTTATTAAAATATCCAGTCCTGCGTACAAATCGTTGTTTTGTGACGTTATGATTCTTCCGCGCTGTGATCTGTTGTAAGAATTCTTTAAGCGTTACAACAATGTGCGACATAACGAACATGCACGTATCATCGTGAACAGTACCATATGTTTTCTGTGACCAAGCGTAGAGTATTCAGTGAAGATTGTACTTTTGCACAGTGTCAAGGAAGGCCAGCCTTCTGTAATGTCTTGTATTACACACTTGCTTTGCTGTAAAATTTGAAAGTAAGTAAATATTCACGTACTTAAGGGGGCCAGTATATTTTCTAATGTGATCCCTTACCATTCTATTAACTTCTATTTCCATTTGGCATAATGAAGTCTGGTTCGTATTAACTAGTAAATGACAATGAAAAATGCGCTGATCAAATAACGAAGGGTATTAAACAAGTTTTCGAAAATGATATCGTAATATCACAAATAAACAGCCAAGTGATGTCTGGCTCCATAAACCAATCGTTGTTACCAAAATAAGGAAACAATACTACAAAGAAATAATAAATTGTGGGAGGGAGATAAAAACTTTAGTGACTGAAGACAGCTGAAATGAAAGTTTTGAGAAGAGTATTAGAATTGGAATCAGTAATGAAGACACAAGGGTCAAGTTGGGGATACACAGTAAAAATAATAAGAATTCAGTGGAATTATATAGAAAAAACAATCTATAGAAAAAAAATCAGTCAAGGCAAACTACTAAATAAGTTACAAATTATAGACTCCGAGGGAAAAGAGAAATAGTTATTAAATAATTTTTCTGTAAAGTACTCGTAATACTTCTCAACCAAGAAAAATTTATGCTATGCTAGTAGCATTATAATTAACGTGAAACGTGAAAATGTTAAGTTCTGTGTAGCTATCTTTCTTAAAATGGTGTAACGAAGGTCATTAATCTAAGCTTAGTGTAGCCTATAAAATAATTATTGTTTGTTATAAACTTAAATTACGTAGTAACAGACTGTGCCAACGGTTACCGTGATGATACGTTTTACTTTTTTAAGTTGTACTTAAACGGATAGGCCTATCTTACGTTTGGCTTAAGTAGTTAAGCAAAAACTTCGTTCGTGTGTTAAGCTTACTTTGCGTGTTGTCTTATTAACGAAAGTTGTACGCTACTAAGACAGAATAAATTTTCATTTTCTAATCGAGCCTCTACGGTTAGACCTAGTATGCCGCTCTGTTGCAATGGCTGTTTGCAGTGCTGTAACGTACCAATAAGTAGAACGTATGTTTATATGTGATCGTCGCCGTTGATTGTAACATTACACTGACATTCAGCTTATCCGGCTCTACTTTTTAAGTTGCGCACATCGTCACTGTCCAACACAGTGTCACGCCACGGATTACGTGGCCCATACACGTGAGAACTTGTTGGACACCGGAGAAAGTACCACGACCCCAACCCCGACCCAAGCATCTCGACGTTTGTCATACTTGTTCTAACCATATTGTCCAATTTCAGTTGTACAGATGGGATTGCGTTGTGAAGAACTCATAATGCCTACAGTTATGGCAGCAATTCTTGGTGGTGTGGAGTGCCGAGATTAAGAAAGAAGGAGACAAAGGCGACGCGTCTGGACAAAGAAAAGAAGATAAGTATGGTCTATGTGTCTACAGGAAAGAAACAGATATGGTCACATTCACCCCCTGAAAGACATCGCTTCAAGGGAATCTTAGGATTCCAAAAACAATTTATGTATGAAAGAGCCGTCACTTCAAGAACTGTTAAGGCACGAGTCTGGAAAGATCAAAAGAAACAACATTGTTATGACGGAATCAGTCAGTGCAGAAGAGAACGCCTTATCGCTATCATTCATTTTTTGACCAGCGGAAGGACTTACCGAAAACCTAAAATTTAGCTGTGTACTGTCTCCACAATGTCTGGGAAGAATTGTACCAGAAACTAGTGGATCAATTTACGAAGCATTGCTAGATTATTGTATGAAGGTAAGATGAATACAAATTACCTAAAACCTTTGTTTACTAAATTATCAAAAACTACAAGAGTATATCGTCGCATAAATTATAAAATTATTATAAAAACCTCAATATACAAACAGTTAAATATTCCACCGACAAGTTTTGCAAAGAGCAGCAATGTGTGTTTGCATTAGGTTTTCATAGGGGGATGAGGCCTTTCCATTACAAGAAACCCTCATGAAACTTCATTCAACAGAAGGATTACACATGATGAGAATTTAATAATCACATCTATCGTGTTAGACGGATTGTGGTAAATGCTTTCGGAATCCTTGCTAGCTGATTCTTGGTTTTACAGCTGATACTACGAGTTAATTTAGAAACAGTAAACAACATAGTTCTTGCATGTTGTGCCTTCCACAACTTGTTACGTAAAGAAAGGCTGTCCTACATGACACTCAGTTGTGTAGATGGGAAAACATTTCAACGGGTCAGCTCCGGAAGGAGAGTAGAGGAAGGAAGTTCGTGAGCTAGTGGGCCTTGTCTTTTTGAAGCAAAATGTGCGAACACAAAGAAATTTTGCCGAGAAAATTCCAGCATATAGATAGCTTCAATACTGAGGGCGCTGAGCCGTTTCAAGACAAAATATTAATTTCCGTTAATGCGGTGGGCGTTTCAAGCAATCATAATCAATAAAGAAATGTAGTAAACGAATAAATTAATGATTGCTTACATTTTCTATGTGGATTTCTGAATTTTCCCCTTCCTCGTTGCCCTCCTAGATATCGTCTTCAAAGCCCGTTTTCCTCTTCTCAAGAGAAACCATACCTTTCCGTACCGCTTCCTGATAGGTGAAAAGCAAGAGCTCATAATGCCAAGCGTCTTGCTTTTGGACGCTTGAAGTTTTTAAAAATTTCTCCGAAAGTGAGTTCTCAATGATTCAATTTTAGTTTTGTTAGTAAATAACATTTTTTAGTCAGTGTTAGTAAATAACATTTCACATCAGATTTGGGGAAAATTTCTTTAGCCTTTTCTACCAAGGCAAGGTAACTGTTATGTGATGTTTTAAGTAGTGGACTGTATACACAAAGAACCAATATAAAGAAAAACTGATTTAAATTTTATTTATTTTCTGTTACAATTGCACATTGAAAGTTAGCACACACACATCAATTCACTTGCAGTTCTATACACACACTGACTGACTCTGCCCTTTAAACCCTCACAAGAAAGCCAGTCACTCAGCCCACTATTTGACCTCTCTCCCCCCTCTCTCTCTCTCTCTCACACACACACACACGCGCGCGCGCGCACACACACAATATGACCTAACATGCCCCCCACCTTGAAGGATTTTACTTCAACCACATTCTAATTAATACAAAAAATACAATAAGTACATATAAGAAAATTTCACAACTACAAATTACAATGAAAGTCAGTTTTTGTCACTGGTCTCTTTTGGAAATAAACAAAGTCTTGCAACTGGTCGTTTGAAGATTCCCGATGATGTCTTCACACTTGCCACTCGTACCAATCCGTCACTACCTGGATGAAGTTCCACGACGCGTGCCAGTTCCCACTTCAATGGAGGAAGGTTGTCTTCTCGTACTAGGACGAGGTCACCAATGTTGAGATTTTTACATGAACTGTCCCATTTGGTTCGATGTTGAAGACTGTTAAGATACTCGCTTGATCAACGGCTCCAAAAAAGCTGCAATCTTTGTTGAACAAGCTGCCACCTCGAGAGACGATTGACTGGAACTGTCTGCAAGTCTGGTTCCACAGGAGCTGTAATAACATCTCCGATTAAAAAGTGACCAGGTGTGAGTGCAGAAAGGTCATTAGAATCAGAAGATAATGGGGTAATCGGTCGGGAATTTAGACAGGCTTCAATTTGGGTTAGAAATGTGTACATACTCTATGGAGTATGTAAATACTCCATGCCCTGTGACTCTTGTTAAATGAAATTTTAAAGATTCATTGCTGCCTCCCATAACCCCCCAAAGTGTGGAGCACGGGGGGGGGGAATGAATTCCCACGATATACCATCTTGTGCTAAAAATGTATTAAGTTCTTCTTGATGATGTGCAGACAAAAATAACTTTCTCAGTTCATTCAGTTCATTGTGGGCACCGACAAACGTTGTTGCATTGTCTGAATATAGATTTGCAGGTTTTCCTCGTCTTGCCATAAACCTTTTCAGAGCTGCTATAAAAGTTTTTGTTGATAAATTATCCACAAGTTCTATATGAACAGCCTTAGTGGCTAAGCACACAAAAACTGAGATGTACGCCTTGGAAGTACTATGATTTCTGAGACGACTTGTACGCAGTAGGATGGGACCACAATAATCTACTCCACAATTATAGAAAGGTCTGGTTGGTTCAACACGTGCTGCTGGTAAACTGCCCATTAATTGTTCTGATGGTTTGGGATTAGTTCTAAAACATATCACACACTGACGTAAAATTTTCCTTGCCAACGTACGACCGTTTAATGGCCAAAACGTTTTCCTTACACACGCTAGTAAGAGCTGCGGACCTGCTTGGAGCTGTCTCTTATGCTCTTGTTCCAATACTAAGGTCAATTGATGTTTGTGATGGAGTAAGATTGGATGTTTTTGATTATAATGTATGTTCGCATGACGTAATCGCCCGCCTACACGGATGAGACCCTGTTCATCCAAAAATGCATGTAGTGACTTCAAAGTACTCTTATTCTTCACTTCATCATATTGCATCAAATTTGTTATGTCTTTCTGAAAACATTAACTTTGGCAAGTTTCACTATCTTGGTTAATGAAGAAGCTAACTCTTGAATGGTCAGTGTTCCACTGGTTCTCTGATCTCTGGATTTCATACAGTTGTTCACAAATCGTAAACAGTATGCTATCATTCTCTGCAATTTACTGAATGATGAAAATCTATTCCACACTCCCTCGTTATTTGCTACCATCACTATAATCTTTTCATTGCGTTTCTCTAATTGTGTTGTGTATGGCATAGGTACATACTGGCCACTTGCTTGGTTCTTCACGTAATCATGGTGGACCATTCCACCACAAAGTATTGTTGTGCAGCTGCTTTGGTGATAAACCACGTGAAATATGATCTGCTGGATTGTCATGTGATTTCACGCGTTTCCATACATTTCCATACATATTTGCTAGTTGACTCATGAATTTCTGCCACCCGATTTGCTACGAAAGTTTTCCACTGTGCTGATGGAGAATTGATCCATGCCAGAGTGACTGTTGAATCCTACCACAAGACACGCATGTTGAAGTGACACTTTAATGAAATGACAACTTTATTGAGAAGTCTAGAGATTAATACTGCTGAACACAATTCGAGTCGTGGTAAGCTCACCTTCTTCACTGGTGCCACTCTTGATTTAGAACACAACAGTTGTGTACGAGGTTGGTTATCCGCATCTGTGCATCGAATATAGATACACGCTCTGTATGCTGATTCTGAAGCATCACGAAACCCATGTATTTGGATATCTGAATCTCCATCTAAAAATACCTTTCGAGGAATGCTTAACAGTTCCAAGTACTTTAACTCTTCACAAAATTGAACCCAAGACCTTTGCATTGATTCTGGAAGTATCTCATCCCACTCAATCTTTTGCTCCCATATCTTGTCATAAATTTTACACATTCTTCCTTCTTGCAGGGGCCACCTTGCAATCGTTTTTTAAGCTTATGAAAACGTCGGAGTGCTGTTGCCTTAGAATCACCAAGCTTATCACATTGCTCATTTATTGGAAGCTTCACTACAAACCGACCTGTTGAATCTCTGGTGTACGTTTCTTGAAAATGTTTTTCAATTTCAGACTGTGTCCTCTTCACAAGTTCCAAACATTCTTCAATCTGCCAAAACCGCTGAAGCTGTTTATCTAGATTTTCTTTTAGGCTAACATTGCACATGATTTGCGAACTGTGACTTGTCTGGAATTTTCCTGATACTACCCAACCAAGGAGAGTATTCTGAATAACTAGTGGTTCTTCTGAAGTCATTATCTTCCCATAGCACAATATGTTAAAAAAGAGACCTGCGCCTATATAAGTAGATCAATGTCACCTGGTTCATGGAAGTTTGGATCAGCCATGGTAAGATTATCTGGGATGTTTAACTTGGACAAATCGATAGGTTCTGATGGTAACTGATGAGTAATTTTCGGCAGAATGACAAAATCTTCTGTTGTTGAGTTGTTAGTGTATCTTGATTTTAGTCTGCAATGAATTACCTGTGCCGCTCTAGTTGATACCTGGGCTATTCCACTTATTTTTGAATGTATCCGCGTTCTCTTTAAACCCAGTGTCTGCGCCAATTTCTCTGTTATAAAATTTGATTGAAATCCGGAGTCCAATAGTGCACGACAAAAGTGAGGTGATCCTTGACTGTCAAGTAGAACTACCTCAGCTGTGGATAGGAGAACTCTTGTATTGCTTCTTTCAGTGACTTGAGACGTTGATACAACTGTATGCTTTGTATGATCTGCAGCACTGTGCTGTTTTTGTTCTCCTGAAGACTTTTGTATGGTACCTCCCTGTGAATGATGTAAAAGTGTGTTATGTTTTTTACCACACAACTTGCACGTACTAGCCTTGCACTGGATTGATGCATGGTTAGTTGTTTTGAGTCAATTAAAGCATAGCCCCAAACGCTTAACCGCCATTTCACGATCAGATGTACATATGTTTTTGAAAGTATCACAAAAAACAAAGGATGAGCTTTATCACATAAGTTACATTTTGACACAAAACATTCATTAGTTGTAGTATATGTTGCATCCTTTAGCGGAGGATGCGTTTAGTTTGTTGATGTTTGTTTTCTGGTTTGTTTTGACGTGACATTGTGTGCTTGTTTGGTTCTATGTTTTCTAACACTTGACACTTGTGTAGTAAGAAATTCACCATGTCATCTAATGTAGGCAGGTCGCTGATGCTGACCTTGCTTTCCCACTCAACGTTGTGTTAAACTATCTACGCTCTGATACCGTGTACACAATGAGAGTATCCCAGTACTGTGTTGGTTGGCCTAATGCGTTTAGTGCGCGCAAATGTTTATGTTCATTATCGAGTAATTGTCTTAGAGCTGTGGGTGATTCGGTCTGTCCCTTAGCAAGGTTAAACAATGCTTTCACATGTTTATTCACTAAATATTTCTTGTTTTCATATCTACTTTCTAATAACTGCCATGCAATTTGATAACTACTATCTGTACTTTCTAAAGACTGGACAACAAATGCAGCTTCACCTTTTAGCACTGATTTTAAGTAATGAAATTTCTGTACATTTGTAAGGGATTCATTTTTGTCTATTATTGATTTAAAGATGTCACTGAAGGACAGCCGTTCATCGTAACTCCCACTAAATGTAGGAAGCGTAATCACAGGTAACTGTATAGACACCTTTGGTTGTGCTGTCTGATTCTTGGTTAATGTTTCCTCATTAAGTTTCATAAATGACTCCACAGCTACTATAAGATTGAAATAAGCATCATAAAAACTGACTCTTTCACTCACACACTCCTCAGACTCATCCACTAATTCTATTTGTGACTGTACGGCATCAAATTCTGTATAACACACTTCAAACCTTCCGAATCTTACTTTTAGTTGAGGTAAATCATCTGCACATTTCACGGTTTCAAAATAATTCTTAGATCTTGTTAATCGTGCTTTTATTATAGCACGTTCTTTAATTAATTGTTTAACGTCAGACATTGTTATTTTACTCTCGACCAGTAATTAATAAAACAAACAATGCTACAGAAGTACACAGAGTAATATTGTATGCACGGATATCAGTAGGATAGAGATAAGGAAGCAGTATAATGGCGGTAGATTAATTTTGTTGATAAGAAGGCCTAGTAAAAAGAACGAATGGGTCACTTATCTGCTCTTTGATGAACACCAGCTTCTGCCTGCGTTGACGTCAATTGAAGATCACTCAGATACATGCATAAATTGTAAACTTCCTTTGTTAGGAACACTTTTCTATGTATTGTATTATCACTAATTGTTACTGTTGAAACACCAACGTTTTGCAGTTTTCTCGTTATATTTTTATTCATGAGATTTAGCACTATTGTAACACGCTGTGTTGTCGTCACTCTTTTTTTTTACTTATCACTGTAATTAAGGCACCATGTACGTTATGTGAACACCAATTTTGCACTGGATTCACAGAATCCGGCCGTGAGGACCAAATAATCTTATGTGATGCTTTAAGTAGTGGACTGTATACACAAAAAAACCAATATAAAGAAAAACTGATTTAAATTTTATTTATTTTCTGTTACAACTGCACATTGAAAACACACACATCAATTCATTTGGAGTTCTATACACACACTGACTCTGCCCTTTAAACCCTCACAAGAAAGCCAGTCACTCAGCCCACTATTTGACCTCTCTCTCTCTCTCTCTCTCACACACACACACACACACACACACACACACACACACACACACACACACACACACACACACACACACACACACACACACACACACACACACACACACACACACACACACACACACACAATATGACCTAACAGTAACCTTTATGTGTTTATTAGAATATTCTTTACGTCTCACGTCCCAGAGTGCGCGGTTGTCACGAAAAACCCGTCCAGAAGGATTTGTTGTCACTAAACGATGACCTCTTGTAAAAATAAGGCTTGAAAGGTACGTTCTCCACTCGCGCAGGACTGAAGACTCAACAGCAGCGAGCGCATCAGTTGCCAACCACATACGTCCAGACATGAACGGCGAGCGGCTTGTGCTGGTCGTGTATTGGCAGTTCAACCCCGAGCGGAACGTTCCTACTGCCAACTAGGCTCGCCGGAGTTATACACAGTCGAGCCACCTTCCAACTACTTTCACCAACACGCTCGCCCAACTTGTTTGGCCGTGTATGGCCGGCTTCAGAATTGACGTAAGTATCAACAGTGAGACTGTAAACAATAAAATAGATGCGGTATATACCACACATATACTGGCTGCACGACCTGCAATTATATTATCTACACACAACATTAGTGAAAATGTAATTTTGACCATCTTATGATACAATATGAACTTCTGGACAAAATTAACGCACTACTAGATGTGTTTTAAACAATTTATGATTTAAATTAATTGTAATGGAATCTGAAGTGTTTTGTCTAAAGCTAATATTACGAGTAGAATTGGAATCCACCTTTAACATTTAACATCAGACGATTCCTCTAGTACATTAATAGTTTCGTATATTTTTAGATTCTGAAACACTTTATGTATTACTTTTTATCTTTGTAAGATATTAGTACAAATTTTTTCTATTGTGCCATTGATTTTTTGTATGTTTAACCTCTTTTAACTACTTCAGACAGAATGTTTCCTACTTTTATTTACACTTTAGGAGGGTAATAATAAATAGACTCAGAAATTTAACCCAACTTTAAGCTCTTAGGGTTAACGCACTTCTTGACGAGGGCTACAACCGACGTTATACTGCTCAATTATTACGAATAAGCTACTCGACTGTAAGACAAATTGTAAAACGGTTTGAAGAAACTGGTTCTCATTCTATAAGGCCAGGGATAAGGTCATCTACGTTGTACGTTTGACAGCGACGACCATTTTGTCAAAATTGTAGTTTTATAAAACCGGAAAATTACAAGGTTTAAGCTAAATAAATAACTGTAAGAATAAGATTAAATGAGCCAGGATAAATTAGCCGAATTCCTGCAAAGAGAAAAACGTTTTGCTACACAACACATGATGCTTAGGATTTACTTTGCTCATGATAGTGTTCTACGACGATCGAGGATTAGAAGTAGGTTCTGTTTACTGATGGATCAGGATACGCTTACATTCTTTGCGGAGGAGTGAAAGGGCATGAAGAAGACCAGAAGTAAGGCTGGCCAGCTATAATGTTATTACATTTAGGGAAGGGTAGAGAATGCTTTGAGGTGGCGTTTCTTACGATACCTGCACACCCTTAATGGCAGTACAAGGTAGAACAGTTGATGCTTACAGCTAAAAATATCATTGTCTTGAAGAACATTTGTATTATCAGAATTAATTGGCCATCCAGAAGCCTGAATATAAATTTTATTGAATATGTTTGGGATATGCTCAAAAAGCCTGTTCGACAATGCAATCCAGTTAATTTCAACACTTAGGGGTAGTAGTTAAAGATAAATGGGTCGCTATTCCTCAGGATGAGATTCGAAACCTGATAAGGAGTTTGCCTAGAAGAACATTTAGTGCAATTATGCTAATTTATGTAAATTATTAAATTACTCAATTTAGTTGAATATTTATCGAATCAATATAATTACGCAAATATATTATTCTGACAATTTATTGGGTGATTGAGTATATTCACTGTCAATTAGCATAATTATTGAGACTCTTAATTATCTTTGTAAGCAATAAGATAGAATTTATTGAAACATGACAAATTAATTATTTGAGGTTGATTGCAATAATGAACGCAAGATAAACATAACGCAATAAATACTTATTTATTACACATTATTGCATAAATAAATTCTTGATATACAAATGAAATTATGTCCTGTAAATACATTCAAACAAAACGCGTAATAACATAAATCATAATAATATTCATTTCGTTGTTCCCTGAAAAAAAAAACAAGACATACAATGCTATAAAATATAACACACAATAATATAAATATGCACAAACAATAAACAATCAAATATACTTCATTCTAAGCTAAATGCGTTCATTAATGCCCTCAGATGAGTGACTTTACTATTTAACATTATTATTTTTTACGATTCATATAGATTTTCTCGGGTGTAGCTCTTTGAAAAGAGACAGTGCAGTAGTAAGTATTAACTAGTATTAAGAACATAAGGACTTAACTTGGAAAAGCATATCCACAATTCCATCGGTGTGGTATCCTATCCGTTGATGGGGTCCATGTATGAGGTCACTGTTGTTGATGGATGCGCACTGACACCTTAACTCGCGATAATCCCACTCGCGTTCTGTGTAGTGTGATGTCGGAGTTATCCGCTTGGAATAAGTGTCTTTACAGTTTTATATAGTAAAATGCAATCATTATTATTGGTGTAGTTTGATTACGTGTTTACTGTAAGCGTGATTCAGGTAGCTAGATACTTTTGTCTACCTTGGACGTGATGCGCGCTATGTATGCACTAGTGTTCATGAGTGTTAATCCACTTAGTTCATGTGCTCAAAATTAGAATGTTTATGATTGGGTAATGTTTCATAATGTCGGAATTTGTCGCACAATGTTCTACTGTCGAAATGTTAATTCACTCGTAATGCTTAATATGCATGCCGAACGTATTCTAAAGTTTCTCGTATACACTTAACACTTTTAACGATGTTTATTCACATTCGCACTGCGTGTTGCTGCGGTAAGTTCGGTAACTCGGATGATCTGTCGAACACAACGTTTTGTAAAACTGAGATTGAATTGAAAATGTCTAAGTTCGACTAATACCGAGACTTGGTTATAACTGCATCACTGACTGACTAACTGATTTAAAATTTTAGTAAGTCGGAGTAAAAACTACCGAGTAAAACTATTACGACTATTACCCTTACTACCACTACTACTACTACTACTACTACTACTACTGCGCTCCGCGTTCTTGTAAACAGTTTTTATCAAGCACTCTCTACCAGAATGCAATTTTCTCACGTCCACGCCTATGGCCGTTGTTGATAGGTTCAGGATTTCCTTCCACCTTACAGATCTACGGTCATCGGTTTCCTGATTCGTCGCCCAAGTCGTCACTACTCTCTCCACCAGTTCCTTTGGAAGATGCCAAACTCTGGTTGGTCGTTGGACATTCCCCGAATTACCCCAGCGACGAACGTTGCGTTGTTTCTCGGAAAGTGGAGCAATTGCCCGCCTGCCCATCAATCCTTTGTTTCCTTGCTGTCGAGGCTCTCTGTTATTGCCTTTGTTAAACAATCTGCAGTGTTTGGTCTATTGTTCGGTCACCCTTCGTTTTTCCGTCAATTACCAACTCTTCGCTGGACGTCATCCCTAGACTGGTCCCACGATTTCTAGTTGTAAATCTGACTTGTCATCCTGGTTTGTTTTCATGCTGGGCTGAGTACGTATCTCGTATTCTTTGAATACCCGTCCCATTGTCTACATATTCGTCAAAACCTCTCTGCACCCTTTTTTACTGAGTATCTCATTCATACGTATGCGCGTTACAACTTAACCCCACAGCATGTGTTCCTTCTAACTTCTGCGTAGCCAGGCTACCGGGCTCCGTCTTTTGTCTGGTTTGTTTTGGTGTTGTAAATCTGCGCTGAGTTCGTTCTGTCAACGATGTTCCCGATTTCTATTGTTACGTGTAGTCGGACGTTTCTTCATTGTTTCTTCACTGGCATCGGGTCTGACGTGTGTCTAATTGTTCTTATTTACGGCACTGGCCTGGATTGCTAACTCGAGTGTGTGAGCGTACCTCTTGATCACAAAATTATAAATTTTTAAAATTTTGACCACTACAAACAGACGCAGTAATTAGGATTAGATATAGTTATTAACCTTATTAGGTGTCTTAAACAAGATCTAACGTTGAAGACAGTCGCAGGAAGAATCGAAAAATTCCTCCTTAATTTCTATACGTTTTGTATTTGTAGCAATTAAAATTTTGTTTGAATAAAGACAAGTTACCTTGTTTTATTATTATCCTTTTTGAAAGAATTTGTGTATTTCTCTTATTTTATTAGTTAATATAGAGGATTAAGATTGAATTATTTCTTTAGTGAAGGTTATAAAATTGAAAAATGCTTAAATATGAAAAATCTGAATATTTTAACGATCTTAAAAGAATTCTAAGCGGTGCATTAAGAATTTAGTTGCATATCGTTAACTTTTTAAGTGTATGATATAGCAATTTAACTCAAATTAATTATTTTTTGCTAAACGGTTCAAAACCAGTTGAAATATTATCTCCTGTATTTAAAATAATTCTTCGATTGTTCAGTTTTTTATTTTTAGTTAACCACTTCTATGTAATGCGCTCTAATTTTGAACGCTTCATATAATCAAAAATAACGAAAGTTATTTTCGGAAAGTTATACATTAATTCAGTACTGAACAATTTTCAAAGTTTAAAAATCTTAAATTTTCTGATCAGAAACTTGGGCACATTTTTTCACCCAAAACAAAACACTAGACTTTGATTCGTGTGGTATGCGATTATGTGATACCACGGACAGTATGTATGTGGTATATATGTATGCACATATAGGCCTATATACCGTACCTTGAAAAATATACAAGGCAACATTGTTTATCCATTTGTTGCGAGAACCAGCGTTACCTAAATGTAATCATTAGATGTACGTTATTTTCCATTCTTATTTCCGTTAGTTGTTTTTAATCTCTTATAGACTTCATATTAACAATGCATTAACTCGGTGAATGGTAAAACCAATGTATGATATTAGGAATGAATAATCACTCATTTTTACTTGAGGAACAGCGTTCAAGAAATGTTAATTTTTTTACCACCTGTTGGATGAGTCTGTACGTAACATACTAACCAACTTGGACACCTACTGTAGGCATATTTTAATAAGCTGTTCAAATGGTGTAATACAGAAACGTGTTGATGGCGATCATCAAAGCCTTGTGACTTGATTTTCCTGGGCCGGCCGACAGAGGATTGTGCGGGACGAAGGGCAAGCCCATCGCCCGCTCGCGTGCTGCATTCCGAGTTTCAAATAGAGCTCCTGCCGCAGGGACTGCTAGATATTCTGGATTGTAGGGGGGTGTGACCTGCTACCGGCCGTGGGTGTCAATTAGTTATTTATTAATTGGGGGTGAGGCCGGGTTCAAGATTCACCTGGCACGGATGGGTTGCGACCGAGGTTAATGAGATGATTGCCCTCGAAGCGGGCAAAGAGGCGATAAAACTTTCGGGAAAGTGTCCGTATGGTGGCTTTCATGGAACGGACACGCAGGGAATCTCTAATGGTTTTATTAGATGTCAGGTAGTGGGCCTTACACGCCCAGCGCAATCCTCGGTCCAGGAGAGACTGAAGTTTTCGTTTATGGGTCTTAGCCAAGTAAGCCCATACAGGGATCGCGTAGGTAACCATATAAGTGGTGACGATGAGTTCCCCTAGGCGGCGGGTCATAGTTTTGCCGCAAAGCAGGGGACGGAGTTTATACATACGATTGGCGGTCTTGCGGGCACCTGCTCGGAGTTCCTGGGCCCTTGTGTGAAACTTGACTTGTTGGTGGAATAGCCACGATCTTCATATTGTTAGGATTAACAATAATTAAAGATTGTTCATAATAATTTACGCCTTCCGAATACCATCCTGTGAAAACGTTTACGAAAACTTTCACGTCATAAGAAAAAATGGACAACCACAAAACTGGCAAAAATTCTAAACGAGAAACACGCAATTAATAAACAAAATTAAAAAGGGAAAGAACACAAACGTTTACAAATTGAAAATTCACTGCAACGGGCGTGAGCAATCGAAGCGCCTGTTTGTTACAAACATGAAAAAAATGAAATGACTGAAAACAATAGATGATATCATTCAGACTGGTAACTGAAACGGCACTATGAACTATTATTCACAGAGAATCGGGTGCAGTATGAACACGAAGAACTAGAATCTTATAAAACGAGAATGGCACGGACACTCGAGTCTCAAACGAGAGCATGCAAGTAGCATTGTGTAAAATGAAGAACGAGCAAACTCCTGGGGCGGGAAACATACCAACAGAGTTGTTAAAAACATTAAGACCTGCCCTTACTCAATGAAAAAGCGAATTTTCTACAAATTAAAATACCTTATTAATGAAAAACGGATTACCTGATACCAATTCTCAAGAAAGGAAAGGCGTCAATTAAAAAAGCCTTTGAGCGTAGAATGGTTGTTAAATGAGAATAATGATCCAGCAAGTGTGGACAAGAAAGAGTTAATGACTTGGGCCCAAGTGGGCTAAATGTATGCTTCTTGAGTTGAAGAATTCTGTCGGCTGGTCTTCCATGTTAGTTAAAATTGCTATGTAATAAATGCATTGCTTCTGCAGGAAGAAAATGATAAGAGGTGGACTGTATTTGAATAAATTTTAATGTCTGACTTAATTACATTACAAATGTATTATTTGTTGAAATGAGGTTGGCTAATACTGCGTGTTGCGAAGTATTATAAATTTAGATTAGAATGAAGCGGGCCTAGTCGGCCATAAACGAGAATGTAAGGCCTAAAGCCTACATTGAATGTCGACAATAAATGACAGCGAAAGATTCGGCGCACCGAACGCCGAGAGAGCTAGCTACGCACTGGGCAAAGTACAAACACGCAAAAATTAAGGCGAGGTAGTAAGCAGATTAGCCAATCGAGAAAACGAAATCATCGCGCTACCGTACAATGGTTGTAGAACGCTTGGTGATGGTGGAATTTGTATTTACCCATGACTGGAAGATATAGACTCTAAGTCCGTATTTAAAAAGAAGACAGCTGAGCAAAATTGGATTAATGAGAAGTGCTATAGTCTCAATCCCGAAGAAGTGGGTGAGTGTGTAAATGCATAATACACCCGCAGCATCTCGTACAGGCAAATTATAAGTTTATGTCAGATACAAGAAGAGTAATATGCACTGGTGCGAAAAAACGGATGAGATAATTTGACCAAAGGGTGCAGCAATCAGTCTCTCTCCTGCGTTGTTTTATGGATCACGTTCTTTTAAAAGATGGAAGTCACATTAATTTCCTGTAATTTAGCTGGATCGTCAGACTTATGTTTGTTGCTACTTGCTGATGTTAGGACAATAATACAAGATACTGAAGATAATCTGCGATTGGAGTTTTACCGGCTACACCAAATGTGTCGACAACGTAAGATTAAAATTCCCCTTCATAAAACTACGTAGAGTTACGGCCTTCCAGAACAAGTATGCTGTAAGGTCGAAGACGATTACTAACAACGAGTTAATCGAGCCAGTATCTCATTTCAGATACTTAGTGTGACGCGAGCTATAACTACGACAATAACTCCAAGCGATATGTAGTACAATTAACAGAAAGTTTAAACAAATATAGAAGGATACAGAATTTAAATTTTATGGCTGCATCATTACTGATGTATTGTATTGAAAGTCAGATAAACAACAAGAAGGGAAGCAGTAATACACAGTTAAGAGAAATTAGGTTTCTAAACGAATAAAATGTAAAATCCTGAAAACGAAGAAATCTGATAACGAACGAAGATGTGCGAAGTGACTTAAGCGTATATGGTTCAATATAAGATAGAAAAATACAGGACTAAACGAGGGACTACATTGATCGTGGGCGGAGTTTTTAGTTCCGAAGGTCACAAGGAATTACAAGCCACAGCGCGGCAGAAGATGAGTGAGCCGTCCAAGGAAAGGATGGAGGAGTGATCGTGTGAAGGCGGAACAAACCAGAAATGGTTTAGACCTTGAAATTGATGGTGGTGATACTGATGATGATGATGGTGGGTGCAGAAATACGTGGAAACAACATGTGGTACGAATGGTAAAGGAAATAATACATAGGGTAGTGAAACAGGTCGACCAAGGACATAGTGATAATAAAAGCTTTACGAGGTCGGAACAGGCAATGCCCTAAAGCCTACAACATAAACTAAGCATTTTCAAGGTTTCCATGTTACAGAGGCTCTGATACGAAGAGAAAAGCAGGAATTTATAAAATTTAAGCGTCAAAACTTATTAAATTTGCAGCGAAGATTACCCAGCGTACATTCTTACAACATAACTTTGGTTTTCAAGCTGGAGAGGAAAAACATTTATTTGTAAACAGAAAGGTCGCCTGAAAATGTTTTCTTTTAAAAACGTATATACTACAATATTTGCGTTTATCAAATTTTCAGTTGCCAATTTATTTATCCAAACGTTTTTACTACTTGCTTTAATTTTTTAATTTAAAATTACTTTCAATTTAAAAGAATTTTTAATTCGCTTCATACAAAAATAAGATTGCAACTGACGTAAGAACAACAAAGGAAAGTGCAGAACAGAGAGTAGTTCATAGTTCCGTTGTCGGGTGACGAAACAGAAAACCACAGTCGATGAAATCACTCTCAGTTAGTAAATTAATGTGACAGTGACTCAATGGAATTTTACTGTGTTTTTATTACGTAGACAGAAAAATATAACGTTTATTTCGATTTTAAGATTATCTTGAAATTCTTGAAACGTTTGGGATGTAAGGAATTTTCTCCTGTTTATATAAATACCTTATATTAGCCGATTAAATGTTAAAAGAATTAATTGATTAACTTAAATAAAGTTTGCTCGTTTTTGGTCAATTGATTTCCAGGATGTAAGTAATTACCCAATACTTTAAGAAAACAACGAAGAGAAGTTTAAACACTCCATTCCATTAATAGTAAAGTTCACGCTAATTCACTGGTGAGAACATTTCTGTCACTGAGTGTGACAGTTACATTAAAACGGGGTGCAAAGTTATACATGAAACATATTTTGTAGCTAATCATTTTCTCTTTTTCTTTTTAATAGAAATTTAATGATACGTCTAACAGAAGACATCTAATATTTCCTAAATCTCCCCACATGCACACGTTTCATCCGTTACTTGTGTATACAACAAAATTTTCTATTCTTTTTTATCTTTAATTTATAATTTTCGTGAAGGAGACCCTCAACCTTTGGACAAATGTTCCGGTCATTATGTCTAAATCCGTCCCTACTTGTCGTGTGCACCATCATTTTCCCTGTTGCTTCAGCCTACGGAAAATTAAACAAAATGGCATCACCCTTGGTAGAGAATACGTAACTTGGACCTTTAACTATGTATCATAGACAATTGTTAAGCACACATGTATACATGTGTGTATATCTGTGTGAGGGGGAGAGTTCTTTTTCTTCCGGATACCGTCTTTTTCACGAGCTGTATCATTCCATTTACTTTGTGCAGCTCCTTATTGTATAGTGCTATTGGGATGATTCTGTTGACTGGTTCAGCTGCACATGTCTTCCAAGTATTTTGCATTAATGGTTTCTATAGTTTTAAGGTAAGTGAACGTTTGCAAATTTCCGAGGCTTCTCTTTTTGTGGCGGTGATAACTGTTTTCCTTTTTTCAAATTCATAGTGCGTCTATCTGCGTGGTATTATGTTAGCGTCTATTGATCTGTGGTCTTTCTCCATTTACTTGATACGTCACATTTTCGGTTAACATGACCGTCGTAGACTATTTCAGTAGACCGTCGTAGCGTCGTAGAATATTTCAGTCGGCACAGAGATTTCAAGTACTCCTGAACCTTTGAAATTCGAATTTAAGATTTTGTTTTTATTTCGTATTTTTGGTTAGTGTTAAACATACTTTTCACTATGTTAGGTCTCTTCAGGATCTCACAGATGTCTTCTGTTGTTCCTTTGATGTATGTCAGCATTAGCTTTATGTGGTCTTCATTGTTTCCTCTTCAATGGGTCCGTTTGACGTGCTGTTGGTTGTTTTTGTTAAATATCTTCGTGTAGAGATATTTTGCTTTGTGTGTTTATTACTGTGTTAATAACTTAGTAAAACCTGTGCGAGTAACGAAAGTACCTGTTACTTCCTGTATGAAGGTTTTCAGTTGTGTTAATTTTTTCGTCCAATGTAGACACAAGCGAAGTGCACAACGTTTACTTAAGGCGAGTTTACTTATGAAAAACAGGTATATTAATATATAAAAAACATGAAATACAAACTCAGAGTATATTGGATTATAAGTGTACGGAATTTATTTTAAATCTTTTTTTGTCTCAGCCGATGGTAAGCGTCAGTTGAACGTTCTCAGAAAAAGCAACAAAAAGTCGTGGGGTTTTCCATTCGTCGACCAGTCAAAAAGTAATAAGAATATAATCAACAGAAAAATTGTGGTGATTTTAGAAAGAATGAAACTAAAATTCGTGAATTTTTAAAAATATGTCTCTGCGAGTTGTAGGATATTTATGTATTTGAGCCAGGGATCAAATTTGGTGGATCTCGATTTCTGTTCATTGTGCCTAAATTTTTGGTTTGACGTTTCTGTTTCATATCGATATTAATAAACAATAAACACGTAACCACAAATATATTATTTTTATTGAATACACGTCTCAGGCTTTCGCCCAAGGTAACTGGTTACTTGTTTTACAACACGTTTTGCCAAGGTTGTTTCCTTAATTAAAGGATATTTGTAAACAAGCGGTGCGTTTATTAATGGTCAGTCAAGCCTACAGCTTACAATGTGTGTGTGTGTGTGTGTGTGTGTGTGTGTTGTGCGCGTGCGTGTGTAAGATTCACACCTACTGGTGTGTCAAACAGGTTGCTCTTTTCTAAAAAGAATAAATTTGTGCGTTCCAATTTTCCTTTAATAAAGGAAACAAAATAACCTCTCCTTCAGTGATAGAAATTATTATACTACACGACTACATTCACTTTAAATTCTAATAGGTTTAATCTTCACTCTGTGTGCATAGCTTGTGTGCATGTGATGGTTCCTATTGTAAGTTTCATCATAGAAAAAGCTTGATTAGCTTACGTCCTACAATTAAAGTAGGCCTATGTTGTTGTGGTAACATTGGTACATGCGTATTAAAATTCACTTGCCTATGGAGATAACGTCCATGCCTCTACTTTTCTGGTTTAGTGTTGTAAGGCATAGTGGTTTTAAGAATCTGAAATAAATCCAACTTCTCTTGCCTTCAAGAAGATCTTATATTAATATTATTAAGTTAAAATGTAAATTAAAATTGAAATCAGTGGATGTTAATTTCCAAGTCGTTACCTGTTTATAAGACAGCGTTTTATTTTTATTTTCTCATCTGTCATAAACAAACCTTAAAAATAAATAAATCTTATATGTTTTTAAGTTTTAGAATCGATCTGATTTACTCAATATTTATTAATCCGATTCGTCCGCTTATTAAGGGAAGTTTACTTCGTTGGATTACAGCTTTGCTTAGCGCGAGCAAATCTAAAAGTTTATGCATTCTTTAGAATTCGCATTACGTAGAAGGTAATATGACGAATTTTTTTTACATTTAGGTCTTGATAATGGATGTTGAATAAGAACGTTAAGAAGAAATAGAATATGGACTTATCCGTGACAAAGAAATCAAACGCTGATATTGAGTTGCAATGTAGCACAAATGCACTTCAAATCTACTGAATGACGAGGGGAGGAGAGAGTTCCTTCTCATAACTAGTGAACTTTGAGGCATTACCCGTTTGTGAACAAACGGATAATGTGAGGCAATTACATGATGAAGTACCACATGTTTGGTCCACGTGAGATATAAATTAATCTTAACATCCTGTAACTTGTAATGTTTCAACATAGCCATTAATAACATTTAATACTTACTTGCATATTCCACATTTGATTATTTATATGCCATGCAGTTAGCATACGTGTATTTCGTTAGACACTAACCTCTTTTTTAATTTTAATTTAAATAGTTTAAAACAAAATTCCTTACACTTTTGTTGCTACCCATCTTGGTAACTTTCGCGCGCCCACTTCTTATCCACTTCTTCTCCTTTTTGGAACTCTCTGGAAAATCTTTTATTTCATATTTAACAACTTATCCCTGACTGTTGGCATTTTCTCGCCATTTCCCTAGTTGGTGGTTACATGATAAGAACGTATGAAGGGACAGAGGTTTTGGGGTCAAAATTATCACACATATAAATTTCAAAGATTCTGACATACGGCTTTCCGTGTGTGTCTTTTGCTACTAGTACATTTTGTCAAGAGTTCATGTCTGGTATTTAGTTTTACACGTTTGACATATTTGTCGTAAATTATCATACAGTCTTTCATAACACCACATGGCCTTCATTTTATATTTTTGTTTATCACCAACGTAATATTGACACCTGATATGGAGATGGTTTCTTAGCATCGATGGGCACTTTTCAAGTTAGTCTATTTTCGGTTCTTTTAAACTCTGGTAGAAGTGTCGGATGATATTTCGTGTTTAATTTAGAATGGTAACATTTCCTGTCATGTTTTGTTTTTAAATAGGCCTACCCTAAATTGGAACTTCCCAAGCTGGCCTTTGCTTTTAATCGAAGTAATTCAAATTCATTTTCTCAAAATGAAAAATGTCTGATAATATTAATCAAAAGTTTTTACTGCCTATTAGTAGTTTAACAAATTGAACTCCAAACACAAAATGTTTTTTGGATTCTAATGTGCATTTCGGCATATTTCTTGAAAACTACTGGAGACAGACATCTTGGACACTTTTGTATATTTTATACTAATTTTAGCCGATGATTTATGCTCCAAGGATTTTTGTATTACACTATTCTATCTTTGGAACAGATATCCGAGCGACATTTTTACTCGGCCATAACTCGAAAACAATTACTTTTTCCTTATCTCCACAGTGACGTCCTTAAATACTATTCTTTTCTTCCGGGACGTCTTCGTTTTACTATTTTCTGTTCTGCTATTAATTTCAGTACATCAAATTTATAAATTCCAAACTGTTAATTGGCCCAGTCATTTGCCCTTAGTCTGCTTTACTACTGCCACAGAACCTAAGTCACCATATTCTTATTTTTTAAGTAAACCGGGAATGTACCCATCGCACAACCTGGCTAAGTACTTAGATTTTGGGGTTCACGTATTCTACATGTAAGTTGCCTATACCACTGACATCGAGGTTCATCCTGACATCTTCATTACCACCATCCTAGAAAAATGTTCGAATAGGCTCGAGATGCCTCTCGAATGTATTGAGATCGCTGCCAACTGGAATTCTTTATGATAAAAAAGATTTTTTTTCAAAGCCTTCTTTTCTGATCTTCATTATAAACAAGATTCCCAGCCCAACAAATTAGTGATAAGTACCTTTCAAATTCTTTCTAAATGCTCACGTTTTAAAGGAATATAAAAAGGCCTATTAATAATTAAATAATCATAGAGTATTAGTACACTTATGCATAACAAACACTTAGAAACTTAACATAACAAATTGCTTAGAAAATTAATTTCAAGAGAATGTTAACTCTAGGATGCTGAGTTTTAGAAAGATGAATGTACATTGATAGATCTGTATAACATCTGAACGCGTGGTTGGAGATTTTTGTAACACTTCTCTTTGCCATTGAAACTCCTAGAAATATAGTCTCTTCTTTTAATCATTTAGTGGAGTCTATCTATGTATTGTTCTTTATCAAATACCTGCAAGTATATTTCAAGATATCCTTTAAAAGCAAAACAGTTGGGTTTATATTGTTCGACTTTAAACGAATTTTAAATAAATTTATACACGCCTGAAATAAACTACAGTTATACTACTTGTAAAAAATAACTCGGACCTCATCGTTTAAAGGACGGCAAGGTTGATAAATTTAATAGGCCAATTACTACTACTGTGAAAAAAATTAACAAAAAAATTTCTGAACAACTGACAAAACAGGTTTTGTAAGCTATATTTTGATATATTCCTTTTTTATGTACATATTGGTTTTTACTTTTTGCAAAGATTGTAGGCTTCCTCAGAAACAGTTTTTAGTGATAAACTGACTTGAAAATAACAAGGCGCATGAAAAACGTACGCATCTTATCCTTTTTTGTACATATTCTTTTTACAACATGCAGTTTTGTCTGTAAATCGGCTCAAAAATTAGAGTACGTAGTCAATCCAACTTCATCTGCTTTTCATCTGTGTTAAAAATCGGGTTATAAATTGTTTAATTAGTCACATCAGCCTACTTAATTTACTTTAGTTTACTGCTTAATTTGTTTTTTTTTCTGGACACATTCCGTTTTCGAAGAGGGTAATGTCAGAAAAAAGAAATTATTCGCATCGAACTGTTGGTTAATATTACCCCAGAAAATAAAAACGGCGAATTTTTACGATGGTCTTCTTCACCTAGTCCATAATACAGATAGAAATTCAAAATAACATAAATTTCATGAAGTCATATTAATTGTTTTTTTTTTATTTAATGGCTGCCAGTCATCTCTTTACCATTGGTAGAGTCTGTTCAGCAATTTATTTTGAAACGCATGGCTGTATTTTCATGAACTGCCCGACTTCACTTTTAATTTGTTATTTTATGTTTGCAGTTGACTCTTTTACAGTTCATACTGAATCTTTCATAATTGCTACACTCTCCTCTACTTCAGATATTTTATTTGACATGGATTCTTCTACAACAGATGTTTTTGTAGATATCGCTTCTTCTACGTTAGATATTCCAGAATTTGGATGCTGATCTTACTTCATAATAAGCTCAGCTATGCAGAGGAATGTTCTTGCATCTGTTTCTGCATAGCTTCAAAAAGAGCTTCCGTTATATCCGATTCGTTCTTACGTCTCTCGTCTTGTCGTTCTTCCGATTCGAGCAAGAGTGCTTTTTGGAGTTTTCCTAACTCTAGTCTTACGTGTCTGCGTTTCTCATTATGTCGTATTTCTGCTTCTTCCGCCTCTGGTCGTCATTCTGTTTTTTGTTGTTCCTGTGTCTGCCGTAGCAGCGCTTGGAAAGCTTCCATGCGTGGGACACTCTGACACATCATTGCACTTCCGAGTATCAATTTTATGCGTGAACAGGAAGACAAAGTTTGGATCTTCGTTTGAAGCTACGTAACTTATACTATTGAAGATATTTCATTATGTCTCTGAATTTCTCGATTAATTAAACTAACAATTTTTAACAATGAACGTAGGCTTTCACCGCCGGTATTTGACTGCAAAACAACTGCTGGACTGTTAGGCCGTAGCCTAATTATTAAAATTATGTTCGCTATCAAAAAGCTGGCCCATGACAGCAATCCGTCAACGTAAACTATATAAACAATTGACAAATACACAACAAAATAAAAAACAGACGTTTCGGGCGGTGCCCACTTCAGTGTGGCGGGAAAGAAGTAGTAAGTCCTGCGACAGATTGACAGTGTGAAACGCTTACAAATTTTAATCAAACATAAGACCTGACGTCTGCAGGAGTTAATAATTTAAAACAGTCTTCCCTTTCAGTTATTCAAACAATAGTCTTGCAGATGCTTGATAATATTTTATTCTTCTTCACTTCTGTTTTTGCAAGACAGACAATTTTATTCCAGATAGTGTAGGTATTTAACCCATTTGTATTTCGACATGTGTTCAAATTTATCCGAGCAGTCCTACCCCTGTTTACAGAATGTATATATAGTAAGTTCCTCATCTAAAAAACATAATAACAATTAACATTTTTAAAATAATTGCAAATAAACAGGTGTGGAATATGACAGAAAAGTAATACTATTTAAGTGGACATGGCATGTATGTTGCTCGTTCAGAATGTTCAGCTTCTATCTACAGTATGTCAGAGTAACAACAATGGCAGGGGAGGTCAAACTTATTACAAAACAGGAAGCATAGCGACAAATCTGTCGGATATTGACACTCAGCGTTTATATTCGATCTTTCCTGTGCACACTACGCGTTAGAAATATTTGAATCTACAGATTTGATTCACTCGTAATAACATACAGACACAGAAGAGTTGTAGCTGATTTCAGTCTTTTGCAAGTAACCACAGTTATGAGATTTAATCAAACATTTATGCAGAGCAAAGAGATTTCAGAACTTAAAAAGAACATGAAAATCTGGAAGGACCCACTCATTACCCTCTCATTATTTTGTATCTGAGCAAAACATAAACTTAAATCTATCCAACACTTTAATATACAGGGGACTGTATATTAAAGTGTATAACTTATATTTTGTTTAACTGTATATTTTATGGAATTATATGGGGACTGGCATCCAACAATTTTGTTGGCTGAAAGCCAAAAAGCCAAAGGACCTTTCATTATCATTGCCTTCTAAAATATTTTTTATTACAAAATAAAGTTGCTTTGCGCTTGAACAATCCTTGGATTCAGCAACCATGAGGGCAACCAGCTTGGCCAAACTCTTCTCTGGTTTTGTAGTAACTTGTTATATGTTGTTCGTGACATATATTCGAGTAGTCGTTTCGAATTGCGTTGTGTATACTAAGCCATTGTAAAGTCACATTTATTTTTCACGTTTGGATTTTGCATTGCAATCAGTTTTGTTAGCTTAAAAAAGTTACCTCTAATTTCACCGTCTATAGATTTATATCGTTTCTGCGATATGCCTAGTACAGCTGTGTAAGTCGAAGCAATCTATCACAGTTTCATTGAGTAAGTGACTTCTTGCACTTTAGGTCAGCATTATCATCAGCTATTAATAACACAACTGAAAATCTTGACCACATTTATTTTTCATTTATTTAAATATCTCCCAAGATACTGTACAATACAGACGCAATGAAATAGTCTCAGGATGCTTAAATGCAGCATCAGTCTGCATTTCTCTTCCCAATTTCGTATCCTCCATTCATAAATGTCAGCAATTAAGCTTTTGTTCCAAGAGTTTGGTTAGAAAAGTAGAAGAAAACGTCTGTTTAAATGGAGATATTATTTTCCACACTGAAAATTCCTTTTATATATATATATAAATATATATATTGCGACGATACAAATAAATACTTTCGCATAGGATAGCTGCGTGTGTATAAATTATGAACAAGTCTATATTGGAGGTGTAGAATAATTATTTATTCAGCACACAAGTAAATAATTGTTTATATGGTATATTTAAAATTACACAAATGTCATGAATAGTATTTTATTATTTATAAAAGTGTTTATATACTTCAGATTTGGATGAGTTTACTTGATACGTAGAAATCCTTATACTCGGCGTGACGTCACTCGCTCCGCTGCTGCTGCTGCTGCTGCTAATCTCTGCGCAATGACCGCCGCTCTCTGCTCTCTCTCTCCACTGACCGGTGCTGGGTTCGTCGAACAACTGATAACACTAATTGCAGATGTCACACATAAACTGTCACTTTCCGAATTGTTAGTTTGTATCGATCGGAATTTGTTATTATTAGTATTTAATCGTTATGAATTATTGATTCTCAGGGTTGTAATGAGTGATAATTTTTTTAAAACAACGGTGTATTAGGCTTACACCTTTCGGCTATTCTTGAAGTGTTCCACGTTAATAAGATTTACCCCAGTAGATAAATCTCTCTAAGCGGAAATCTTCTACTAACACGGAATAGCACTTAATATAATATACTGGATATTATGTAATTCACTCGCTTGATTATAATCGAACAACTCGAAAAGAGTTCCAAGGCTTAGAGTTACTTCAGATTAACCCGTTCGAACAAGAAAAACTCTTGACGAAGAGCACACGTTCACTAGGCAAAGGCTTCCGATGTACTGCCTGAAGTGCACCTGACAACGAACGAATCTGACATAATCTGACATATATCTTATGTCCCATCGGCTGGCTGTAGAATGGAATGACGTGTTGCTCTGGATCGGCTGCCGTTGTTATATAAACCGCATCTATTGCTCTGCGTATTGTCCCTCTGATTGATGTTTTCTCGCCATCTGTCTAGAGTGTTGATGTTTGTAGTTGTAGACTGTTTGTAAACGTCCGATAATTATAGTTACTGTTCCTTTTTTATTACTTGAACTAACATATTGTCCGTAATACTTTACAGTTTATAAATAAAAGATCTTGTCGATATTGGACAAACCGTATAACTATGTCTGAAGTAATTAAAATTTCGCGTCTCTGACGGACATAGCGTACCGCTGCAATTGAAAACTGATTGAAGAGTATTAAAAATTCTCGTCGCTGACGGACATAGCGTTCCGCCACGACAGAAGGCTGATTGAAGAGTTTAAAAATTGTGTCGCTGACGGACATAGCGTACCGCAGCGACTGAAGACTGTTTGAAGAGTAAATTTGGCTCTCCTGGACTGGTATTTATATTCACCAAAAAAAACCACACATGTCGCCACAGAATTCTGCAGGTCAGAAGCTGTCCACGGCGTCTGTTCCCCACTCTCGTCTAATTTCACATATTCACACATTTTCGCCAATTGCAATGTCTAATGCGGATTTCAAGGTGATCTAACATTGTCTACTTTAATTATACGTAATTACCATAATGATCGCATCATTAGTGTTACTATGCTTTAAAAATCGCACAGAATTCGCACTGAACGTCATAATTACATAGAATTCACATTGCACACGTGTCTGATTTTTATGCATTTTTAGAAGTCTTTACACTCTTTCTAATATTTATGGTTTGTTTATAATTAAATAAAACTTTAATTTAGCATCTATTCGGGGTGAGATTGCAAACTTTCAGGCTTGAACAGGCTTCACGCACACACACTATTTACTTGTGTACACGCTCTCAGCGGCAATCGCGTGATGTTCCTGTTGGTTCCTGTTCCTAAGCCAGCTTCCAATTTCATACCTGCTTGTCTATTACATATTACTAAAATTAATTTAAATATTTATTTTATTTCATATATGTGCATTACAGCATATGCTTGTATTGTCGCCATATATATATATATATATATATATATATATATATATATAACTTTAATTTATAACTAAATTTACCTCAGGCTGAAGATGGGAGAACAAGATCTCCCGAAACATGTTTCTAAAGGAAAAAATATATCTTGGGGTAAATTTAGTTATAAATTAAAGTAGGCATCAAGAAACGGACTGTAGCAGAAAGTGATTGAAATATATATATATATATATATATATATATATATGTGTGTGTGTGTGTGTGTGTTACTTTGTTCCAAGAAATGAGCCCCATATTTACGTTGTATCACATGTTATGGTTAAAATAGTGCATGCATAATGCAGCTAAGTGCTGTTCCAATGATTTAGCGTGAACTTACAAGTCACTTGGAAGATACATTTGGGTTACTAAAATTGGAGGATTTTCAAAGAAAAAAGGTATAATAATATGTCCAAATAAATCGTCAGCTCTTCGGCCAGTTCTATAAGGTAAAAACTTGCCATTACCTAAGCCACCATCTGAGTGGGAAAACTCACTATGATGAAGACTTTGATGAAGCCTGATGAAAGTATAGAATTTAGGGTCTCTGATCCTTTATGCAATCTTGAGACTCACAGACAGCTACGTCTCATTGAGCAGAAAGAACTAGACAATCTAGTTAGCGATTTTCGTCTATGCAAGGAAAAAGGTGGGCTCCTATGTTCACGATTACAGAAGTGAAATCTATAAACTAGAGACCTTTAGTATTCAGGAAAATAAAAGTTACGTGCAAGAGATGGAGATTCTATCAAAACATACAAACTATGAATAAACTACGGTAGGTTGGAACCCTCGCCTCAACACATTAGATAAGAGAGACTAAGGGAAGCAAATACGATAACCACTTACAAGCACTTCATAAGAAATAATTAACATTGGACGTTAACTTCAGAGTAAGGAAAACCAAACTAATCATAAGGAAATAATTCATAATTATTCTGTAAACTTCCTTGTATTTGAAGTTTAGCACTTGTCATAATAATCGTAATGCTTTGTCGCTTCCATGAGTCATAAAGAAGAGAAACTTCCTTAAAAAGTTAATAGTTGATGAATCATTCCGTGTAACCATTTTCAGAGCGTTGGAGGCATCCAGGTTCAGGTCCAGGTGTACAGAGCAGCAGCTTAACGTGCTCCGGTGGTCGCAGTGTCCGGGCGAACCCGATGACTGCCTGTTGCCCGCTTGTTACCACGATTAGCGATCTCGCGCTATGCAGGACTGGAACCTCCTAGATATTTATATTTGGAGGGATGGAACGATGTAATTTTTGTTGGATCCTGGACCTCGAAGAAACCCGCAACAGCAGAATGGGGGGGGGGGGGGGTGGCTTCTGAGACCTCCTCGATTTGGAGGTAGGATTGCCACAACGGGCAGGGCACCTTAAATCGCCCAGGAAAAGTCTCCGAAGGCTGCCAAGTGGCAATGTCGGGAGAGAACTTAAAAGGAGGAAGCACCTACCAAAGGCGGCACTGGGCACACCTAGGGCAAGGACAACCCCCTCTCAGTCTGTCACCGTGCGCCGGCACGGACAAGATGTTGACTGGAAGGGTGGGAGGGTGAAAGTTCGCAATGTCTGCGGAAGGGATCAGAAGATGGCTCATGGTGGGTCGTCGAGCAGCGTTTGGAGCCATCGTCGAAACAACCATTGGTGGTGGCTTGAACTTCAACTTTTACACATTTCCAGTCTCGCGTAGTGTTTTCTAGCATAGTTGCTCACAAGTCAGTTCGTCGAAACCTGGATTGATAAACTTTTCTGACCTTGTTTTTCGGACATTGTGACAGATCGTACTCAACGTAGTGTCCCTAATGTGACTTTCTAGATCATTGAGAAACGGTAAAGCTCACTTATGTGTCTTACTTGCCCTTTTTATCGAGCCACATGTTACTTAAAATAATTTTAGTGGAAGACGTGTAACCATATTTTTTTCAGTAGACAGATGTGTTGAACAAGACTACCAAGGCGCCAGCAGATGATAACAGCATTGCAATGGAAAAAGTGTGTTGAAACGTGTGAAAAGTTGACTCTGTACTACCCACTCAAATATTTGTAGGCCTACCTCCCATACACAGGTCTCCATGCTAATTGTTAATGCTTTATCGTACACGCTAATATTACGTACCTTATCTTGCAGGTTCCACACTTGTGAAATTTAAACTTTCACGCCTGATTTTATTAATAATGAACTGTGACACACACACACACACACACACACACACACACACACACACACACACACACACACACACACACACACACACACCATTATCTTCCTCTTTGTATATTTGTACGTGTGAAAACACGAGTTTATTTTTACAAGGTGTAAAATCACGTGACAATAAAATATAATATACTGCTGGCTCCGACCTTGTGACGTCATAATTGAAGACGACAATAAAACTACGGACAAACGGCGAGGAAACTTACGTAGAAGAAGGAAGGAAGATAATTATTATTGTTTCAAGGTTTCGGTTTGTCCTACTCAGCGTTATAGTAAACCTGTTCTATTCCCCTTTCTGTTCAGCTTATTTTTTCTTAGAGCGTGACATTTCTATTTACTTTATATTTGATTTGCTTATATTATTTTATTACGTAAACACGTTTTTGTTATGAGATTTGACACATAAAAATTAATTAACAGTGCCAAATTCTAATACTCTTTTGTTTACTTGTTTGTAGGAATTCAACACCTATTGTTTTGGCTTGTCCTCCTTTTCCCAACGAAACACTGCCTTTTTAAGGAATCGAAAATACAGCGTCAGAGACACGTATTGATTTCACGTTAACAGATGTGCGACCCAATGGGGAAACAAATTTACCCAGGTTTTAAAATGGATCTTTCGTTTAATAATCAATGCTATAAGGCTATATGGCCTGATACGTGTGTTATAAGTTAATAACGTAGGGTTTTCTAAGAACTACCTGATGTAGTTAGGTTATGTTTGAGTCAGATGGGAGTACTGTTCAATTTTTGAGTTTCACAACTATAATCTGTTGGCCATGTCAATTTTAGTCATGGATCAGTACGCAATAGACAACGTATTAATATCATTAAAACGAATTATAAAATCAATGTTCTGTGCAAGATAGTTTTTGCAGACGTCGAGACTTTTTTTGTTCCGCGTACCCTCAGACTTTGTAATCAGACCCTCAGACTCATTTAGCCTACGTGGAATCAGACAAACAGTTACACAGTATAATGTGTAAATTCGTGAAAACTGGGCTTTCAAAAAGTTCACAGACCTGCTTGGTTCATCTCGTAAACCCGACAAAATCGCTGTGGTTCGTGAAACTGTGAAGAGTAATTCAGTAATTCCACGCCGTTAGAGGTACGGTTAACGGTGATCGCTTCCGCACAATGATAAATGACTTTTGCGGCAGAATTGATTGACATGGATTTAGACGATAAGTCGAATCAACAGGACGGCGCAACATCTGACGAAACGATGAGTTTATTGCGAACAAAATTCAGAGGCACCATTCTTTCGGGAAATTATGATGTCGATTGGCTGGCAAGATCGTGGGATTTTTCACCGCTAGATTATTTTCTTTGGGGATACTTGAAAAGCAAGACACACGCCAGTCTTTCAACGACCTTGAAGACGAGATTCGAAGCTTAATTCGTTAAGAGTGGACGTCAAAATATGATAAGATGGCACTGAAAATGTTGTTAAAAGGGTGCCTATTTGTAAAGTAGCTGTGCTTCTTTTCCCGATTTATGTTTTACATGATTGTAATTAGTCGTGCTATTAGTTGAAAAATATGTAAACCTTTTAACATTGAAAATGTTTATAAGGACGTTTCGCACAATTGCGGCCGATCGCTGGTGCGTGATCCAAAATGGGAACCGGTGAGTTTCCATTGAAACTACTTCTTTGTTGTCAATAACGTAGAAAATTTTGAATTTTTTGGTGAGTTTCAGTGCCATATCCCCTTAAATTTATCGTAAGGTAGTACATCAGACAAGAATTTATTACGGAGCGATGGATCAGGAGGAAGCGAGTGGAAGTACGGCTCAGACTTCCACCGACTCGAGTGTAGAAGGAACTAATTTGGCGGAAAAGCTACAATTGGAAGCAGAACGTCGAAAACGAAAGCTCGAACATTGCCGAGTTATTTCATTGAAGACGAATTATTTCGTTTATTCGACGCCGCTCTTTTGCGCTTTAACGTTTATAGCATGCGCAGCTATACGTCACGTACCAATGACTTATACTGGAGCCCGTTAATTATATGTGGTGATTTTAACTACAACTTGAAACTGCCCGAAGCTGGAAGACTGCTCGCATATTTGGAAGAATTTTATTCGGTACGTTTAGCATCTGATCGAAATATCATAACCACTCGTAATGGTACTACGATTGATGTGTATTTTATAAGTTGCGGCCAACCGAAGTGGTCCCATACGTTTCATATTTCACTACTCATCGTCTGATGATTATACTTCAAAGTGAAAGATGAATCTCAAGAAGAACAGCGAGCTTTTCTCCGTGCGCGCTTATGAATGCGACTACATTTAACTTATAATCTATTGGTGAATGAAGAAAAATAAATATATATATTTTTTAGATTTACTGAAGCATTTTCAATGCCCTTCTCTGTGCATTGCACTTGTGCAATACCTGTACATTTTTGTTTTAATTTATATGTATTTTATTTAAGAAAAATACCCAGTAACTCTTATCGGAAAATCTTAAGTTTTGGAGATCGAAGTATTACCATCGATGTTGCCCAAACTCTCAAAATCCATAGATTAAATGGTATAATCTATCCATAGATCTGTAAGGTGTACCAGCCCCTTTTACCTCAGAATACGGTACATTTTTTACACTTTAACTATCCTATAAAGCAGTGGTTCTCAACAGGTGTTGACACTACTGTGCCGGGAGATTCGCTAAGTGTGCCGCGAAAGTTCTGTAGCTTTGTCATAGTGCTGGCAAAAGTAATTAAAATAAAATTACTCAGTATATATTTTGGAAAAGGACCAAGAGAAAAATGTTTAAGGATTTCACATATTAAATTTACATGAGATTTATTTGTCAATGCTTTATAATAAAAGGTATGAGTTGTTAATGAGACACTTGAGCTTGTCGTTTTACACAACACGTCGAATTCGTGATGGAATTGAGGATAAACACACAGGTATTTCCTGTAAAACTAATTTAAGTCTCTCGCATTTCTTATTTTTTATGTTTGTTAGTGATGAAAAGTAGGTGGTAGAAAATTGTAATTGCTTCTACTGCTATTACTAGGTACTATTTATTCGCTAACATCCAAAACTTGAGAAGTGGTGGTTTACCATATGTCAGTTGAAGTGATCGGTCTGACTTGTTCTGCGAGTTGTTCTTTCTCCAGAGAGAGGTCGATGGTGAATTCTTGGGAAACAGCAAAATAATCAGCACGCACCCAATCATACCTGGCCACAGCGATGGGGGAGGACTTGTTGCCAACTCGTACCATAGTGTGCCGCGGAAACTAACTACTAAAGATAGCGTACCGTTAACCAAAAAAGGTTGAGAACCACTGCTGTAAAGAAATATGACGGGCGCATGCGGTACGGTTAATATTAGCTGGGATAATTATTTTTTTGAACTTAAAAATATTCGTCGATGCGTGAATAATGGCACCGACACTTTCTAAAAATAAAAAAAGTAAGTAGTAGTATATGTACTATTACGTCTGAAAAAAGGGCCTGTATTATTCTACTCTTACTATAATGAAAAGTAAACAAATTTTTGGTTAATAAAAATAGAAGCTCTGTTTTCTCTAAATGTTCCTTGCTTTTTATAATTGCAGGAGTAAAACAAAAGTTACCTCTGTGTATCAGTCCATATTTACTTATTTTTACAGAAGTGCGTCAAGCTGTAATTGGCACATGGTGACAGCTTAGCTAGGAACGATCCTGATTATTCCGTGTATCAAGTAGAATGTGAAAGTCCGTAGACATTAAAAATGTCCATAAACCGTAGATATTAAAAAAATTAAAAAAAATTCGAGATGTAAGTTATTATTTTAATTATTTCACTTACTAGTAAGTAGACCGTAGCAAAGTCTGAAGAAAACTAAATGCGAAGATAGAATTGAAGCATTGTGCGGATATAACGGTAATTATCGTATGGTTTTACGGTTTTGAATATTAGGAAAAGTAGTAAAAATTGTACACAACTCTGAGACGGTTTGAAATGAGTTTTTGAGTTATAACTCCGCCCCTACAAGCAGATGAGATTTCAATTTTCGGCGTATGGAACAGTGAATATTGAGGCGATAGTTTCGATAGCGAACTCTAGGACTGCACCCTGCGACGGTTGAATCTAGCTCTGACGGTTGTTTCTGACCTTCTGCATCTAGTGTAGCTCTCGCGCTCGGAAGGTTTACATGCGAAGCGCTTTGATGTAATAACGTGTTCTTAGAACATGATTCTGTCCGTGTAGCCCAGATTGTCCCATTAGTAAAATGATGTTTTGTTGCTCAGTCCACGTTTCTTCAACTTTGCCAAAATTAGCATTCAGAAACTGCAGCCTGTCACCTCAGTGAAGCTGACCCGTGGTGTTGTCGTCATTCTGCTGTCATTGTAGGTCTTTGTGTAAATGGTACAAACACTGTCAACAACTCCAGTATGTTAAGCTAAAAACTTAATTACGACGGATAACAGTTGCTTTGATAGCCGATGTAGGTCTAAACGGTTTCAGCGAGACTTCTATACCGATGCTGTGGGGCCTGTGGCTTCGCTTATGATACGGAAGTAACCAGGAGTCATAATCGTCATCATCATCTTCACACCACGGCATGGGCAAGGTACTGCCTGCTCCGCCTTCAAAAATCCTCCAGCCATCTCTTCCTGGGTCTATCACACACCTGTGTCCTATAGGTTTGTATTTCCAGACTTGCTTGGCCAGTCTGGAATCTGACATTCTTTCTAAGTGTTCTTTCCACTGTTTTTGTAATCTTTTAACTTTTCATTCAAGTAAAAACTTGTAACTTTTCTCTTATGGCCTCATTCCTTATACGGTCAAGTTTAGAACACCTTTTAACTTCTCTTAAGAATGCCATTTCCGAGGCCTGTACTTTACTGTCTTGTTTCTTGATTGTGTCCATAATTCACACCCATAGGACAGTACAGGGACTGCCATAACTTTGTAGAACTTTAATTTTGTATCTCGACGTACTTTTTTTTTTTTTTTAAATACGGTTTATTGTTCACAGATCGTCCGGAACTTACCTAACTTAACATCAATATCATAATTCCTATCATAGCCAATATAATTTCCCGAATAATTAAACTGGGTCACCTGTTCTAGAATTCGCCATTTTCTCCGTCCGGCAGTGTTCTTTGAAAGTTGCGAGTAAATTACCTTAATTCCCCATTGTACGGTACCAGCCTATAAACGGGTAAGTCGTATGGAGGGGCTGGCTCCATCAGTCCCAGTAACATTTATTCAGGATTGTCTTCCACTAGTCTTTGATGCCCCAACACCCAACTGCAAGGCAATAGGACGCAGTATTACAACCGACTAAATCCAGCTAAATTCCCGCCTGTAACATCAAAGATAAGCCGGTCCAGGATCATTTCCCTTACCCCGTAACTTGGTACTGGTGGATACTACACCTCTCCACTAGGAATATTTATCCGGTCTAGATCCGTATGGTTCTAAAGTAACCAGAGGTAAGGAAGCTAATTTAAAAGTACAGAAGATAGGGGTTTTGCCAGATCTTTAATTTAAACATTCGGGATTAAGATTCCTAATGCTAAAAAAATGCGGATTTTTTTAAAGGAAACCAAGACGTGAGGCAATACTATTTTGCTACGGCAAGGACGCAATTCAATCTCAGGGATACAATTTACAAAACGTTTTGGATGATTTAGTTTTATTACAGTGATAAAACTTGTTTTTAATTTTTAATTGTACTTTTCAGACGATTTAATCTGCAAAGAGTTCCGTGTTTAATGAGTTGGTAAAATTTCAAGACAATAAAAATTGGTTTGAACGCAAATCCGATTTATAAAGCTGATCATTTCTCGCTACAGACCATTTAAGATTCATTCAATAAGACATTCTCTCTGTAAAGTAGAGAATGTCAGTACTCTCAACCGCATGAAACCAATTTAAAAATACTTTATCATATTCTGTGTGATTCATCAAACCTGATTTTATGTGTATAGTAATTTATAAGGAAACCGAAGTCAGTGGATTTAGACTTTACTCATTTGACTATTACATTCATTTAATATTGAATATTGAACTGAAACTTTATTAGATGTCTCAAAATTGGGATTCAGTATTGCCTTGAGAGGGGATTAAAACTGTCTCTAAAACTTGGATGTCCCGCAAAATTCGAGACATCGGGCAACGCTGATTGGTATTAAAACTGTATTTGATTTAATACAATATCAAAATATAAGGAGTCAACTATGAGTTTTAATTACTTGGGACTGAAAATTATGCCTAGTTGGACAGTTTAAATTTAGCCATTAGATATTGAAATACTAAAGGTATACAGGCGACAAGTTTATTTCAAGGCATATGTGGAACAAATAAAACGGCAACAAGAGATGGTTAGACAACATAATAATAAGCATAATTAGGTTTAACTCTGAGATATAGACAATACAAGTAACGGGATAATTCCTGAGTGCCAAATAAATGGACTTTTATGGGTGAGCTGCCGGAATTTCAAAAAGAGACAGGGCCACGATGAAGGAGACCCAGAAGTAATGGCGACTATAGCCAGGGAAAACTGAGCGACGATTTATAGCCAGGGTCAACTTTAACCCCACAATTTACCAACTACATAAAAACTACATAGGCCTATTTGCTACATAATGACGTGTACAAAGATGACCAAAAAAGGATTATCAAAACAAGTCCTGCGTTGCACACTAAAGGAAGGAGAAGAGAGGAAGAGTTAATACGGAAATGAAAAAAAAACGACATTAGAAACAAAATTGTGGCTAGATATTAAAAAATAGAGATCACAAATTAGAGGGCACACAAATTACAGATTTAGAGATTTTAAAAAACCACACACGCACAATACGTTTTTAACTTGGTGCAGTTCATTTTCTTGATGTAAATAACTTAATATTTTAAAAATAAAAAAAAAAATCAATATGTTTTCATGCTTACTTGAGACAAATTTCGAGCACCATGCAGTACGTTAATAATCAGGCATGTTGATTTACTGCCTGGTGAAGCATTTGTGCTTTGGTCGAATACTGTTGTTGACCAATATAGGTACATAGTTTTTGTTCATTATTCATCATTTGTTTTGTTGATACATTCATTTTGATATTGTCTCCAATATTTAGCCTTTTAAAAATTGCGACATGTCTTACATATAATACTGAGAAATATACACAATATAGAATATACGTATAAGATATTTTATATAAAGTTATTGCGACCGTATAGTACCTGCTTTATCAATATAAAAAAAGTCCACAGTGAAAGTGTAATATATATATATAATAAAAAAAGTCAGTCCAACAGAGAACGATGCATTATAAGGTCTCCTTGTCAAACTCTTACTTATCTGTTCCGGTGTTGTAGAAGTGTGGCCAAGGAAGGGAATGAAGCCTTAACAGGTGGTAAGAGTTTAATATCCATGTCAGTCAAAGTTTGAAATGTTAAATGTATAGATGATGTCAGCTGCTCACAGAAGAGTTGTAATGAGCCATATATAGAAGTACCAAGCCAAAGGAATCCAATTTTTTTCTGTACACGATCTGTTCTTTCTTTGGCCTATTGTATAACGTCTTTTTCGTATCTGTCATTGAGCAGACCTCAGTTCATTTTTTAATGAAATCGTTCACGAAGTACAAGATGACCGATTTAAATCCGGTCGGCCATAAAAGCTATTTAACAGATTTTTAATTTATTTAATCTGAACTTTCTACCGGATTCCTTATCCTTTCAGATTTAAGCAACGCGTCCTTCAGTCTAAACTTAATCCTGCCAATCTGATTTTGTGATTGAGTCTAACGAATTCTGGTACCAGACTTTGTAAACGACACGAGGCGAACTAGAATCGCGTCTACATTTCCTAATCCACTTCAGTAGCAGAGATCAGTACTTTGAGCTGCACTGGCCTCGACATGTATTGTGTTAGTTAGATAGTGTTGGGAAACACACGTTGTGTGCTTACACACGAGTGACTAAAATGATTTTGTAATAGGTGTGGAGTCCAACACTGATAAGCCGAGAAACCACAGCACGTGGTCCCTTCGGTTTTGTTAGTAATTAATCACTTTTGTGTACAAATTTCAATGTCGTTTGTTCTCGTCCGTATTTTTTCGACAAAAAACTAAGATTAAATCTTTTTAAATCGTCATTGTTATGGACACTGTATCCATATGTTTATCTTAAGTAAAGCTCCAAAAGACATTGGTTTTCGACGACAAGTTTTAATTTTTAATTCGATGAAACAGATAAAATAGGCTATAGGCCTATATAGACTGCACGGTAACCTGGGACTGAAGTCCATAATAAGTTCTGTTATAATCTCAAGAGGAAAAGCAAACATTTTTGAAACGTAATTGATGTATACGTTTTTTAAATATTACGAGACATTAGACATTAGATTATTGTATTTAAATATTACCAGACATTAGACATTAGATTAATGTATTTAAATATTAAAAACAACACTGTAAAACTGATTTTCTTCGTAATCCCTCATTCGCTTGTAAGCCGTAAAACAATATGCATTTCGTTAAATTTATTTTTATTGCACCAGTCTGCGCGTGTGCGAGTGCTAGTGTTGTACTAAGCGCTCTTCTCAACGTAATACGTTTGTGACGTCTTTGCAAGGTTGTCGATGACGTCCATAAGAGCCTTGTCTGTCGAGTACCAGTGTTAAGACAAATAACACGCTGGAGAGCAGAGATATGAAGACTGGTTAGACCGGACTAGCAAGTTGATGTTTGGGGGGAGAGAGAGAGAGAGAGAGAGAGAGAGAGAGTGAGAGAGAGAGGAGTATCAAGTTGATGTTAGAGAGAAAGAAATAGAATGGATACAGAAGAGAAATTTAAAGAATGCGCGGACATAACGTCACTTACTACCATTTACCGCTACTACTAATACTACTACTACTACTCTACTACTAATGTTTAGTGCTACATTAAGTCAGCTATTGTCACTGCTAATTCCACTGTCAGTTATTATGAATGCTTTAAGTATTAAGTATTGTGTATTGCTAATTTGCTAACGACAGTACCAGTGTTAAACGTAGGGGCTAGCGTTATTGTTAATATAGCTTCTTGGATTTCGTTGTCCATGACGTGTCCGTTACTTAACTAAATATCACTATAGTATTGACGACTCGGAACACTAAGTTTTTTATAAGTAAAAACGTAAAGTTTTACCTTACAGTCTAAACCTGCTTTCACCATTAGAAGGCTTCATCAGAGGCTGCCATAGGTAGCGTTGTCCGTCTTGTTGTTGGCGACGGGATAGTTTTTCGAAAGATCGAAGCTGTGTGTGTGTGGTGAGATGTGTTCGAATAATGCGTGCGATTTGAATTGTGTCTGTTCATTTAGGATGTCGTTTTTATTTGTTTTGTGTGTTTGTATATTTCTAATTGTTCTAGAGTGTCTAGTTTTCGGCCTTTTGTGTGTACGTGTAGAATGTTCATGTTATTGTCGATGTTTTTATATTTGTGGTTTGCTTCAATGAGGCGGTTTGCAAAGGTAGATTCTGTAGTGGTGTGGAGTGCTTTTTTGTGTTCAATGTATCTCTGTTTGAAGCTACGTCCTGTCTGGCCTATGTAGAATTTATTGGAATTTGAGCAATTTAGCTTGTATACACCGGGTAGATCGAATTTGTTTTGTGCTTTGGGCATGCGTTTTGATAGTGTGTGTTCTGTTTTGTTAGTAGTTTTGTAAGCGATTCTGTATCCTGCTTTTTTGAATTTGTGGGCAATTTTTTCAGTTTGTTTGTTGATGTATGTTAGTGTTATGAATTTGTTGTTTTCTGTCTTTGTCTGTTGTTTGTTTTGTGTTTTGTGTAGGAGTTTACTGACTATTGTTCTGTCATAACCGTTAGATTCTGCTAAATATTTTATCGTGTTTAGTTCGTCTTTGTAGTCTATTTCATCTAAGGGGATGTTGTTAAGTCTATGTATCATGGTTCTAAAAGCAGCTAGTTTGTGTTGTATTGGGTGATTGGAGGTGTTGTGTATTAGTGTGTCAGTTGTAGTTGGTTTTCCTGTATATACTGAATTTGTGCCTGTGTTCTAGTTTTGTGATGGAGAGGTCTTAGAAGTTTATGGTATTGTTGTGTTCGTATTCGGCAGTGAAGGTTATGTTTTTATGTATTTTGTTTATGTGCGTTAGTAACTGTTCACATTGTCTTTTGTTTCCCCTGTATAGTATTAGAATGTCATCAACGTATCTATGCCAATATAGTATTTTATGCGAGTGTCTGTCATTGTTTGTGAGTATTTTTGTTTTTTCTAAGTGTTGGAGGAAGACTTCTGCTAGAATGCTGGATATGGGGGAGCCCATGGGTAGGCCATCGTTCTGTGTGTAGTATTTATTGTTATAAGTAAAGTAGTTTTGTTTTGTGATAATGTTCAGAGTTTCTGTTATTTCATTGATAAGTTCGTCTGGTGTGTTGTTCTGTTTGAGTTTGTTTTGTAGGATGGTGATTGTTTCAGAGATTGGGATGTTTGTGTACAGGTTTTTGATGTCAAAGGAGGCTAATGTGGCATTATGGGGGATGTGTATGTCTTTTATTTTTGTTACTAGGTCTGTAATGATCGAAATTTTAAAAAATTTTAATTCCTCGATCAAGTGACACGTTCCCACACTCAAGTCGACGGACACAAGCCCAGGTCGTAAATAATGACGAATCAGGGGCACGTCAAACCCGACGACAGTGCGAAGACAAAGAAAAAACGTCTGAGCACCGCACACAATAAGTATTTCAGGGCGTCGCTGACAGCTAGCCGTTTGTCACAATTTACAGCACCCAACAATCTGAAACAAAGACTTCGTACAGCTGCCGAGTTACACGGAATCGAGATGGAACGCCTGCTGTGGAGGTGAAGCGTAACTGCACAATTATGAAAGACTTTACTATGTTACAAAAGGAGTACAGAGCAATTTTAACGGAGAGATAGACAATAGACGTAACTCAGTGAATACTGCCAGTGCATCCTGCACAGCGTGAAAACAAACCTTTGACAGTTTACTGAGATTTACGACTGGAAAGTATGGAGGTCGACCAGAATGACGCCAACGAAGGGTTGATAATCGGCGGAACGGACAACGAGTAACTTAAACAATTAACCAAGACTCTGGAGTCTGTTAACAAAAGCTCAGTCAGAACCTTAGGGAAAGTCTAAACAAAGGATAACAGAATGCCATGAAATTGCCCTAGTTTCTTAGAATCCGTGCGACGCTCGTCACATGAAACACTCCGGGGATGACGACGACCAACCAGCGTCAAGCATCTTCTAAGACAGCTCGTGGAGAGAGTAGGAAGGGTTCGGACGACGAATCGTGAAACAGAGGATGAGATCTGCAGAAGAGTAGGAATTTGTACGACTAATCAAGAATCCGAGAAGGCGTAGAAATCCAAAACTTAGACTTATGGGTAAGATGTTTCAATAAAACTGTTTGGCGAAGACGCGGAGCGGGCAGTCAGTCAGTTAATAGTCGCAGTTAATAGTCAGTCGGTAGTCAAGAGTATGTAGTTAATAGTAGCAGTTGATAGTCGCAATTAATAGTCAGAAGTTAGTACATACGATAGTCAGACGGTTGATTATGTCGGAACAGTAATACGGTTCGTGATAGAAACAGTTTGTGCGACCGACCGAATTCACAAGTTAGTAAATTCATAAGTGAACAGAGACATCGATATAATCACACTTATACACAATTCTGTGCGGGAAACATAAACTATAAGTGCGCACGGGACTTGATACCTCAACTGACGCGCACATAATAACATACTAATTAACATTTTAAAGTAGAACAGTGTGTGACACTTCAAACATTCTCACATTACAGTGCATCACCATGTTGAACGATTAATTAAATGAACTGTATCATACAATAAAAAAAACACAGTACGCGATACATCCAGATAGACGGAACAGTTAACCAGGCACACAAACACGGCAAATTTTCAGAACAATTCAGTCTAATGACAACATTAACACCTCACTATTTGAACTCCGGACACTCGACATCAGCGGGTTACCACAACACCGTACACCTGACGGGGGTGGAGATTCTGTGAAGTGAAGTGATTAGTGCTCTTCGTAACAGTGATTATGATCTTCGACGAACCATCTAGAAGGTGTCTTCTCACGACGGCGGAATAATGGATAAACACTCTCAAAAGATAAGCTTTATGTCTACTTAACCTTAGTAGTATATACTACTGTTCTGTTGTCTCTTTTCAAAGAACTAACCCCAAGAGAATAAATATATATGAATCATATGAATCATAAAATCTATAAAATAACACTAACGTAATTCGTCATCTGAGAATAATGAACGCATTTAGGTAGGAATAAGTATAATTGTTGATTGTTTATTATTCGCATATGTTTTTTTTATATATGTGCATTATTTACTCCATTTGAATGTACCATGTGTTTATGTTTCAGGAAACATCGTATAAATTGTATTTTATATCATGTATTTAATATGTATGTAATTTGCAGGATATAGTTACTTACTTAAGTAACAAGTGTAATAAATAAGTAGATAATTTACAGTATTCTTGCGTTCATTATTGAAATTTAACCTTTATTATTGATGTATTTCATTCTAAGTATTACACTAAAAATCTCACAACTTATGCTAAACATCAATGGATACAATAAACTCGACCATTGAAACGTCTAATTAATAGACTCATAAATCGTATTTAATTTAGTCACTGTGTTGAGTCTAATCTGACGAATAGAAACAATTTTAGATATATCAAATTTAACGTATAACATAAATCTTTAATTAATATGATTCATAATTGTTGAGTAATTAATCCACGCAGATAATTAGCACAGATTAATATTCACTAAATGTAAATGGTGTTCACAATTAATTACCACAGATGTAAATTACATTTACACCACTAAATGTAAATGGCGTCCAACTTCAGGGCTAGGTACCTGTGAGGAAGTGATAATTCATATAATTTACCACTAATCCCATTTACTAAATATAAATCATTTACATCATTAATGTAAATGGCTGCACAACGCGTGGCATTAAATGTAAATGGCGCCCATCGCATGGCAAAAGAGAGCAGACAGTAGTATTTAGATTAGTTAAAATAATATAGTACGTAAGATATTAAATAAGTGTAAGGTTAGCTTGACTGGTAAATGATAACGCGAAGCAAGGCGAAAATGGCTAGCGGTAGTTCTGATAGCATGGATTTTGACGTTAACAACCAGTTGGGCGCACCCGACAACAGCGAAGAAAATTCAGTCGAACCGAATATGACTGAGGAGACGTCAGAGGTCAGAGCGCGGGGACAGGAGTCACAGCAACCACAAGAGTCCCAGCAATCACATGAAGAGGCATCACTACGTTCATTGTTGATGGACTTCATGCGCACGAATAATGAAAGCTTCAAGATGATGAATCAGAAATTCGATCAACAAAACGAGAAGTTCAACATACTAGAAAACAAATTAGATCAGCATAAAGAAGAAATCAATCTGAAATTCGAGCAACAGAAGGAGGAAATTAAAGAAGAAATCAATCAGAAATTCGATAAAATTAATGAAAATTTTAATAATCATAAGGAAGACGTCAAGCAGCAGATGGCCGAACAACTCACGCTTATACGATCAGAAATACGTGACCATAAGACCAGTTGCGACGATAAGATAAGTGAAGTCCTAAAGAAACAAGAGGACGCTACAAGAGAAATAAAAGATGACACCAATAAGAAGTTTGAAGAAATGTGGGAAGCTCGAGAGTCGGACCACCAAGAACTCAAAAACCTAGCACAGACCACACAATCGAGTATAAAGAAAGTCCATAATAAGCTCGAACTACACGTCAATAGTAATCAGAAGAAGCAGGAAGAACTGAAGACCGAATTATACCACACACTGCGACAGCAGCAACAAGAGATAGGTGAAGCCAACCACACATTGCAACAGAAAATCGATGAAGTAGACGGCCGACAAAAGACGACCGAACAGAAGCTCGACGAAAACGTTAAAGAAAAAACAACCCGCATCCAGGAACTCAGGTGTCAAGTAGAGAGACTGCGGCGACAGATCACCGATGGGGAGTCTGGGCCTCACAGAACAGTCAACGGACAAATACAGGTTGAATTGAAGTATGACGGAACCGACAGATTCCCGATGGAGTTCCTAAAGGAGTTGTCGGAGTTTCAAGAATCCTATTACCCGAGCAGCGACATCAGGTGGATCGGCAAACACCTAGAGAAGGACGCAAGTATATGGTGGCGTGTGATCCGGGACCAGATAAATACCTTCGAAGAATTCAAGGAGGCATTCACTCTGAAGTATTGGGGGTTGGAACGACAGGACATTATCCGCGACAACCTTGAGTACGGCAGGTTTGAATGGCAGGGACCCGTCACAGCTATACAGTACGTCGAGAGGATCCTTTTGGAGAGTCGACAGTTAACTCCAGCGTTGACCGACCGCCAATTGATAAGAAAAATCTCGAGGCACTTTGGAAGGGACTTGCAGATCGCCGTTATAACACGCGGGATCGTCACCATACCCAATTTCGAAGCCTTGATCACTGAATACACTAGCATTCAATCAAGCAATGCAGGAAATAGACGTGCGCAATATAGGATAACGAACGAAAGGGAAACCGGAACTGTCGATCGTCCCAGTGGTAACTTTGTCAACAAGAACGAGGGTGAGAGGAAACCAGTTTGGCAAGGACGGGCGCACGGCGGTAACCGTTACGAGAATAAATCACACGGAGTGGTAAACACCGTCGAATACCTGAACTCCAAACCGAGTACAAGTCAGGCAAGCGACGACAGCAATTCAAGGTCGAACAATGACCAGAACAAAAAAAAAAACACCCCTACACAGCGAACGACATAGTTTTTGACGACAACAAAAACAACCCCACTAATAATGTCAATATCCTGGTACCTGACTTAAGAGATGACCTACTGAATGAATGTGATGAGGACATCACGAAACAGATTAAAATGTCCCGAAATAATCATACAATTTAACAATAACATTAAAGTTTTAGCACTTGTCGACACCGCCTCAGTTATTAATGGGTTGTCAGAAGAATGGTTCAACGCAAACAAAAGGGACATTGAACCATATGAAATTTTACCCATGACGAACTCTCTAATCATTAGTGCTGTTGGGAACAAGTCCAAGTTAATTAGAAAACAAATACTATGCGACATAGAAATTGACGGGATCAAAAATGAGTGTGTCTTTCTAATAATACCTGACCTTATTAAACAATGTATATTAGAGATAAGTTTTTTACAGGAGGTAGGATGTCGTATCGACATTGGCAGTAAGAAAATAGAAATAGTGAATGCGGCTGATGAAGAGGTGCACGCCGTACCCATCATGAACATGGAACTAATTGATAATGGAGAAGAAGAAGAAATCTTGAGGAGCATCGACGAGAAGATATCAAACATGGACTGTCAAGACGAGGAGATATTGGGGAATTTGAGGGAAATACTTGTTAAGAATAGAAGAGTGTTTAGGGAATGCCCGGGGAGAATAGACGGATACGAGCATGAGTTTCAAGTTACGGACAGTACGCCCTACTTTCAACGGGGTTGGCCTGTACCACTTGCTTATCAGAAGAAAGTAAAGGACGAGATAGATAGAATGCTGCGATACGGTGTGATTGAACGTTGTACAAGCCCGTTCATAAATCCACTCGTAACAGTCATTAAAAGAGATGGAAGGGTCCGTCTATACCTGGACGCAAGAAAGATAAACGGCGTTACTATTCCCGACTATGAAGGCGTTTCTCCAATAAACGAAATCTTGGCAAGATGCAGCGAGATGCGATATCTATCTACTGTCGATTTGTCGAGCAGCTTTTGGCAAGTACCTTTGAAGGAAGAGTGCAGGAAGTATACCGCGTTCATGTATGAGGGAAGGTGCTACCAATTCACCGTCACACCATTCGGCCTTAGTACCAGTTCTGCGGCACTAACACGCGGATTGGATACGGTCTTAAATGAAAATGTTAAGAAAAACACATTAATATACGTAGACGATTGTCTATGCTATTCTGACGATGTTAAAACACACTTAGAACATTTAGAGGCATTATTAAATAATCTAAACGAAAATAACTTAACCGTCAACCTAAATAAGTCGCAGTTTTTCAGGAAAGAAATATCGTATCTCGGATACCAACTAACAACACGCGGCATCCAAGCTACGGAAGAGAAAGTGAAAGCCATTATGGACTTCCCCAAGCCCAAGAACCAGAAACAGTTAAAGGGTTTCCTAGGCCTCACTAACTTTTATAACCGTTTTACTAGCAAATATGCGGAGACAACACAACCCCTCCATGAATTATTGAAGAAGAATCACAAATTTGTATGGACGGATGAATTAAACGACTGCTTTGACAGAGTCAAAAACCTATTTATTGACGCTGTAGTTTTGAGATTTCCGCGCCCAGACCAGAGGTATTATATACAGTGTGATGCAAGTGATTACGCATACGGAGGACAACTTTACCAGCTCGATGAAGACGGGGAAATCGGCGTAATCGCCTTCACTAGTAAGACATTCAAGGGTGCTGAGCGGAACTACTATACTACAGAAAAAGAGCTTTTAAGTATTGTCCGATGCTTAGAAAAATTCCGAATATACGTTCTCGGACAACCATTAACAATCATCACCGACAACAAGGCGTTGACATTCTTAAACAAATGCCATCTAAATAATTCTCGGATTACACGATGGATCCTTGCAGTGCAGGAGTATAAGTTCGACATAATTCATTGCAAGGGTAAGGAAAACATCGTAGCCGACATCTTAAGTAGATATCCACACGATGAAAAATTCGAAGAGATTCACGACAACACACATGAATATTTAGTTAACCACATAACCGTGAAAATGAGACTTGAGGTGCGGAAGTTAATCCAAAATATTGGAAAGCACCAGATGGAAGACGATAAGCTAAAAGCGATCATCACTAGATTTAAGGAGGGAAATATAGACCCTAAATTAACTAAATTTTATAAATATGTTAACGATAAGTTGTATAGGCGACAGCGGAATGAATGGAAGCTGTATGTTCCTAGCAACATATCTGGGGACATAATTGCTGAAATCCATCATATGTTCGGGCAATTAGGAACAAAAAAGTGTATTAAAATGATCCAGGAACCTTTCACATTCGACCGGATGTCAAAGAAAATAAAAACGTATATAAAAACCTGTGACCTATGCCAGAAGTGAAAAGATACCAACAACAGAGAGCTATTTGGTGGCACACGCGCTGTGATACCTACAGCCAAAGGAGATCTGGTAAGCGCAGATTATTATGGACCCCTACCGACAGGAACGGGTGGAGTCAAATATTTATTAGTCATAGTGGATAATTTCACGAAATATGTCAAATTATTCACCCTCCGGAGAGCAACAACCACTACGACGTTGCGGAGAATAAAAACGTATTGCGAACTATTTGGACGTCCGCGGACCATTTTGACGGACAACGGAACACAGTTCACCTCCAGGAGATGGGTCAACGGTCTAAAGGAGTTGGACATACAACCAAAGTTTACTGCAATACGTAATCCATGAACCAACCTTGCCGAGCGGATTAACCGGCAACTGGGAAACTTGTTTCGCATTTTCATAAGTGACCAACACACTAAATGGTCCCAATACGTAAAAACGATTGAAGCGTGTCTAAACGAGGTGTACCACGAGACGATCGAAATAACCCCTCATGAAGCACACCTCGGCACGAAACCTACACGAGCATGGGAGCAATGCTTGGACAAAGGAGTCATTAGCAGCGAAGGAAAACGCGAAAACAATATATTTGTGAAGATAAAGGAGAAGCGGGAGAAGCACGCGAAACGCTGCAATGAGAAGAAGAAAATCACAAAATTTGCGATTGGCGACAAGGTACTGGTGAGAGCATTCCACCAATCCGACGCTGCATCAAAGAGAATTGACAAGTTCTTCGAACTTTTCGCAGGACCATATAAAATCAACCGCATCATCGGCGAGGCCACATATGAGCTCGTGGAGTGCGATAGCGGGAAGATGAGAGGGAAATTTAACATACGGCAGATTAAGGCGTATCATGAGCCAGCGAACGGAAGTATAGATAACACGAGTGGTAGCGACGACTCCCGGCGACCAGCAGAAGACACAGGTTAGGTAATTTGCTCGCGCGGCCAGTCCAGCTAACCAAATAATGATGTGCATTTTACTATGTTGTGTTTAGTCTGTATTTCAATGCTAACTGCGTTTATGATCATCACATATTTGTCATTCGTTATGTTAACTAGACATATAAATATCAACATATACAGAAAGTGATTCGTGAAGTGTGCCATGTGTCAGAAGGACATTGTGATACTATGACACAGGACACCAAAGACGTTAATAATTATGAATAATAACTTGTTAAAATGTAGAGACTCGAATAATTTGTTTATGTAATTAATAATTCAAAATGGACGATTGTTTTATAACTTTAAGAGTATGCATCACGAAGTATGCTGATTCCTTAACTGTTTAATTAATATGTATGTTTCTTTTATCAATGTAATCATTTATAATATGTTACGAATTTATCATATGTATATATTTGTTAGTATCAACTGTATTCTTGAGACAGTAATAACAAGTTTAAAAGTATTTTATTGCTATATAGGTCATCGACGTAAGATCGATTAATATAATGGGTAGCTAATCTACAGCTTATCTAGTACATTGTATATAAACAGTAACGAAACAAACTGTCGAATGGACAAACGTCCATGTCTTAAATTCAATTATTTACTCGAAATCGTATTGTACAGTCCGCATGTGGACAGACAAAGTGTAAAAAATGCGTTCATTCACTCAGATGTGCGGCAATAAATTCATATGACCATATAAAACATTAAGATGGGGAATAACAATTAATTGCTTCCTATGAGAGATAGATGTCAGTCAACCATGTCCATTCCGAAGCAGACATCCACGACTGGGACAGAGCGCAGAAATTGGATCAGATGTCTCCCGAAGTCCAACATCCAATCCAATTTGGGGACAATGTAATGATCGAAATTTTAAAAAATTTTAATTCCTCGATCAAGTGACACGTTCCCACACTCAAGTCGACGGACACAAGCCCAGGTCGTAAATAATGACGAATCAGGGGCACGTCAAACCCGACGACAGTGCGAAGACAAAGAAAAAACGTCTGAGCACCGCACACAATAAGTATTTCAGGGCGTCGCTGACAGCTAGCCGTTTGTCACAATTTACAGCACCCAACAATCTGAAACAAAGACTTCGTACAGCTGCCGAGTTACACGGAATCGAGATGGAACGCCTGCTGTGGAGGTGAAGCGTAACTGCACAATTATGAAAGACTTTACTATGTTACAAAAGGAGTACAGAGCAATTTTAACGGAGAGATAGACAATAGACGTAACTCAGTGAATACTGCCAGTGCATCCTGCACAGCGTGAAAACAAACCTTTGACAGTTTACTGAGATTTACGACTGGAAAGTATGGAGGTCGACCAGAATGACGCCAACGAAGGGTTGATAATCGGCGGAACGGACAACGAGTAACTTAAACAATTAACCAAGACTCTGGAGTCTGTTAACAAAAGCTCAGTCAGAACCTTAGGGAAAGTCTAAACAAAGGATAACAGAAGGCCATGAAATTGCCCTAGTTTCTTAGAATCCGTGCGACGCTCGTCACATGAAACACTCCGGGGATGACGACGACCAACCAGCGTCAAGCATCTTCTAAGAGAGCTCGTGGAGAGAGTAGGAAGGGTTCGGACGACGAATCGTGAAACAGAGGATGAGATCTGCAGAAGAGTAGGAATTTTGTACGACCAATCAAGAATCCGAGAAGGCGTAGAAATCCAAAACTTAGACTTATGGGTAAGATGTTTCAATAAAACTGTTTGGCGAAGACGCGGAGCGGGCAGTCAGTCAGTTAATAGTCGCAGTTAATAGTCAGTCGGTAGTCAAGAGTATGTAGTTAATAGTAGCAGTTGATAGTCGCAATTAATAGTCAGAAGTTAGTACATACGATAGTCAGACGGTTGATTATGTCGGAACAGTAATACGGTTCGTGATAGAAACAGTTTGTGCGACCGACCGAATTCACAAGTTAGTAAATTCATAAGTGAACAGAGACATCGATATAATCACACTTATACACAATTCTGTGCGGGAAACATAAACTATAAGTGCGCACGGGACTTGATACCTCAACTGACGCGCACATAATAACATACTAATTAACATTTTAAAGTAGAACAGTGTGTGACACTTCAAACATTCTCACATTACAGTGCATCACCATGTTGAACGATTAATTAAATGAACTGTATCATACAATAAAAAAAAACACAGTACGCGATACATCCAGATAGACGGAACAGTTAACCAGGCACACAAACACGGCAAATTTTCAGAACAATTCAGTCTAATGACAACATTAACACCTCACTATTTGAACTCCGGACACTCGACATCAGCGGGTTACCACAACACCGTACACCTGACGGGGGTGGAGATTCTGTGAAGTGAAGTGATTAGTGCTCTTCGTAACAGTGATTATGATCTTCGACGAACCATCTAGAAGGTGTCTTCTCACGACGGCGGAATAATGGATAAACACTCTCAAAAGATAAGCTTTATGTCTACTTAACCTTAGTAGTATATACTACTGTTCTGTTGTCTCTTTTCAAAGAACTAACCCCAAGAGAATAAATATATATGAATCATATGAATCATAAAATCTATAAAATAACACTAACGTAATTCGTCATCTGAGAATAATGAACGCATTTAGGTAGGAATAAGTATAATTGTTGATTGTTTATTATTCGCATATGTTTTTTTTATATATGTGCATTATTTACTGCATTTGAATGTACCATGTGTTTATGTTTCAGGAAACATCGTATAAATTGTATTTTATATCATGTATTTAATACGTATGTAATTTGCAGGATATAGTTACTTACTTAAGTAACAAGTGTAATAAATAAGTAGATAATTTACAGTATTCTTGCGTTCATTATTGAAATTTAACCTTTATTATTGATGTATTTCATTCTAAGTATTACACTAAAAATCTCACAACTTATGCTAAACATCAATGGATACAATAAACTCGACCATTGAAACGTCTAATTAATAGACTCATAAATCGTATTTAATTTAGTCACTGTGTTGAGTCTAATCTGACGAATAGAAACAATTTTAGATATATCAAATTTAACGTATAACATAAATCTTTAATTAATATGATTCATAATTGTTGAGTAATTAATCCACGCAGATAATTAGCACAGATTAATATTCACTAAATGTAAATGGTGTTCACAATTAATTACCACAGATGTAAATTACATTTACACCACTAAATGTAAATGGCGTCCAACTTCAGGGCTAGGTACCTGTGAGGAAGTGATAATTCATATAATTTACCACTAATCCCATTTACTAAATATAAATCATTTACATCATTAATGTAAATGGCTGCACAACGCGTGGCATTAAAGGTCAGTGTTGTTTTTTACTGCAATGTTGTTGTCTATTTGTGTGTGTTGTCTAATAATTTTGTCCTGACACCAATCAAAACAGATATAATTCCCTCGCACAAATTCTACCCACGTACAGTAAACCTCACGAACGTCACACTCACAAAAAACGAACAAACACTCCTTGATAAAGGCCTAAAACATAACATACATTACAAACATAACAACCAAACACTAACAAAGCTCATAATTGACACAGAAACAAATATACAAAACACAGCACCAGAACATCAAGACACATTAAGACATAATATAAACAACACAATAGGAGTACATAAGACACCAGACAACAACAACCACAACTCAGAAATACACACAGCCATCAAACTGAGGGAAAAGGCACACAAACACAACATCACATTTGTAAAAGCTGACAAAGGCAACACGACTGTAATTATCCCCACAGACAACCTACACAAAAAAGTACAAAACTTCATGGAACAGAGCAAAATCACAGAACTAAAACACGACCCCACCGACAGATACCAAAACTCAGTAAAACAAATAGTCAACAAAGCCAAACACATTATGACACATAAACAAAAGCCCTACATGAAACAAATCCGGCCATCAGCACCTACACTCCAAGCGCTTCCCAAAATCCACAAAGAAGACATTCCGATCCGCCCCATTATCAACTACCGTAATGCCCCTGCACACAAACTGGTAAAATATCTAGACAAAATTATTAGACAACACACACAAATAGACAACAACATTGCAGTAAAAAACAACACTGACCTAGTAACAAAAATAAAAGACATACACATCCCCCATAATGCCACATTAGCCTCCTTTGACATCAAAAACCTGTACACAAACATCCCAATCTCTGAAACAATCACCATCCTACAAAACAAACTCAAACAGAACAACACACCAGACGAACTTATCAATGAAATAACAGAAACTCTGAACATTATCACAAAACAAAACTACTTTACTTATAACAATAAATACTACACACAGAACGATGGCCTACCCATGGGCTCCCCCATATCCAGCATTCTAGCAGAAGTCTTCCTCCAACACTTAGAAAAAACAAAAATACTCACAAACAATGACAGACACTCGCATAAAATACTATATTGGCATAGATACGTTGATGACATTCTAATACTATACAGGGGAAACAAAAGACAATGTGAACAGTTACTAACGCACATAAACAAAATACATAAAAACATAACCTTCACTGCCGAATACGAACACAACAATACCATAAACTTCTAAGACCTCTCCATCACAAAACTAGAACACAGGCACAAATTCAGTATATACAGGAAAACCAACTACAACTGACACACTAATACACAACACCTCCAATCACCCAATACAACACAAACTAGCTGCTTTTAGAACCATGATACATAGACTTAACAACATCCCCTTAGATGAAATAGACTACAAAGACGAACTAAACACGATAAAATATTTAGCAGAATCTAACGGTTATGACAGAACAATAGTCAGTAAACTCCTACACAAAACACAAAACAAACAACAGACAAAGACAGAAAACAACAAATTCATAACACTAACATACATCAACAAACAAACTGAAAAAATTGCCCACAAATTCAAAAAAGCAGGATACAGAATCGCTTACAAAACTACTAACAAAACAGAACACACACTATCAAAACGCATGCCCAAAGCACAAAACAAATTCGATCTACCCGGTGTATACAAGCTAAATTGCTCAAATTCCAATAAATTCTACATAGGCCAGACAGGACGTAGCTTCAAACAGAGATACATTGAACACAAAAAAGCACTCCACACCACTACAGAATCTACCTTTGCAAACCGCCTCATTGAAGCAAACCACAAATATAAAAACATCGACAATAACATGAACATTCTACACGTACACACAAAAGGCCGAAAACTAGACACTCTAGAACAATTAGAAATATACAAACACACAAAAACAAATAAAAACGACATCCTAAACGAACAGACACAATTCAAATCGCACGCATTATTCGAACACATCTCACCACATACACACAGCTTCGATCTTTCGAAAAACTATCCCGTCGCCAACAACAAGACGGACAACGCTGCCTATGGCAGCCTCTGATGAAGCCTTCTAAAGTTGAAAGCCGGTTTAGGCTGTAAGGTAAAACTTTACGTTTTTACTTATAAAAAACTTAGTGTTCCGAGTCGTCAATACTATAGTGATATTTAGTTAATATAGCATTGACTTTTGGTGAAAGTAGAAATTTCAAGTTCTCTATAAAGACAGATATGTATTATTGGAGAAACCCCCAATCTATTTCTGACGAATTTTAAAAAGAAATAAAAAAATTTACTTCCCCATACCAGAGGGAAAAATTGGAATTGGACAGATACAGGGCGTCTTTTCGTGTTTTTTTGTGTGTGTTTCTTGCAGTTGTGACATATTAAACGATATTATAAATACAAACTTTCAAAAAGCGAACTTCTAAACAACGAAATCCTCAACATAAGAAGTACATTGCAACAAGTGCAATTCTGAGCATGGCAAAATTTTAGTAACAATGCAAGCAAAATTACCCACGACGTCACAAACTTCATATTCTCAGTGACAACAAAATTGGGATGAAATTTCCTGTGTATTTTTTTTTAGTATTTGCAATGATGCAGCTAATGCACTTCCATTCTGACTCGGTTTACATCAGGCTATTCTAATACATTTAGTACATTTACTCAAAAAAAAGGTGTTACTTGATTTTGTTTATTAAATACGCAATAAACGTGAAAGTTGAATCGTCTTTCTTTCATTTAAAGGTAATTCTGTTCTGGGAAACGTTGTAAAATGTTTTATAGTAGGTAAGTTAATTTATCTGTAAAATAAAACACTATACTGTAATAATTTTATCGCCAACAAAGTATTTATTTAATGTTCATGGTTCTTCTACGTAAGCCATAGGGAAAGTAACTTAACTTATTAAAATAAAATAATATAAAACTCATGTACGAAAATAGTAAATAGGTTATTCCATTTGCTTATTTTTGTTTGAGGGAAATAATAACTAAATTATATATTACATAACTATAACACAAGAAATCCACAAAATAAATTTGGGAGGATTTTTGCTTCCTAGTAACAACTATATTTCTAAGAAACGAAATTTAGTTATTTGGAAGTTTCAGTATATACTGTAAGTACACAATAACATATATGCATGCAGAAAAATCTACTATTGTTGTTATAGGCTAATATAGTCTATTTTTACGTTTATCTTCTTTATTATTTTGTTTCGTATATAAGTAACCACAAAGGTCTAAAGTCTTGAACATAGCTTTATACATCAAAAGCTAATTGACATAGACTGGGCTAGCTTAATTAAAACATATACGCATATATAATAATGACTACTATTGCTTACTAATCCTCCTTGCGGCATTTTGTCTTGTCGTATAAATGTCTAGGGTTATTCATTGCAGTTGATTAGTGATTTTCTAAATCTAACGCAAAATTGTAAAGTAAAATTGTTGCACAAGTACAAGCCTAAATTCTTCCAAATGAGAATTTTGGTGTAATTTGGGAAGAGGTTTAAGAATCGATTCATTATTTGAAAAATGTTTTTTAAAAATTATATCTTCTGCAATTCTTTTAGTTTTAAAGTCTTTTCCCCATGTTTTGTTGCCAGACTTCCTAGTTTTTAGGAATAAATTAATTTAGACCTGTCCAGTTTGGGAGGTAAAAAATTATTTTTTACGTCTCGTAGTAGTAAAGTACTTAATAGATTCACAACTTGCTTTACGTTCTAAGGCTTTCACGGCCGGTGTCAGTTATATTAGAAGTATGTACCGGGCTGTTTGGCCGTGGTCCAGGGTTTACAAACAAACCAAGCGTTTCAGCAGCAGCACTGGCCGCTATCTTCAGTGTAATTCGAGGAATTCGAATCTACCTGAACGTGGATGTCAAACGTCAGGCCCACAGTACTGTGGTGAAGGCTTTTGGCATCCGTGTTCAGGTAGACTCGAATTCCTCGAATTCCACTGAAGATGGCAGCCAGTGGTGTTGCTGAAACGTTTGGTTTGTTTTAAACCCTAGACCACGGCCAAACAGCCCAGTACATACTTCTAATATAATTGGTTTATGTTCTATCAATAAAATATCAACACTTTTAGAAAACATGTTTTTATTTCAAAACACATTAAAAAGTAAAAAATAAATTTTTCAGCTACTTTTATACACAATAATTTTTACACACACATTACTAAACTATAACCGTGTTTGCTAACGACCAGTTAATACTCCATAAGAGCGCAGATGGTCTGCAGCAGTCGGTACACCACTTGAACCGTGTTTGCTAACGACCAGTCAATACTCCATAAGAGCGCAGATGCTCTGCAGCAGTCGATACACCACTTGAACCGTGTTTGCTAACGACCAGTCAATACTCCATAAGAGCGCAGATGCTCTGCAGCAGTCGATACACCACTTGAACCGTGTTTGCTAACGACCAGTCAATACTCCATAAGAGCGAAGATGCTCTGCAGCAGTCGATACACCACTTGAACCGTGTTTGCTAACGACCAGTCAATACTCCATAAGAGCGCAGATGCTCTGCAGCAGTCGATACACCACTTGAACCGTGTTTGCTAACGACCAGTCAATACTCCATAAGAGCGAAGATGCTCTGCAGCAGTCGATACACCACTTGAACCGTGTTTGCTAACGACCAGTTAATACTCCATAAGAGCGAAGATGCTCTGCAGCAGTCGATACACCACTTGAACCGTGTTTGCTAACGACCAGTCAATACTCCATAAGAGCGCAGATGCTCTGCAGCAGTCGATACACCACTTGAACCGTTTATGTAGGACATACAATTTTAAAATATTTCAAAGCAAGACGAAGGTAAGGTTCTGTCCTTTAAGGGGAAATGATTCACAATCCGTTCCAAAATAGTTGTTAGGGATAAGATTTTTAGAGCAGGTATCGCATTTTGCTTTTCTTGGTCGTGACATAAGTTATGAACACGATGATCATAAGAATAACAAAGTAAATAGGTATCAGATGATGTGTGGTACAATACAGCGAGCACTAAGAAACAAAACAAGAAATGATACTAAAATGAATTTCTACAAAGTAATGGCTATACCTGTTCTTACATATGTCAGTAGGATAAGGATGGTAACTAGGAAAGAAAAGCAGCTTAAACAAACCACTGAAATGAATTTTTTAAGGCACGTGAGTGGTTATCGTCTAAGGAATCGAATGCGTAATAAACGTATAAGTGCCGAACTGAGCATATTCTCCATTACCGATAAGATAGAAGAACGAAAGCAGTAGTGGATGGATCATGTCTACAGAATGGACCAGTTGGCAGATCTGGGTACGCACTGAAAGAGGTGGCTGCAGTGAAGACGAAACAGGCTGTAAGCCTACGCCGTGAAGTGATGATGACAGTGACGATGACATGTTTACTAACGTGCGTGTTTTCTTTCATACACACAGTACTAAAATAAAAGCATATGCTCTTACTTTAATTAAATTTAATTACCGTTATTTTCTATGTTATCGAGAAAATTTTTTTAAGAGGGAATTTAATTGCAACAGTATTGTGAAAGAGGATAAATGATTGTGAAAATATAGTTTTATCGAGCAAATTTTTGTTAAAGGAAATTTAATTGCAACAGTATTGTGAAAGTCGATAAATGATTTGTAAAAATATATTATAATCTGTAAAAACACTCATTTTTCTTAAATCACATGTTAAATTTCACGCTGCTTTAAACATTTTGCTGAACATTTTGGTTGTTTGTCTCCAGAATAGGTGTGTATTCTCTTTTGGAAACTCGTCATGGTATATTCGTTAAAGTAGCCTATATATAGGGGAGGCTATGGCATTCGTCGCATCCCGCAACAGCTAGAAATCTCCGTTATCCCAGTCAGTCTCCTATAAATTTCTGCTCCTCATATAGGCCTACTACTCCGCATCATGTCTCAAAGTTCTTCAAGGCTTACCCCTTTTCTTGCGATTGAGTGGATGATATTCTAGCATGCCTCCAGACCATCTCTCATTGCTCTGCCCCTGTACGTGTCCACACCATATTGACCTACGTTGTTCGACTATTCCATTAATACTTTCTTTGACATTTGCTCGCTGCCTTATAACCTCGTTTCTTACACGGTGCAGTCGGGGTATCCGGAAGATCTGAAACAGTCAATTTCAACCGTTGCAATTTTTCGTTACTTTTTTTTGTCATCTGCCAACACTCTAACGCATATATTGTAACTGACTTCACAATTGTTATATATCAAATTAATCTATATAAGTTACAATGATCATAGTAGGCCTAAATATCAGAACTTCTAAGATGACTGGAAGCCAACAAAATCTATACAGTATGTTAATAGTTAAGGGGATGAGTGGAAAGCGCCGCGTTCTCATTTTTAGTCATGTGTATGAATATACGAGGGATATCCAGAAAGTAAGTTCCGTTTGTAAACAATGCCGCGGTATTGATGCCGTCACGCTGTTGCGCATGCGCGGTGAGTTTGTTGATTCGTTGGCAAGACGATAACGTAATTTGTAAACAACTGTGCACTGAGTAAGTTTCGGTGAGAAAATACAGACACCCGCCGCGTGTGAAAGCAGGTGTAGGATTCGTTTCTTGAATGCGAAAGGCCTTAAACCAACTCAAGGTCACCATCAAGTTTGCGATGATTATGGAGAACAAGCAATGAGTGATTCGATGGTAGGGAGAGGGGTATCGCTTTTTAACAAAGGACGCGAAAATGTTCACGATGATGGACAGAGCCGTCTTTACGAAAGACACGACATGGTACGGGCCATTGAAGAGAAGATTAGACGAGACTATGAAGAGAAAAAGTAGACGATTCACTATGACGTTGCTCTCCTTGAATTTTCCAGAAGTTTCGCATTCAGTTCTTCATCAAATTTTGTCTGAAAAACTGAACTACCGGAGATTGTGTGCACTCTTGTTTTTAGAAATACTTATGGAACAAAACGGAACAGCACAAAATGAAACGGTGGAACAGTGAATTGGATTTTTTTTTTGACACGATTCAGTCAGCAAGGGGATGACTTCCTGAGTCGTATAGTCACCGGAGACGAGACATACGCGTCATACGTAACCTCTGAATCAAAACAATAATCCATGGCCTGGAGACAAACTTCATCGTCCGCAAAAAAAAATTCAAGTCAACGGTTTCCTCTCGGAAAGTCATGTAGGCAGTCTTTAGGGACAGAAAAGAGGTTTGCTTATGGATTTCTTGGCTCAAGGATCGACAGTCAACTCGGATGTCTATTGCAAGACGCTTACGAAATTTGCGGTGTGCGATTCAGAATAAGCGACGTAAGATGTTTACTCGGGGCATTGTGTTGGAGTCACGAAAATTCCCGTCCAGACATTGCCACTGCCACGAAACAACCTCTCACAGTCTTTGAGAACAATTTGATCATCCCAGACCTCATACCAAACAAATACCGCCTTTTCAACCAATATCAACCATTCCTTGATTGCCAAAGGTTCCATAACGACAACAATATCAAACAAGCCGTTCAAATCATAGGAGGGAAATTTCTACGAAGGTGTATAACGCCTGGTTGTCCGCTACGAAAAGTGCTTCAACATTGACGGAAACTAGAAAAGTAGTTCTTCAAATAGCAATAAAAATGTTTTGCAAGTGTATTCTTGGTTTGATTCAATAACCTTACGAACTTACTTTCTGGATATACCTCGTATAGTTTGGCTACTGAATAAATTTATTTCTACTTTTTAGTGCATTTTGAAATAAAAGCATGTTTTTAAAAAAATTTTATCATTTTATACTTTTTAGACTTAAAAATTTGTTATTCTGATGTTAGTGATGGATGTATAGATTCATGTGTAGATGTATGTGCAACACGTGAACTGATTATGCTAGAAGTGTGTTGATCGTCAATCGCCAATCAATCTATCGCGTAATTAATCTTCAGCCTGAGGGAGGCGACCGACCCAAATTTGACGAAATGTTGTGTTGGTATCAGGAATAAATAGGCACGAAAAGTTTCAAGTCCACCAAACATCAAGAATTGGATTAAAATCTCTCATAAAATCTGAATGTAACACTCAGAGTAACCTAATAAAAAGCGAGTAAAAATTAAAATAAACGAAATACATTATCGGGACAGTGCGATGGGGTCGGCAACAGTTAGACAAAAAGATATTGCTTGGCCTACACGCAGGCGTAACCATTTCCTATTTTTTGTACTACGACCTTTGTTGTTCTTTTCTGACATAATTATACAGTCAGCAACTGAAGTACGTTGACATTGATTCTAACTATGTGCATAATTGCACAATTTATCCAACAGTTGTCGACAATTTCCAGTCGACAACAGTGGTGTATCTAAAATTTGGCTTTGGGGGGGGGGGGGTCGGGTCGGCTTCATACAAAAGAAAAAACAAATTGATACTAATCAACATTACTATTATTAAAGTAACTGAAAAACGCATGATAACGTCTTGAAATCGTCCCATTAAAGTAATAAAGTAAACAGTAATAACACACAATAATACATGTTGTTGAAACATTGTTAAAAGACTAATTGACTGAATTGATTTTCCTATATTTCAAACGTATACCCTAATGCTGTGTAATAGACCTGTATGTACATTTTTTAAAAGAGCTACTACTATATTAGCGTACACAGCTGAAAAAATAATAAATAGCCTAAAACAGCCTAAAAATTAAGAGATTAACAAAACTCCGTCCCCCCCCCCGTAACGACGCCACTGGTCAACAACAGCAATTAAAAAAACATAAGGCAACCTGAAATATATAAAGGGGAATCGAAAAGTCTCAGACTGGTCTTGCCATAACTTCCAGAAACTTGTCAGAAAACTGTGATAGTTTGTGTTCTTCAATTAGAATAACACATTGGAATATACTATTTAGTAAACATAATGTAGTAGGCCTACTAGTCATAGACATTTGCGGTCGGATATTGTCGATTGACAACTATGTTTTACTGTTACTATTATTAACAATAATCGTCTGGCACTAATAATAATATAAATGAAACATGATTCTTAAACACAAATAGTATCGTTAATAACAATTAGTACTGTAACTTTAAAATAAAAAATCTCCAGTGAACTCCTGTCAAAGATAAAACAGACCTTGACGGTATTTCCTAGTAAAAAATCGTGTAAACTGGACCAACTGTTTACATGTTTCAGGTCATGAGGTCAAACCCACGTCATTGACCTCTTGATACTTATCTTTGTGTAACACGTTGCCGCCAAGCCAAGTCCTTTAAGTTTTATTATTTTTAATTTATGAAATCTTGCAGCATAAAGCTTAATGCTGCTACAGCATGTAGCAATGTGTATGTGTGTGTGTTTTTTTTGTAATCCAGATATACTTGTCACTCACTCATCACAGGGGCTGGAAATTTTTTATCATCGTATAAAAATATAATACTGAAAAATATGGAACTTAAAACCGGGCAACGAACAGATACTTACTAGTCTCTCACAAAATGCACACACACACACACACACACACACACACACACACACACACACACACACACACACACACACACACACACACACACACACACACACACACACACACACACACACACACACACACACACACACACACACACACACACACACACACACACACACACACACACACACACACACACACACACACATTGAGAAAATGCAATTAATCGCATACATCCTGTCTCAAATACACCATCTTGGGCTACTATAGGCCTTTTTTACAACAAGTGCAAACATATGCATACCGAGATACACAATTACAGTCACTATAAAATTAGTGTCTGAAATAACTGTAGATTTGTAATCTGTGGCCTTCAGCAAAAGTAAAGTGGTTTCCAACCTTAGATTCCAGCACACAGTAATCCTATGCCCAGTAAGACCTTCGGTGAAATAATAAATCAATTGATCAGGTGTAAATAGAAAACAAGTCGTCTCTCAGTCTACATCATGGACGAAGACAGAGGGGTGTTTTGGGAGGATTCAAACAAATTGTACCATTTTATAATCCTTTTAAAGTAGGTCTACATATTATTTGTAATAAGCAATAATAATTAATTGCATGTAACAGATATGATGTTAGGAGACTGTCATATTTATTGTCTCCAAATTTTGTTGAACCCCTCTGAAATAAAATTCTGCATATGCCCTCATGGTATACATAACAATGGAGGTCAGTAAATCTTTAAGCAACGCCATTCAGTTTTTAAGGTCCCACTAAGCTTTCCACATTACTTATGTGTCAAAAAAAGATCACTTAGGGATTTTTATTCTGTATACATTATGTGGACAGAAGATATTCTGAATTTCATAAATAAAAACAGAGCATCATGGACGCACTGTGCTCTGAATTTGTTTAACGTTTATTTAAAACAAGCTCTCAATAGCTCAGACTTAAAGTGTTAAGTGATGGAAATGCCAGTTAGTCACGAAAAATTATGCAACAATGACAAAATTGTTATAGTGACACATTAAAAGGATGCAACATACAAGCTACACAGGATGTTGGGATTAACTGTTTGTTAATATCTTAAACACTGGCTAGTTGACAGTAGAAGAAGTAAGTGACTCTGAGATAGTTTACATTCTTAAAGTATTAAGTAATGGTTACTATTGTGAGGCAATGCCTCTATGTCTAGCAGGACTTTACTAATTAGTTATTTTCCTAATGTTTGTATTGCTGAAACCCTTATTCTAGGACTCTTGGATATCCTATCATAAAAATGGAAAAGATCATAAGCAAAGAACACTGAACCTTGACCACAGAGGTCAAGATGCAAGAGGCAAGAGGTGGTAGCTTTTGAGAGGAGACATTTGTACATATTTTGGAAGCCTTTATTTGATCAACATTTACCAATCAAAAGCCTATCAGTATTCTACTAATAGTACTGTTGAAGAAATGTGTATGTATACCACTATATGGCACACATACTAGAACTGGAATTATGAATGTTAATCATATACTGTACAAGAAACAAGTTCTTTTATATTTTTTATAAGTTCTTTGATAATTAAAAGCAGGGGCGGACTGGCATCCCTGAGGACCCTCTGCTGGAAGCAGTAAAGGGGCCCCCTGCAGCTACACACACAAATGTGCACGTGTAAACGGTATGTACAGTATTTACGAAGTTAACATTTTAATACAAAACATACAGGACAGTTTATTTGATTATTTAAACTTTAACATAACCAGCATTAAAACCATAATTACCTACTATGAATTTTTCTACTGTTAAGAACATATACCCTAAAAATCTTCATAAAATCCCAATTAAAAATATTCCACAGTGTATTACGGTGGTGGAGCCCCCTTGAGCTCGGTGCCCGGTTTATTGTCACTCCGACCCATCAATCCATAGCCCCAGTAGCATAACTTTTTTAACCGGGCCCTCCTGCAAGTTTATGCCATGGGCCCACTTTTGAATCTTGACATAAGGCCCTGAGGCTCTCCCAGCCCTGAATGCTGCAATGAGATTCAAACTAAAATGACAATAGCCTATTACTCGTCGCGTCAGTCAGTTGCCACACGGTGTGCCTCTACAGTAACCTAACCTCCTTCGCTTTCCTCCATTAGTAAATACTAAATAGGCTGTATATAAACAAGGCTGAGAAGTGATCACTTCCAATCTGACCAAAATAAATCCTGAAGATCTATTTCCAACAATATTTAGACGGGAAAAGGTTTTTAATACCGGTAAAGAAATATATATATATATATATATATGTTTCTTGTTTTTTCTTGTAATAAAATTTTCATAGCTCTGGGGCCTCCTGACATTGATATACATGGCTGACACATGGCTTGGGGCCCGGGGCCCTCAACGATCACCAACCAGCTGACCTGGCCAGTCCACTCCTGATTAAAACTGTATAAGTACTGACTCAAAAGTGCACTGACTTTTGGTTTACAGCAATGGTGGCTGGTGATTTGAACAAGAGAAATCTAGTACACAATTGGAAGCTGCTTCAAAGGAATAGGAGGAATTTTCCACATGAAAATTTTTTATTGACAGATCCTTCTCAACTGATAGTAATGACAAAGCAGTTAATCTTTCTTGCATCGTCATATGGCGGAGACATGTTTTTATCCTTTTGAGGGCTGAAAACCAATTTTCAACTTCTGCAGTTGCCATTGTAATTGTGACTGTAATTTCCTATAGTTTAAAACATTCACTGAACATTTCTTAACTTCACTGCTTTTTATAAAATTATTTAAACTAATATCTTCAACCATATTTCTAAATTCCTCTGTGTTGTGTTTAAATGACAGTTTAAAAGCTTCTTAAAATTTAAAACAGGGTACAAAGAGGTAACTGCCAACTGTTTAAAATTTTTTTTCATGAAAGTTAATTATAACATTAGAAATTTTTTGCAGAAAATGATGTTCCAACAGGCAAGTGGTCAGTAAAAGCAAATTTTACTTTTGCTTGTGAAATAATTATGTCAATAACGTCTTAAACTTCTCTTGCCTAAAGTAGGCTAGTACAACACAAACATCTGCTCAAACCACGCTTATTGTGGCAATCTGCAGTACTTAAGTACACCACCTACCTCTGTATCCAGCCATTGTTTTTTTTCCAATCACTGGTTTTGTTTCTGCACAGTGTTATTTCTGCTTTCTGAGATTGGTCAACTACTAGATTTCAAACTAACTAGCCTACCTATGCAGTTACGCCCATTTTACCAATCAGTTGTCAAGGCAAAAGATTACATGTAACATTAGACATTTTCCTAGTGATAAAACAAAATTATTACTTTATGTACAGTTAGCTAGTTCAAAAAATATGTTGATAATTTTTAACAATAAAAATTTATTATATCACTAAATATTGTAAATATCATATTCAAAGTATTGGGACAACTATGCAAACATAACACCAACCACATCTGGTTTACTGAAGAAGATGGACTCACTACTACTACACACCTAAAATTAGGCCTTTCAAGGATTATCTCATCTACAGGTCTAGATCCACATCAACTTAAAATTAAACACTTTCAAATTTATTTAATTTCCATGGTAACTGCAAGTACTATTATAACATAATTAAATTTTAGTTAAATGTTATAAGGTTCTGTTATTTTTTCATAGAATTGCCTTAACGTATTTCTCTATATCAGTTCTGGTTTCTTGATTTTTGCTGTGACTCTTAAAAATGTCAGTTTCTTTGCATGTGTATTATTCTCTTCAACACACTTAAATGTTCAGTTACTTTCTAGCAGAATTATCTGGCATGTCTTTTGCAAATAATAGCATGGTTTTATGCAATCAATATTAAATATTTGCTGCATAAACAAATTGTATTACAATAAATTTTAAAACATTTGAAATTTAAGTTTGTGGATAAATTTCACATTTAATTGGAAATGAATGTTTTTAAATTCAAGGGGGCACAGAATAAATTTAACCTTAATTGAAAATTTTATGTATTCAGTACCACTTTATGTATTAGCAGTGTTTTTGGTTTAAATATTTATTAACAGCAATGAATATAGTCTTTAAGGTTAGGCCCCATTACAAGTCTACCTAAGAAACATAGTTGTTCACTTTTCCAGTTGACAAAAGGAAAAACTTGATCATTCCAGATGTGTTAAGTAATGGTAAAGCCATTTACTTAGTGTTAGCTTTTATTGGATGTGTTTTGTCAGTTTTCTTACAGCCTTGATGACAAGTTTAGAGGAAAACAAAAATTCATCATATAACTTACGAAGCACATTCAACAAACTAAGGTTACATGTAAACTAATTATGTTTACAAAGAAGAGAAAAGAGATTTACTTCCTCTAATTTATATGTAACAGCCAAAATATGTAACTTTTTTCCCCCGATCGGCCATCTAGGGACCACATGCCAATTTCAATTCTTTACTCTTTGTTCTTTCCTTTTTTCCAATACTCTTTCATCTTTTCACTGTGTCCCTTCTTCCTGTCTTCAGTCCACTTTGAACCTGGGGTTTTCTCTCTCCTACCCTGGACTCCCTCCATTTTTAACACTTTTGCCCGAAAAACTTCTTCTTCTGCGTGTATATTATTTTTTTCTAAATCCTTTTGGACTTCTTTAATCCAACTTGATGTTGACTTCTTCCCCCACAGAAGATTGAAGATTTGCTTTGTCAACCTATTGTCGTCCATTCTATATAAATGTCCAAAAAATAATAGTCTTCTTTTTCTCATTGTTTCTGCTTTATACTTTCTATACTTTGATATATTTCATCATTACTTCCTAATTTCCAACCTTCTGAAGTTTTTCATGGGCCTAATATTTTCCTAATAATTCGTGTTTCCAAAATTTCTAGTTTGTCTAAATTATAATTCAATGCTAGACATTCACTTGCATATAGGCATGCACTGTACTGTAATGCCTTATTTTCGCATTTTTAGATATGCACTTTTTATTGTAAATATCTTTAGTTATACCATGAATCCTTTCTTCTACAGGAGATTTGAATTATCTCTCCTAAATACTTAAATTTTCGAACCCTCTCTATTCGACCAATATCTGTTACCAGGAATTTTGGCACATTTTTAATGTTTGTGAGAAATTTGATTTTTTCTGCAGCAATTCTTAAGCCTGTTCTACTGGCTATGTCCTCTAAAAAATTAACTTGTGTTGCTGCAGATGTCAGATGTTCAGAAAGTATAGCAAAGTCATCTGTGAATGCCAAACAGTTTACTTCAATACATTTGTTCCTTCTTCCCAACATGATTGGTGATATTTTGCATTCTTTTAATTTTTCTTTCCAAATTCTCACTACTTTCTCCAGGACACAGTTAAAAAGAATTGGGGATAAACCATCACCCTGTCTTACACCTGTATTTATTTTGAATGGGTAAGATATTTCTCCCATTAAATTTTACTTTTGAGACTGTGTCCGTAAGGGTTTCACGGATTACAAAATATGTAATTTACTATATCCAAAAATCAGAAACACACATTATGATGGTATTTCATGTATGACACACATTATAAGCTTTCCTGAGATCGAAAGTATCACTTTTAGAAAACAGTGGGCATGTGTGTGTCTGTGCAATCAACATACATTGCAACTTAAAAATTATGTTCTAAATTTCAAACTTTAGATAGTTGACCTTTTAAATTGGCATTCAGGGTTTAATTCATCTTGTAATTTCTCAGTTATATATTTTTTCCTTTGTGTGATTAACAATTGTGTGTTTAAAATTGTGCCATTCAATAACATTTTTCATATTATTATAAAATTACCTCAGGAAATCCATATGGCTTCTCATCATTATTTTAATATCAACAAGTTATTATTTATAACTATTTAAGTAGTATTGAAATAATGGTCATAAACCTTAAGTATTCAAAAACATCACTGTATTAAATTTTTTATAATAAATAAAATTTAAATTTAAATTTCTTAAAAATAATGTAAACATTTGCATTTATTTACTCATCATTGAAGATAGCATAACTTTCAGCAATGTATGGAACTTGTGTAACAAATAAAGACATAGATGTAATGTCACTATTTCAGATAGTTTAGGTTGTTAATATCTTGCTGGCTTTAGAAAATTAAATTAGGTCCTTTTTTGTGCACTGAGAACTAAAGTTTTGTGTAATTAACTGTATTAGATTTGATTTTAATATTATGTAAACCATCAGATCAGCATGTAGAGCAATCATAAGACATAGGCCTAAGACTTAGACAAAAAATGAATACTAAACATTCATTTCACTAAAAATCAAAACTTAATATCTCATTCAGATATTATGTACTATAAAATGGAATTAATAGGACTGAGGTTGGTAGCATTTTTAAGAGAAAAATTAAACTGCATTATTAAAACAGACAACTATTATAACACAGCTAACAAGTGTGTTTATGAAGATCTGATGTTGTTTTAAGATTAACTTGTTCACAGGACTGTGCTTTCATCAGCACAGCACTGTACATACAGAAATGGTTATATTTTCAATGAAAAACAAGGCCAGTAATGGTTGTACTGTGGTTAGTAGAATAGATAAACTTGATTTGGGCAGGGCACTTTATCAGTTCAAGTGTATTTAGTCTTTAATTTCATTGTTTCTGATAATTGTTCTTTGCCAACTTTTGTAATCCAGAGAATAAGTTTTGTGGATTCAAAGCTAAAAATGTTTAAAGATTGGGTGTTTAAAAACTATTCTGACGCCTACTTTAAGCAACAAAATGGTTTTGAATAACTCTCTTCTAATTTGTAACTGTAGAGTCAACAGGACTATATCAGCAACATGACATTCACTTTTTATGTATACTTCAAACTCTACCCATATTACACAGCGTTTTAATGTTCCCTTCTTCAGACCACTCAAGATGAGTTAGCAAAAACTCATCAAGTACAGCACAGATCTGGCAGCGGCAGCACTAAACCATCATTGTCAAAAGATGTTTCCCTCAGTTGTTAAGAAAATTGCATGATATAGTGAAAGTCAAGTGGTTAGTAAATTTGGAGTACTCTAAATGTTCTTTCAAACTGTGAACATCACTCGAGAACGAAGACAATAATATAATGTTGGAATATCATATTAAAGTTTCTTCTGACTACAGAGTACGAATATATAATGGCTTCAGCTGTTTTTTTTTAAGTGCTGCCATCTACAATGAATGTTTTGAAGTACTGTCCAGTACTGCTATCTACAGTGAAAGTTGTGAACTATATATTTTTACAGTACTGTCCTATGCTGCTATCTACAGTGAAACCTGTGACCTACATATTTACAGTACTGTCCAGTGCTGCTATCTGCAGTGACAGTTGTGAACTACGTATTTATACAGTACTGTTCAGTTTATCTACAGTGAAACCTGTGAGCTACATATTTATATAGTACTGTTCAGTGCTGCTATCTGCAGTGACAGTTGTGAACTACATTTGTATACAGTATTGTCCTGTGCTGCTATCTACAGTAAATTCGGAATATACTCTTTATTCAAGTTTCAAACTAATGCTTAAACCAATGTAACAGCTTAAACACAAGACAGCATTAAGACAAGTCCACACATTGTTATTATTTCCATCCACAACACAATTTTTTGTAAAAAAAAAAATAATAAAAAGTTTTAAAAAAGTTAAGTTATTTTTTAGGATTACAGTAATGGTTTTTCATAATTAATGTTAGTCTAGTAATACAAAGAATGGAAAGTGTTTGTGTGATTAATGTTTGTATGTAATAAGACTGTGCTGTAAGCTGTTTTACAAACACATTTTTGTCATAAGAGTGGTCATATTGTGTAAATTTAAGCGAGAATAATATCAAGTTTCATTACAGTTCACAGAACCAAATCCTACAAACTTATGTTCACAGTATGCCTACAGTAAATACAGCCTACTGTACAAACAGTATGGTACTCAACTTTCAGATAATTCAAGTTTCAAACATGTTTTCAGGAACATATGATTATCATGTTCAAAAGTCAAAGATGTCCTGTATAAGAAATATAGTTCTGGAAATGTGATTTGCAGCAACAGTCATTCCTTTTGATTCATAGAAGGTTGTCAGCATGTTGCCCAAAGTTTTAGAGTTGGATAATGACAATCAGAACAGTGTTAATGTTTGCTTTGATAATTCATTTAAGTGCTTATTATCTGTTATGAGATATGGAAGGAAAAGCATTTAGTGAAGTTAGGAAAAGAGAACATGGCATGAACAAACAAGAAAAATTGTTATCACAACTCAGGCAATAAAGAAAAATATAAAAAAATATCGTTATGGAGAACCACACATGACTTCCATGTTGTAAGATTTATGTTTAAATTATTTACTTGAATTCGGTTTGATAATTTCTAAAAAAGATATTCCCCACCTTGTAAATCTAGTTTTTTGACAAATTGAATGAAATATTTCCATAGAAACAACTTCTTTGTTGCCTATAAAGTAGTACACATATAAAAAATCGGTATGGAGAACCGTACATGACTTCCATGTCCTAAAATTTATATTTAAAATCATTTAAATATTAATTAAATAAGTGGATGCTTGAGTTATGAAGAAATTACGTATCAGCTAAAATGGTACCACTATGTCAGGTGGATTAAGACTATCCTCAACCTTCGCGAGGAAGGACTGTACTTTTGGATAAAATGTCTGTAGGTCGAAAGAAGAGCTAGCTAAAGGTAGCTGCGATCTGATTCCTTTAATGAAATTGGACTCTCGCTCTGAGGGGCTGAGGGATGTCTATAGTGTATCAAAGTCTTTCCTGTCAATACTTTACTAGTCATTTTTCTTTTTTAAAATTGAGTCTTGATTTCTTTCTTTCCATTTGTCTTCTGATTTCCTGAACGATTATTCTGTTCACCCGTATAATTTTAAATTTCTCAGCAAAACATTTCTTCCTTAATACGTTTGTGTCTCTTGTTTGACACCCACCATTCTGATCCATGTCATAACGCTATATTCCACACAGGCTAGTAAATAACTAGCCATCAGGGAGGTCAAAATATTTTCAAGGAGGGGAAAACAATTTTCCAAAGGAGAAAAATATTTATATATTTTTCATACATACACACATGCACATATTAGTTTATAATTCTCATATCATAATAGAAATAAGTACACAGATTGTATTAATTGCTTTAATACAACAACACTGCCCAGCGATCCACAGGAAGCAAATTGATGTCCATGTTTTCGGCTTGCACGAGTTGTGTTGGTGTGGGTTTCGGCACTTTCCATTTAAAAAGCGTGCAAACATAACAAAATAAACATGAGTGAGGCCAGAAATAACACAAATTGTGTGTGTGTGTGTGTCCTGCCAGCTTTTTATTGCGGTAATCACAATAATAAAACTTTGGAAAAGTAAACATTACATAATTGAGATATGCTTGCCGGCCAGGAACGATATATTTTCACTCATACGTGATTTAAATTAAAAAGAAAAAATATAGAATTTTGTTAAAGTGAAATGAAATGTTTCCATAGAAACTACTTCTTTGTTGTCAATAACGTAGTACACATATAAAACTTATAAAAATTTACCTCCTCCATCAACTACCATTTTAATTTATACAAAAATTACCCCCTCCCCCTTCAACTACCCTTTTTATTTATAGATATTTCATCTACCTTTCTACAGTGGATTATTATGACCTTCTTTTCAGTATACTTTATTTATCAAAATTAAGCACTTTACTCTTGTTAAAATGTAAAACGTTGCAGGTAAACGTCGTTCCTTAACCGATCTTTCCCAAAATCAATAGGCCTTGACTCCTCTACAATTCAGGACTGTATGCAAAACATTATTTGATTCTGTTTGAATTTGCGGCTGTTATCGTTTGGCTTCAAATGGTATGGCTTCACCTCCTCAGTTAACTAACAAGGTAAATCAACAAGTTATACAATGACAAATATAAGTAATTTGTTTGTGTTAAAATTTAATTATATAAGATCTGCATTCTGCTTTATCTGAAACATAATTTTTCATGTCTTTAGTTCACAAAAAATGTGTTGTTACACTGATGAAATAAATAGTACCACATCACTGAGTGCGTACATGATTCTGGACACACCACAGCTTGCAAGGTTGTTCCAGATGTTTACAGATCATTCTATGCAGCAGAATGATGTTCTATGTCATGTGAGTTGCTGATGGTCCTTCCAAACATTTACTTAACTACTTTACCAACATCCAGGCCAGTAGCCCGCTACACTGCAAGGCAGCAAAGATATAAATATTGGATTTCACAGAGACCTAGTTTTAGCTACAGTTGGTTATTTATTCAGTGTGAATCAAGTGATTGTTGTGGATTAGTGGAAAGTGATTATTGTGTTAATTATGTAAAATGTGATAGGATTTCCAGGGATATCAAAGATATAAAGAGATCTATAAAAGGTAAATACGTTAGCCAAGGAAGAAACAGTTACCTGCAATCTAACAGCTGTGAACTGTGGGAAAGGAACAGGCTGCTCAGGCTAACATACATAGTTTATGACGATGATGATGAAAGCATGTGTCATAATACTCTTGTATGACAGAAACACACATCGTGTTTTATAGGTGATGGCTTACAAGTTATTGTGGCATTAGGATCTTTATAGGGCAATAGAGTTATTTCTGAAGTATTTCATTTCTGCACACAACACCAATATAATTATTAACTAACTAATTACTTAGGTAAATAATAAATGGTGTGGCTTTTAAGAAATTGTTATGTTAAAATTAGTAATACCTAATTAATATACTATTACTAATACCTAATTTTTCAGTAGCCATTTATTGGTATAATGATTAAATTAATTGCATTAATTATATTATCAATAGTAAAATAATGGTATAGTTAGTCACACATCAATGGTGATCTTAATTCAATGTATACGTATATATTCCTAGTGTTTAATAATGGAACAAAAGAGAAAAAGTGGAACATGACCAGAGATTAGGATACTAGGATGGAGGTGCCATTCATATATTCAGGTGTACAAGAGTGTAGGGAAATCAATGAAGAGGTGGGTGTAATGGTTGTAGATAGTACTAATGTATTATTAGTAATGAGTTAAATCTGACGCAAGAAGAAGTAGCACAGTTTATAATACATTACTACAACTGCTTCAAGTTTTACACGTCTTAATTGCACTTATTTATGAAATTATAAGATTTTTATAGAAGGCATATACATGTATACAGGGCCTTCATTAAAAGGTAACTTTTTACAGATTAAGAGTTAGATGTAAGGCAAATAAAGTTCAAGGTATAAAAAATATTTAGATAGAAATATAGTAAGATACAGGACCTCACTACACATTGTTTGGTTCCATAAGAATTCCATACCAGACATTAATTGCTAATTATATCTCAGTCTATTCTCAGACACTGTCAGAAAACAGATCCAACAGGAATCAGTTTTGGAGATGCAGTAGAAATCACTGCAGTGGTTTGATCATGTAAGAAGAATATAATTAAAGGAAACTAAAACTCATCATGTAAACATAATCAGACAGAGTAACAGAAAGACCAAGATTGGAATAGGTGGAGTATATAGAGAAGCTAGTTATCAGAAAGAGAAAAGAGAAAACTTTACTAGTAGTGAAACACGTCATTGAAAATAGAACAGAGTTCAGAAAGTGACTGAAGGATGCTAATGCTTTATGGCAAAAAAAGATAGTAAGGAAGAACAAGAGTTTTACTATGTTGACATAAATGTGGTGATTGAAAAAGGAAATAATGCTGATCGATTAGAACTGTCCACATTGGATGTTTGTAATGTTATGAAAGAGGAAATAAAAAGCATGTGAAGATTTTCTTATTTGCAACAGCAAAGAAAATTGTGATATTTTTCAGTTTTTATTAAATATTGAAGTACTGGTATTACTGAAGAAATGTAATCATGTAAGCTTTCACTACGTCTCTCAAAATTAAAGAAAAGAAACCTATCTCATTGAAATTAGCTGACTGCAGTTTCAACAAGAAAGGCCCTATTCAAATGCTTACTGAATAAAATATTCAAATAGAAGTAATTCATCTGCAAAGTCAATTTAAAGAAAAGTGTGTCTTACACTTAAGTACTGAGTTCCTTTTCATCACACCAAATAAAGCTTTTATTATCTTGGATTTCGTTGTCCATGACGTGTCCGTTACTTAACTAAATATCACTATAGTATTGACGACTCGGAACACTAAGTTTTTTATAAGTAAAAACGCAAAGTTTTACCTTACAGCCTAAACCGGCTTTCACCTATCAATAATTGATATAAAAAACTTAGTGTTCCGAGTCGTCAATACTATAGTGATATTTAGTTCTTTTATTATCAGTTCAAGTATCTACAAGTGTTGTGTGAATAATGTAGAGAGGAATGATGTTACCTTTCTACTCAAAGTACATTAAGATTATTTTCACAAATCTTGAGTAAATTCTGTCAAACAGCAAAACTATTAACACAAAATACTTTAAATTCAATGAACTTTAGCATAGAAATCGTTTCCCACAAACACATTCTAAGTGTCCAGTTACTAGTTGATGTGGTGTTCAAGCAGCAGTCTGTGAATTCTTGATGATCGTTTAATAGTTAATAGTGCTAAACAATTTCTAGTAGGAGATAAACACAATTCTCAACCTGAATTTTGAAGGTTATACCATTCATTTGTGGAATACTATTTAAATGGAGATGACCTGGTACTGTTGTAAAACGTGCCTGTAGATAAACCAGAATATTTCTGGCTCATCACACTGCTTGCAAACATATTATAGGTCTTTGAATTATCTTGATTCTAGCTGCAGGACAATTAACATCATATTATTCAATCACTTACTTCACATGGATCCTAAGCTACACAATGACATTTCTATTATAACCAACTTCAGATGTTGTGGATGTTATGTATTATTACATCATCTCACATAAAACAGATATTTATTGACATTCGTAAACATGGCCCCAATATTATTGATTTGTTTTCTTCTGTAGCAATTCACACAAATAAATTATCAGTCTGTCAGTTTAATACTGTAAATTATTAAGCCATGGATATAACTCTGTTCTTAACTAAGGAGGTAACACAACACCAGAAGTGGACATAAGGCCCCTGCAGACCCCACACCATGGAGGACCCTGGTTTCTGGGGGCCCCAGGCTTAAAGTAGGTACATTTACAAAAAAAATAAATGAGAACCTTTTTTAATACTACTGAAAAATGACATAATTTGACAACTATCCAAAATGCCCATTCTTCTCATAAGAAATTGATAAGAATTCTTCTTATAGCTGATCGTTTCTTAATGTCTTTTTGTGATAGACAAAACATATATTTATTTGGGGCCCCAAGACAGTGAATTCATAATATAAAATCTTTAGTCAACTTTTTAGTAGTGTTAGTGTATGCTTGTGTCTGGTTAGTTTCCTTTGTGGCAATTCATTGCATGTTTTTTAAATTACATTTAAATAATAAAATGAAGATAGCTCTCTTTTGGGACTCATTTCCTGCTCTTTGTTAGCTGCACTAAACCAGGGCATCGGTCTGTGTAAACGAGGTAATACTACTGGCTGTTATATGTTATCATTACTGGAGCAGTTATTACATTTGAGTCATCTCTTTACCTCTGTGTGATGTGAAGTGAAGGATGGGAAGGGGTATAGAAAGAGCGTGATTGTGTGACTGTATGAGTATCTTGTGTTCATGAGGATAACGAGTTATGCCTGTAATCCACTCTTACCTCAGGACCTGTTCACAATGCATACCAATATCTGCTCACATATGCAATAAGACATTCTACATTTTTTATACTTACTAACAGTATTGTGTTTGGATAATGCTATAAGTTGAATCGGTCTCTTCCCAGCTGTCTTCCGCTCTCGCACGCAAAATTTGTTTATGATTTTCAACGTTTCACATTTCTTTAAGGCTAAAGAGTCCAGTCCAGTCGGCCTTTGGCTTTGGCAGTGTCTTGCACATCTGTGCCAAATGTGTTCAGATCAACTTTTCATACTGTACTGAGTGATTTACTTGGTGGTTAGTGCATGTTTCAAATGAAAAGTGTTAAGATTGTGCTTTTTAAATTATGGCTGATAAATGTCATTACTTAAGTGGGTCTCAGAAAAGGAAGCTGCAATAGCAGAGGTCTGAATCAGCTAAACGACTAGCAAAAATCGACTTCTTCAATAAACATGATCCTACAGAACAATCAGAGTTCACTGAATTTGAACCTGAACCTGAATCTGGCCTCGGACATGGACCCAGTAAACCACATTTGCATGAGATCCTGAAAGAAGAAGACAGAACAAGAAAACGTGTTGTGGAAAATGTTCCCAACTATTGTTGTAAAAATGATGCTAAAACTAAATACTCATCAGACCAGATATTGGCATGTTCCTTGGGTGTTTAACTGTTAATACAAAAGACTTTATTGTAGTTTCAAAACCCTGTAGGCCTTTGGGTCCTTTTTCGAAAGGCTAAAATTTATTAGGTCATTAGTTGGGAATATTACTCTTATAAGACCAAAAGCTGGACAAAATGTTGATAGGTTTTGGCTGTGTTATCCTCCAAAACTGTACACAGTTTACTGTGAACAATGTTGGTTTATTAATGAATGCAGTGAATAATGGAAGTACGCTTTTGCTACTGGCAAGATCTCAGCAAATAGATTAGAACTCAAGAAAACCAGTAATTCTCATTTTCAGGCTTGCCTAAACTTATGGTTCTTACAAGAAAAATTGAACCAATGGAGATAACATTTCAGAAAGACATCAAAAATCAAAAGACATTTTAAACATTTTTTTGATGAAATAGCTTCAGATTACGGGCTTGAGAATCCATTGAAGTCTTTTGAAATAAAGGTATTCAACGTATCACTGGATACCATGATTTGTTAGTTGGGACATAGGTTTACAAGTCTACATAATGTTGCTGAAAATTTTTATTTTGAAGCCAACAAATTTGACAAGTCTGACAAAAGAAGAAATATCAGAAAAGGCTTAACTTGGTAACATCTGTTCATCCAATCTCTCCAAAACTCTGATTCTCCAAGTGATATCATTTATGTCTTTGCTGTCTAAAGAAGACGAACAAGAAAAAAAAAATAGCTGTGAAATTGCAGCACTGCTTATCGAGGAAAATAGTTGTTTGACAAGCAGCCTACCAGATTTGCTCACCACCTCACGCTGGCAGTAGTAACATCTTCAGCAGAGTAAAATTTTTCTGAACTTAAACTCATAAAGTTATACCTATGGAGTACAATGATGCAGATCTGACTAGGTGATTTAAATATCGACTAAAATATGACTAAGATGCATTTTAAGTATTGAACATGAATTGGCACAAAATATTAATGTCAGTGAAAGAGTTGAAGAGTTCTTAGTTCTACAGAAAATAAGACACAGAAAACTGTAACCCTTATTCAGTGTAACAAAGTTGTAATTAATTCTTTGCTTAAAGACTTCATTTGACAAAATTTCATTGTTGGCAAGTAGTTATTTTGCACAAATTGTAAAAGCGTTTTGTATGGATTCCTGTACAAATTAAATCAAATAAATATTTGGAGAGCTGCGTCTTTGAATTGCTTGTTTGTTGCAATGGTGTACCAATTAATTAGTTAATGTACGTTGATTAAAATTATAAAATTAATTTTATTGTTCTCATAAGGTCAAAAATTCAATAAAAACTAAATTTTACCTCCTATAGGAAGTTGCTATATAGTCCAACTGGTCTTTGCAGCCTGTTTGGTTGTGGTAAGAAAAAAGAATAATGTCAAATTACCTAATGAAACTACACAATGAAGTTTTCTGGTTTGATGTTGAAGCATTTCAGACACATGACACATAAAAAATATGTTGAAGTATGCTGCATGATTTTATTGTTAAGACTACTCCATGTCCCTATCAAAAACCTGAATAAGGGCCCCTTTGGTTCTTCATGGGAGAGGGGGGGTACTCATAATTCTTCTGAATAGAAAATATGAGGAAACGATTGTAAATAAATTATATAATAAAAGCATATGTAATAATGCTTCTATGTGACAAAAACACATATTATTTGTTTAGGTGATGCCTACACACTACTGTAACATTATCTTTACAGAGATCCTACATGGCTGATGGTGAGGTACATCTAGACTTCATTGTCTTTCTTGCTTGTTCCATGTAAATGTGTAACGGTACAATTCTTTTTCAAATTACAATTAATTTGTAACAGAGAAGTTAAAGTTACAAATGTATTCTCATTTCTTCTCTCAACGTAATGGAAGGGAACTCATATCATAAAATTAAATACTCAAATTTACTATTTATTTATTAAATACATAACAAATTATGTTCTTTCCTGTCACCTAATTTATGTTACTTGAAAGTAATGCACTCTCAACAAGTCCAAAATAAAGAAAATAAGAAAAAACATCTTTCAAAGTATAGTACAGAACATAATTTTATGTGAAACTAAAGTATAACTAGAAGTGAAGAGAATAAACGATAACATAAGAACTACAGACTCAGATTATATATGACGCATGAGAATGTAAAATCTGAATTGGAAAATTCTGAAGACAGATTGAAGAAACATATTCTACAACAAACATCATAGAAAACTAGGTACTACAGTGTTTCAACTGTGTAAATAAAATGGATAAAACAAGATGGCTAAAAAGAATATACACACCATGATTAGCCATCAGATGATACATCAAGCAGAAGGTAACAAGGCTCCATTCTCCTTTCATTAAAGGATTAGGTGAATGCAGTGGCATAGCTAGGCTTTTTGGCTCCCAGGGCAAGGAGATTGTCGGCTGCCTTGCCTTCATAGTTAAAAGGGGACAAAAGAGCAAAAATGAAAGCCCATCCAGTGAATGAAGTACTTAATAAATGCAAATGTGTAGATTTTTGTATGAAAGCTCATCCAGCAAACAACTTAAGAATATTTGTTAAGTCAAAATTAAGAAATTATATATTATAATATTACCAATATCCAGTTTGTATTCATTTATTAGTAACAAATGTAGACTATAAAAATGTAGTAATATAAAAATTATAACATAAAAATGTTCTAATAAACATGCAAATTACCTGTAGGTCTAAAGTGCATCGTCAAAACAATATTCTGAAGCAACTTAAAGTTAAACAAAGAACTACATTAAAAATAATAAAATAAATCACTTACCATTACAGGTTAATGGTTCCATCTTCTATTAATAAACGCTTAATTTTTAACGTATTTTCAATGTTAATAAATATTTCAAACGAGACATTTTAAATGTAACTTTCCTGATCTTAATTCCTGCAAAGACGGTTATTAAATCACTATAATATCAAGACGAAGCAATGTCGTTTTCAATTGAAAGAATCGTTAGATTTGATACCCTGTCTTGAGATATTGTTGATCGTAGGTAAGATTTAATCAATTTAAGTTTACTAAACAATCTTTCACAAGAAGGCACAGAAAGTAAAGTAAGAAAAACTTTTTAAAGCTGTTGCTAGTGTTTTGTAGGCTTCTAATCCCATTGAAGAAATGTATTGTACTAGTCCCTGAGGTGTAAAGTCCATTTGTTTTCCCAGAAGTTTAATGAAGAAAGTTGTGTTAGTGGTTATAATCACAAACAGAATTATCATTGTTGCACACCACTATAGAAAAATTATTCTGATTAGTGCTTTCAAGTAAATAATCGTCGATGAGCTGAGAAGCTTGAAAGTGCTAATCAGAATAATTTTTCTATAGTGGTATGCAACAGTGATAATTCCATTTGTTTTCTGTTAACTTTTGCCCTTTTTAATAAAAGTATGACGTCTTTGAAGTCACTGAACAATTCTTCATTGTTTAGGTCATGTGGATACAGTTTTGCAAACACTGTGCACTTAATATTGATTTGGGAAAGCTGTTCCTTAAAATGTATATCCCCATCATTTACGAATGACTAAAATTTACAGAGGAACTTAAACTTTTTTCTAACTCATTTATGTTAGAGAAACAGTTTGAAATTTCAACTGACAGTTTGTCCAAAATTTCTAATAGAAAACGTCGCATTTCTTGCTGAACGGTTAATGCGGAATCGTCTGTATACTCCCCTGGCATCGTGTGCTTCCTTCTTATCCTTTTTGATACTGACACTCCATTCATTACATACCTGATCTGCCTTAGAAATGACATTGTCACACAGCTCATTCCTCCAAACCTTTAATGTGTCCGTTAGGTTCTCCAGAAGTGTCAATGCTTGAATAAAGCTTATTCCTTTGGTGTGCAAGATTTTCTGGATTTTGTCCATAGAAGAAAGAATATCTGTCCAGAAAAGAGCAAAGTCACAAAATTAAAGTTTTCTATTGCATTAATTATTAATGCTGCATCTTCCCTCGTACAATTGTTTCAGTCGGTGTATCCCTCAGTTTCTCCAGTCCAGCGATCACTTCATCCAGCTGAGTGGATATTGCTTTCACTGCATCTGCTTTTGAACTAAACCTGGTATCACAATGTCCTTTTAGAGTAATATTTACGAAGTCTTTAAGAACACTGGATCTATAAGTGAAAAAGGAAAAACACAGTGAATAGACGTTCTACTTTCCCAAAAATTGTCACTGCCTGAACATTTACATGAGCTGCATAAACTCCAACCAAATTAAGTGAATGGTTGTCACAGGGAACAAATGCAGCTAGTGGGTTCAAATCTAATATTCTTTTCTGAACTCCTGAACAGATACCAGGCATTGTTGCTTGATTGTTATACGACTGACCTCTGCAATCGCTAAGATTCAGTCCATCTCTCTCAAGTTTACTTCTAATAGCCTATACGATCCCATCCGCTGTTTTCACTTCTAAAGGAATAAAATCTATGAAGGCTTCCTTAATATCAACAGAATTGCGTTTAATTACAACAAATCTTATAATCTGAGACATTTGTTCTACACGTGCAGCGTCTGGTGTTGTGTCAAATATAATACTAAAGTACAGTACTTCGTCTTCTTACATGCAGTATTAATATATTTGCACACTCTTTCTCCTAACAGGCTTATTATTTTATTTTGAATAGTTGGCAAAAGATACGATATACACCCAGATTTACGAGACACTGAATCCAAATGAGATCTCATGACAGGGTTAAATTTAGACAAGTATTTTAATAAAGCAGAAAGTTTCCAGGATTTTGATTGTTAGTAATTGACTCTCAATATCTTCTCGATGCCAGGTTTTGTTATGGAAGAATACTGTGACAATGAACCATTCGAGGATTTCTTTCCATGTCTTAGCTGGTTTACTCATTTGTTCCTGAAGTAGATCATCAATAAGGCCCCCTTTGTTTAAAGAACGTTCCAATTCCTTTCATTCCAAAAAATCAGAGCAATGAGCAGGACTATTTTCATGATCCTGAATACGGGGATTTAACTTTCGCCATGACAAAAACCCATTTTACTTCCATATTCCTTAAGGAAATGGAAGTATGGTGATGGCAAAAAAATCGTGTTCGAGATTATTGCAGATTCTGATTGTACTACACTCAAAACATGAAAAAAAGTCATTTTTCAAAAAGTGACTGTGTGTGTGTCTGTCTGTCTATCTATATATTTGTTTTCTATGACAAACGATTACAGCCGCAAATTCAAACTGAATCAAATCATTTTTTGCATACAGCCCTGATTTGTAGAGTACTCACGACCTATTGTTTTTGGTGAAGATCGGTTAAGGGAAAGGGGTAGTTTACCTGCAACGTTTTATGTTTTAACAAGGGTATTTTATATGGCAAACGATAACAGCCGTAAATTCAAACAGAATCAAATGATTATTTGCATATAGCACTAAATTGTAGAGTACTCAAAACCTATTGATTTTGGTGAAGATCGGTTAAGGGAAAGGGGTAGTTTACTTGCAACGTTTTATGTTTTAAAAGGGTATTTTTTATGCCAAACGATAAGAGTCGCAAATTCAAACAGAATCAAATAATTTTTTGCATGTAGCCCTGATTTGTAGAGTACTCAAGACCTATTTATTTTGGTGAAGATCGGTTAAGGGAAAGGGGTAGTTTACCGGCAACGGTTTTTTTTTAAACAAGGGTAACTTTTTCCTATGGCAAACGATAACAGCCGCAAATTCAAACAGAATCAACTACTCTTTTGCATACAGCCCTGAATTATATAGTTCTCAAGACTTATTGGTTTTAGTGAAGATCGGTTAGGGGAAGGAGTAGTTTACCTGCAACATTTTATGTTTTAACAAGGGTCATTTTTTATATGACGAACGATAACTGCCGCAAATTCAAACAGAATCGACTACGTTTTTGCATACCTCAATGTCTTAAGAGAACTCAATGTCTGTTGATTTTGTTGAAGATCGGTTAAGGGAAAGTGGTAGTTTACCAGCAACATTTTATGTTTTAAGAAGGGTAATATTTTACGAAAGATAACTGCCGCAAATTCAAATAGAATCAAATAATGTTCTGCATACACCCCTGAATTGTAGAGTTCGCAAGATCTGTTGTTTTTGGTGAAGATCGGTTAAGGGAGAGGGGTAGTTTACCTGCAACGTTTTATGTTTTAACAAGGGTAATTGTTTATATGACGAACGATAACTGTCGCACATACAAACAGAATCAAATATTTTTTTGCATGCATCCCTGAATTGTAGAGGACTGAAGGTCTATTGATTTTGGTGAAGATCGGTTAACAGAAAGGGGTAGTTTACCGGCAACATGTTATGTTTTAACAAGAGTAAAGTACTTAATTTTGATAAATAATGTATCCTAATAAGAAGCTCATAATAATCCACTGTAGAAACGTAGATGAAATATCTATAAATGAAGAGGTTAGGTGAACAGGGTGGGGGTAATTTTCTATTAATGAAAATTATAGCTGATTGGGGAGGGGAGAATTTTTTATATGTGTACTACGTTACCGGCACCAAAGAAGTAGTTCTTTGTTAAAATTCCTTCCCGGGCTGTTTAGCCGTAGTCCAATGTTTTCTGCAAAACCAGACTTTTCGGCAGTCCATCGATTGCCATCATCAGTAAAAATCGAGTGCGAAAGCATCAGGTGGTATACGTTAGTGACCACAGTACCGTGGTTAAGGCTGAAGCAATAAGTAGAAAGAAGTAGTTTCTATGGTAATATTTCATTTCGAATATGATTTTAAATATAAATCTTAGAACATGGAAGTCATGTATGGTTCTCCATACCGATATTTTACCGGCTGTATGGTGTTTCTACGGCAAACGATAACAGCCGCAAATTCAAACAGAATCATATAATGTTTTGGATACAGCCCTGAATTGTAGAGTTCTCAAGATCTGTTGGTTTTGGCGAAGATCGGTTAAGGGAAAGGGGTAGTTTACCAACAACATTTTATGTTTTAACAAGGGTAATGTTTTCTATGACGAATGATAACTGCTGTAAATTCAAACAAAATCAACTACTTTTTTGCATACCTTTTTGAATTATACAGAACTCAAGGTCTATTGATTTTGTTGAAGATCGGTTAAGGGAAAGGGGTAGTTTACCTACAACATTTTATGTTTTAACAAGGGTAATGTTTTCTATGACGAACGATAACTGCTGTAAATTCAAACAAAATCAACTACTTTTTTGCATACCTTTTTGAATTATACAGAACTCAAGGTCTATTGATTTTGTTGAAGATCGGTTAAGGGAAAGGGGTAGTTTACCTACAACATTTTATGTTTTAACAAGGGTAATTTTTTCTATGACTAACGATAACTGCCGTAAATTCAAAGGGAATCAAATAATGTTTTACTTACAGCCCTGAATTGTAGTTCTCAAGACCTATTGTTTTTGGTGAAGATCGGTTAAGGGAAAGGGGTAGTTTACCAGCAACGTTTTATGTTTTAACAAGGGTGTTTTCTAAGGCAAACGATAAGAGCCGCAAATTCAAACAGAATCAAATAATTTTTTGCATGAAGCCCTGAATTGTAGAGTACTCAAGACCTGTTGCGTTTGGTGAAGATCGGTTAAGGGAAAGGGGTAGTTTACAGCAACGTTTTTTTTTATCAAGGGTAATTTTTTTCTATGGCAAACGATAACAGCCGCAAATTCAAACAGAATCAAATAATTTTTTGCATACGGTCCTGAATTGTAGAGTACTCAAAGCCTATTGTTGTTGGTGAAGATCGGTTAAGGGAAAGGGGTAGTTTACCTGTAACGTTTTATGTTTTAACAAGGGTAATTTTTCTATGACGAACGATAACTGCCGCACATTCAACAGAATGAAATAATTTTTTGCATACATCCCTGAATTGTAGGTAACTCAAGGCCTTTTCATTTTGGTGAAGATCGGTTAAGGGGAAGGGGTAGTTTACCTGCAACCTTTTACGTTTTAACAATTTAACAAGAGCAAAGTACTTGAAAATTCATTTAAACTTTTTCAAACAATGGTAATTGTTAAAAATAAAATAATTCTGTTGCCAGGCAATAAAATTATAATTTTTTCATTTTAATTTAAATCATGTATGAGAGAAAATATATCGTTCGTGGCAGGCAAGCATATCTCAATTATGTAATGTTTACGTTTCCATTTTATTATTATGATTACCGCAATAAAAAGGCAGGCAAGGCACACACACACACACACACACACACACACACACACACACACACACACACACACACACACACACACACACACACACACACACACACACACACAATTCGCGTTATATCTGGCCTCACTCATGTTTATTGTCTTACATTTGCATGCTTTTTAAATGGAAAGTGCCAAAACCCACATCAACACAACACGCACAAGCCAAAAAAGTGTCCAGCGTGGATAGCGATTTGGTTCCTGTGGATCGCTGGGCAGTGTAACTGCACGTGTTTACAGAGGAACGGTTCATAGACAGACTTTTTGTCTTTAGGGAATGAACCCTCTGCAAGATGCTCAGGGTCCATGAGCGACTTCGGAGCGCTCCTTCTTTTCCGCGTGTTTGGTCTGTGAAACGTACACTGTAGATTCGCAACTTTACTCTGAGCAACGCTCAGTAGGGAATGTTGAAAATTTTTGTCCACGGTGTGCCCTCATACACACTAAACCTGCTCTGATGTTTTGATTACGGACATCATAATATTAAAACTTTGGAAACTTGAACACTACTTAATAGAGATCAAACATTAACTTTTACAAGCCATTAATTTCATGCATATTTTTATATGTGTACTACATTATCGGCAACAAAGAAATAGTTTGTTGTTAAAATTCCTTCCCGGGCAGTTTAGCCAAGGTCCAATGTTTTATGAAAAACCAGACGTTTCAGCAGTGCTATCGCCTACCATCATCAGTGAAAATCGAATGCGCTAACTGGAGGTGGTACACGTTAGTGACCACAGTACTGTGGTTAAGGCTGAAGAAAGAAGTAATTTCTGTGGAAACATTTTATTTCAAAAATGATTTTAAATACATCTTAGAACATGGAAGTCATGTATGGATCTCCACACCGATATTTCACTATTGAAATGGCTTCTGTGACAGTTTTTTTGTGGAAATAAAGTGCAAACAAAGCAAAATAGAGAGTTTTTAGTTGGAAAGAAACACATCCAAGTGCGATTTACCTTTTCGTAATTTTGCAAGATTTTATCAAACCAATACTTGTTTAAGGATCGACCAGCTTCATCTTCTGGAAAATAGCTGTCCTTGTTCAGCAACTGACATGTTCCACTATTCATCATTATATCTCAGAAGGACTTATATATCTCGATTGGCCAAGCTCCCATATCTTGTAGAACAGCACTTGGAGCACGGTCTACATTGTTGCTAGTAATGTTATGTCCTTCATCGCCTGTAATTTCAATACTGCACGATGTAACATCATCCGTGGTACTAGAACCAACTGAATCTTGTAACTGTTCTTGACACTTGCACAGCTTGAAGTATTCACGTTATTAACTTTACTGTATTTATCGCTAATAACAGCCTCGTTGCTAACAACATCCAAGATTTTATGATTACAAGTTGATTCCTTGTTAATTGTAATATTTTGACACTTGGGGTACAATTTTCAAAAGACTTCATAAACTCTTTGGAACTTGTTGTAGTTCTTAATCTTTCTTCCCTCCTCTTCCGAAACTCTGCGGCACTGAATTCACTTCATTTCATATCCGCTTAAAAAAAATTTAAAAAAAAATCGATTTTCAATAATTGTATTAGTATCATGACATTCACGTGAAGTATTATAGTGCATTAATCAGTTCTTGTATGCTCTGAAAGCCCCACGTTGTTGGCGTCAATTTGTATTAATCCAGACTCTCTCTGTTTGTGAAAAGCCTCACGTTTGTGCGTCAATTTGTATTAAACCAATGTGTCGTTATCGTATTACTTCGACTCTTTCGGATGTTATATTAACGAAGTCTAAAACTTCATAATTTTCTAGATATCCGTCGCTCTCGTGACCTTGCCAATACCTGTCTCTTCCTTCTTACCTGATTTATATTAACTATTATTTTCCCGATTTTAGGCGCCAAATTGTTTGTTTTAAAACAATTAAAAGTTTTTGTAACCTTTCCTTCTTTCACAATGAAACCGTATTACTTACCGCTCTGTATAGGCTGAATTCGAAATTCGCTCTCTCGCGGCAGTATTACCAACCTATAATTCTGGTAAATAATTTTCACTGTGCCATATGAAATAAATTAACACATAAATATTGTCACATGAAATAATAAACAGGTATAAATTCTCAGTATTGGTTTATTGTACAGCGGTTCTACCTTTTATATTGGTTATTACAGGAAATTATTATAGTATATAAAGTTATGCTCCGGCTTCTAATGATTTATAATTCAGCGGTTGGCTATGTTTGCTTTGGGTCGTTGACTAATTTTGTCGAATTTAATTTCGCAAAGGTTATTCAGTCAAAAGTTCTTTGGATTACAGCAAAAGTTAACAAAATGATTTGAGAAAGTACAATCCTTCACATAGACTTAATTAAATATTACGCTTTTTCCTTACACCACTACTCTTATTAACTAACGTAATTGTGAGTTCAACTCGTAACTATAGGTTAAGGTAAGGATCTATATTTTTGCTTAACATTTAGTTAAAATTAATAATAAAAAGTTTAGCTTAACATTTTATTAAAATTAACAATAATGTATTTTTCATTGCACTAGACATTTTATAGTCAAAAGTATTTTTCTCGGTTAGTAGGAAGGGTTAAACTTTGTTAGTACAGGCAAAAAATTTGCAAGTTACAACTTCTCACGGCCATATCTTGAAAACAACTTGTGGATTAAAACCCGGCCAAAACGCATTTTGTTTGTTATTTCGTATAGAATAATTTTGGTCCTATTCATTTTGACTATAAACTCAAACGTTGTTTAGTTATTCGCTAAAAATTACGCTAAAATCCTGTTTTTTTGGGGGTAAAAATCGAAAATGTTGATTTGGAATAACTCGAAAACAACGCATTTTTCAAAACAGTTGCGTACTGACTTTTTTGCTTAGAATTTGATTCTCTATTGGATCCTGGGGTTAATTTTTTTTTATCAATCACCCTTGAAAAAGGGGTGGTTCTCACCCCCAAATAAAAAGCGTACAGTTTAACTTTTTTCTAGAGTGCATATAGAACATACATATCAAATTTCGTGAAATTCCATCGACAGTCAAAATTTTGTTACGTCAAAAGCTGCGCTTACTGGACTAGAATTTCTTCGTGCTGATTTTGTTATCGACTTTGTTTACGATCTGCGTGTATGTTTCGCGCTTGGCTATCGCGCAGCTGATTTTCGAAAAACAGGTAAATGTGCAATTTTGTGCATTAAAACTACAGAATGTGCAATTTTATGCAGTAACCCCCAAAATGTGCAATTTTGTGCAAAATAAAATGTATGTTAAAATGACCTACACGTCCCGATTCGGATAAATAACTTGTCACTGGCCGTTTACGAACTAGCAAAAAAAAAGATGCAATTGCACGTGAATCCGGGCTTTAGTTATAGACTAACATTATATTTATAATTAATGGATTAAAAAATAAACCACCTTGTACAGTGATCTGCGTGGAACTGGGCCGATCCTAGGAGGTGGATTTGGTACGTCAAACAAAGTCGGTATGGCATTAGGCTTCAGTTTTTTCCAACAATCTACTCGTGCCTGTTCAAACTGTGAACTTTCAAAATGAACCTAAAAGTGCAAAGGTGTATTACATTGTTAGTCGTTATGATTAACATTCACAAACTTTTAAGGAACAACCATTAAATTTACCTCACACAGACGCCTTGCTTAGTATAAATTTGTCTCGTCTCATATTTTGAATCCATTTTGCACATCGAATAGGGTCTGCCGGAAATTTGAATGTTCTAAAATTAGTTTCTGTTCGATTTTTGCAATTTACAGCACAACAACCAGTCATTATGATTATGAGATGTAGTACAACAATCTGCAAAACATACTACATAACATTAATAATATCTCTAACACCAGTATTTATAACCTTGTTTTCACTGACAAGATGAGATGATTATTATACATATTCGTGTGTAATACATAAATCAAATTAGTACACTAAGGTTATAACCCTGATATGTAAAAATATTAATATTTACATACATAATTTACATTAAATAATGCAACGCACAGCGTGCTTACATTGCTCCCGCCACATTACATTTAAAAGTCTCGGAGCAAAGATGGCGGGTGCGAATACCTATATTATAGAGCTCTAGTTAAGGTTTATCTGCCGGTTTATCTAAGGTTTATCTAGTTAAAAAAGGAAAATCTGCCGGACCAGACGAGGTCTTCCCGCCTTTCATTAAGAATCTTGGCAAGAAAGCACTAAAGACTCTCTTAAAACTAATCAACCTAACGTGGAATACACGTGTGCCCCAGCAATGGAGAAAAGCCGAAGTATTATCAATACTGAAAAAAGGCAAGCCTGCGAACAACCTAAATAACTACCGCCCTATTTCACTAACTAGTGTCTGCTCTAAAGTTACTGAAAAAATGGTCGAACTCAGACTCCGGGAATTTCTAGAGTCTAAAGGAGCCATTAGCGACTGCCAAGCAGGATTCCGTAAGCACAGAGCAACCATGGACCAAGTTGTAAAGTTTACTCAGTCGGTAAAGGACGGTTTCCACAGAAAACAATCCACTGTGGCCGTCTTAGTGGACTTTAAAGCTGCATATGACAAGATCTGGCGCGGTATGCTTGTTCACAAACTTAAGAAACTAGGAGTAAACGGGAACATGCTGAAGTGGATACAAAGCTTCCTCTCGCAACGCTACATACGATGCAGATTCTTTAACGCAACTTCCCCATACAAACTACTACGTCAAGGTTTGCCGCAAGGGGCGGTACTAAGCTGTCTCCTTTTCAACGTAATGATAGACGACCTTAAGAATGCACTCCAAAAAATACCAGGAATCTCATTCCTCTTCTTTGCTGACGATGTCCTGTTGTGGGCTACTGGAAGCAACGTAAACGCCCTCGTAGAAGCTCTAAACAAAGCTCTTTTAAACCTCGAAGTATGGTCAAGCCTCAACAAAATGGAAGTTAGTACCGATAAGACAGTGTCTCAACTCTTCACCATGTCCACTAGGGCCCCGGTAATCAATTTAAAATTCATGGGATCACCTCTAAGACAAGTATCGCTGTCCAAGTATCTGGGAATCAACCTCGACAAGAGACTATCTTTCAGCACCCATGTCACAAGTACGGCCGAGAAGGGTCAGAAACGTATCAATCTTCTCAAGAGACTAACTGCTACCAAATGGGGAGCCACTCAAGATGTTCTATCTACAGCCTACAAAACATACGTCCGTCCAGTACTTGAATATGGCTCGGAAGTCACCTCACTTGCTAGTAACACCAACCTAAATAAATACGACGTTGTCCAGAATAACGCTCTAAGAATTATAACCGGAGGAGCAAAATCAACCCCAATAGCGGCCATGCAACTTCAAACTGGCATCGAACCTTTAGATAGCCGGAGGGATAAATGCACGCTTAAGTTTTGGGAAAGGGCTAAGAGAGTGGATGGGAATCACTGGAATGGATACAAAAGTGCAACCCAACGACTCAAAACCCAAACTTCGCCTCTAACTCACGCTGAAGCTCTTATAAGCAAGTACCAACTATCACTGGACCGTCGGGCTCCCATACAGTACTACAATGCAGTGGCAAACGCTTTACCTGCAAAGCGGCTTGACCTAATCAGCCTAACAACCAACAAGGCCGAAGCCAACCCTATCGAGCTCAAGTCGTACGCCATAGAAACCATCAACCTTAGGTACCCTTCGAATGATTGGCTCCACATATACACTGACGGCTCATTCCTGCCTGAAACGAGGGGAGCAGGCGCGGGATGGTTTTGTAGCCTCTTTGAGAATTCAACAGCTGTGGGAAGAAACGCTAGTAACTTCGATGGTGAGGTGTGCGCAGTCTACGAAGCTTCCAGCCAGCTACTAGCCAAGACCTTAGCACCAGGAAAAGTGGTATTTTTAATCGACTCCCAGTCCACAATTCTTGCGCTCACCAGCAACGCTCCCACCGACTGCCTGAGAACAATTCAATGCCGCGCGAAACTTGCAGAGCTGATGTCAACCGGATGGATCGTTACCCTACAGTGGGTGCCAAGCCATGTAGGTATTCCTGGCAACGAAAGAGCCGACATCAAAGCCAAAGAAGGAGCAGAATCGGAGCAGCCGGACGTGCCGCTTACTCTCAGTAGAGCCAATAACCTCATCACCTCAGTTATAAACACCTCCACACAAAGAACTCTAAAAACCCTGGGTACTGGTAAAAAGTGGGAAAGTCTTGCCACTGTAGGACCAATACCGAGACACCTGGACAGAGCTGAGGCCGTCGCCCGTTTCCGCCTTACTACCGGACATGACTACTTGCAAGCTCATCTACACCGCATTGGCCTAGCTGAGAACGAAACCTGTCCGCTTTGCAACTCCGGAAGAATGGACGGAGAACACTTACGGGACTGCCAAGCACTCACGTACCCGACTGACGACATAACCAATCGCTACTGGGAGGCTCGACGTCGAATGGTTGAAGAACCACGTACGGGCGTTGGCTAAAGGAAAAGGTAAAGGAAAGGAAAGTTAAGGTTTATATCGTTGACAAAATATTTTGGTATTTTCAAATGTGTTATTAATTTAATTGAACAGTTTTTTGATAATTATTATTTGATTTTTAATAGTCATTCAGTGTTTGAGGGTTTGAACCAAGTGAATTATATTGTGCAACAGTGTTAAAGTGTAGTGAATCCAGTCTTTTGTTTTGTAAATTAAATGAATTTTATACTTTACTCCTTCCTTAACGTCTGATAATTTATTTTCATGTATGCTCGTAGCTATGTCTTCCGTCTTTTATTTCTTTTTTGTTTTATATTTTTTTATCTTCTTTAATTCAAAATTTTGTGTAGTTCATATGTTTTGCCCATCTTGTCTTCCATCTTTCAATAATTATTACCGGTATATGGTTTTTCTCATTTGATTGTTTCTTTTTTCTAATTATATGGAGCGGCTTTTTTTTCATCTGTACTCTACTGATGCTAATAATGGACTGTGTATAAATTTGTAACGGTTTTTTGGTTCTAACTGCTAATCCTATCATTCTCTGTAACGGTACGAGATTGTAGGGCCAAGATAACATTTTTTAAAATTACATTCTCTATACAGTCATTGTTCACCCTTGTAGAACCCCGAGTTAGTCACCCAGATAGGCTGTGTTTATTGCAGAAAAAACGTCTATGTTTTGTCTCCGCACTCATGCAACGCAGACCGATGGTGAAATAACATCAACCTGCGCCTCAGCCGTGAATTACGAAAGAGAGTATGTAACTGCACATTGCGCCAGGCGGCAAAAACATTGCTCACCTTCCCGCCTCTGCTAAGGCGCTCTTTCAATAGCACCAATGGGAGCACATATGCACGATCACGTGACAAAAAAACACTGTATGCAATTTAGCAAACTAACGCCAGTGCCAGTTGTGACACCGGGCCGCTCGGCCAACCTAAGCGAGCTAAGTGTTCGAAAATATATGTCGGCCGACAAAACAACACTAAATGCTATTTTAAAGTGAACTAAAGTAATAGTGGCGCATCAACATCAACTTATTTGAAATAAGCAATAACAGTACCGCGGTTAAACAGTGAAAAACTAAATCATGGTGTGTTAAACAGTGCATTCACAGCAGAGGTGCAAAACAGCGGAGTTCTTCAGACGTTAAGTATTGACTGAGTTTTAACCAAGATTATTTTACCTTTTTCCCCAGAGTATAATTCAACATAAATAAATTATAAATCTAAAATGTAAATCAGAGATCTCGAAGTGGGGTTTAAATAGAACGACAAAATCAAAGAACGAATGTGTGTGAGTGTGTAGCTAAATCACGTATTGGTTCATTGCAAACAGTAAATAGTTGGGGTATACCATAGTTGTCATAAGCTAGTTAATTAAGAAATATTTTATTACTATGTTTGATTTCACAAATTGTTGCTCCTTCTACAAGTATTTGCTCTCAATGTCATGAAAGAGAGACGAAGTAATTATTTTGAATAATAAATCAGAGGCAATGTGTTAGCACAAACGGTGTATTTGATCTTTGCCTATATCAAATCCAAATAATCCCTTTTGCAGCTGTTTTCGTCTGAAAGACTTTGGAAGAAAAACCCTAAGGTAAGAGATAATTATAATTATAATTATGTAAGTAATTCGTAGAGCTTCACTGGCGCCCGAACAGGGACGGCGAATATAATTTGTGGTTATATTCGCCAGACCTAATTAAGCTGCAGAACGGGTTATTTGGGAGTGGGGCGAGGTTGTAAATTGTAGAAACAAAATTAGGCATATTTATCTATATAGAAAAAATAAATAAAAAATGGAAAGTAATAGTTTGACCGAATCAACGGTCATGAGTGGGTTGGAGGTCCATTCGACCCCAATACCAGTTCAAAATAGAGAACCAAGTAAGTCAGATGAAATAGATGACTCAGGGATTCATGTAACCCCACCCGTAATGAATCAAAATAAACAATCTGAGGACAATGATATGATAAAAATGATGCAATTGCTTTTCAAAGAACAGAAGAGTGATTCTGATATTAAATTTAATACAATTCATAGCAAATTCCATGAGTTAAAGGGCGATATAAATAATATTGACCAAAAATTTGATAAGCGTTTATGTGAAATGAATACAAAATTTGATGAGCGTTTATATGATATGAAACAACAAAGTGTTAAGTTAGAAGACAATATTCAGAAACGTTTAAATGAGACGAATGAAGTTTCAATACATTTAAAGAACAAGTGATAGGCTCAGTAAATGAACAGTTAAATAAGCATATCATTAATGTAAACAAACAAGTGTCAGAGACAGTCAAAATACAAGTGCATGAGCAAATTCAAGAGTTGAAAGATAATTTTGAAAGTAGTATAAATAAGTATAATGTTGATAATGAGTGTAAATTTAATTGTGTAGTAGAGAAAATAGAAGAAGTTAGAGATAACATGGAGACATATGAAACTAATGTTAATTTCAAAATAAATGAAATAGAAAGCAATTGCAATAGCAAAATAAGTGAATGTCAATTGAGTTTTGCGAATAAAATCTTAGAAATCAATGACAATGTTGATAGTAAGATCAGTGAAACCGAAAGTAGTTATAAGTCAGAAATACAGTTATTAAAAGGTGCTGTAGAAATGGTAAATAATGCCAGTATTCAATCTGAACGTGTAACTAATAACAAGTTTAATTTAATGGAACAAAAAATAATCAATGTTAAAGATGACTTGAAAACGGCAATAAATAAAACACTAGACAGTGTCCATGAGCAAGTAGTAATCACCCGTAATGTAGATAGCGAAATAGAGTTAGAGGCATTTACTGGGGATAGGAGGGGGGTACACCCTATGCAATTCCTAAATAGAGTAAGAGACTTTAATAGATTTTGTAACAATAATTGGGAGATGAAATTATTGAAAGTTATGAAATGTTTTAAGGGAAGCCCCTCAATTTGGGCGGAGGTACATAAGGGAGATTGGTTAGATTTCTAAAGTTTTGAAGGGGATTTTAGAAGTAAATATTGGTCTGAAGAGGACCAAGAAGTACTTAGAAGCAAGATAATGGGGTCGGGTAATTTTGGGATTAATGGTAATAATGTCACCATTTATGTAATGAAAATGTACAATGAGGCAAAATACCTTGAACCACCATTACCGTTTAGATCATTTGTACGTCACATAAGTAAACACTTACCCAGGGAGGTGCAAATTAACCTGATGACGCGGGAAGTGGAAGGTATAAACGATCTGGAACAAATATTAGATATTTTCCAAAATATCAGGGACCGGGAAATTGGTAGGCGCCCAAACCCGTCAGGGGTACATAACAACGAGAATCATAATCATAATCAATCTAGTGGGACACCAAAAACATATAGAGGGACAAGGGGAGGCTACAATAATAACTATAGACGTGATGACTGGCGATGTGGAGAGTGTCATTGTGAGAACTATGGTAGTAGAACAACTTGTTACAGGTGTCATAAAGAGAGGAGTTGCCAACGCAGCAATACTGAACATAACCAAAATAGTCAACCACAGATAGGAGGGAGCAGCAACCGAGGAGCACCGGGAAGCAGTGGAACTTCCAATAGAGGTCGTGGTGGACACACTCCAGGCCGTGCAAACACCCAGACGGAAAACTAACAAGGACAGTGAGTGAAGGGACCCCACCATTGTCGACAAATGACTGCGAGGCCCAAGATAACGAATATACAAATAACGTCATCTGTACGGATATGTCCAAGGAACTAATGGAGGAAGAGGACTTGGAGACAGCCAGACCAGAAACCGGACTGACAGAGGTAAGAATTCAAATTGAAGGTAAGGAAGTAAAAACTTTAGTCGATACAGGTAGTGAAATTTCTGTCATTTCTGAACACGTATTAGAGAGTTTGCAAGAAATAAATAAAAATATCCCAATTTTGCCAGTAGCGGGGGTGACCATTGTAGGTATTACCGGGGTTAGGAGTAAACGTGTAACTAAACAAGTACATTTGAACATGGTAATTAAGGGAGTAGAATATGACAACACATTTTTAGTAGTAAGGGGACTAAATTTGGAGGTTATTCTGGGGAATGATTTTTTGATAAAACACAAGGCGGTAATTGATTTCCAGAAGCGGTTGTTAGTATTAAATAATGAAGGTAGACCAGTTGAGATTAACTTTGAGCGGGTAGTAGATAAAGTCAGAATTTCGGGAGTTAAGATGATACTAAATCGGGCCAGTAAAGTAGATACGGTAGTTAATACGTACGCATGTAGAGAGGGAGAGTTAGGGGATAATGCAAATAAACGAATTTGGGAGGATAGAGCGGTAAAATTTCGTAGTGAGGGGCGTGATGTAGGGAGTTCTCAACGCAAAGCGTTGTGGCAGGTAATAGAGTGTTTTCGAGAAGTGTTTGCCGATGTACCAGGGAGGGCAAGGGATTATGAGTGTGAATTAAAAGTAAGGGAACACGCACCCTATATACAAAGAAGCTATCTGGTACCTTATTCGAAGAGGAGGGCGGTTCAGGCGGAATTAGATAAAATGTTGGAAGGGGACATCATAGAAAGATCAGTATCACCGTACTCTAACCCGTTAGTAGTAGTCATTAAGAAAGATGGCCGAGTTAGATTATGTTTAGACGCCCGCAAGATTAATCAGATAATTATCCCGGACCGGGAGTCACCCGAAGCAATAAATGAAATCTTCCAAAAATTCAGTGGAGTCAAATACATGACCTCATTAGATTTAACCGCGGGGTACTGGCAAGTCCCGTTAGCATGTGAAAGCAGGAAATACACAGCATTCCTGTTCAATGGAAAGAATTACCAATTTAAACGATTACCTTTTGGGCTGAATACCAGTGTAGCCAGCTTTATAAAATGTCTAGATGAAATACTTCAGCCACAGAATTTAGATTTTTTAACCATTTATGTAGACGATATATTGATAGCATCACGAACATTTTCCGAACATGTGGAACATTTAGAATATGTATTAGATAGACTGCGTACAGGGGGGTTGACTGTCAATTGGGAGAAGTCTAAATTCTTACAGAAAGAAACACATTTTCTAGGGTTTATAATTACACCAGAGGGGATAAAAGCTAACTCAGAGAAAGTAGAATCAATTTTAAAATTTCCAGAACCCCGAAATATTAAGCAGTTACAAAGTTTTTTAGGGCTATGTAATTTTTATAGAAAATTCCAGAAAAACTATGCCCATATAACTTCTAAGTTGAGCGCAGTGTTACAAAAGAACAAACAATGGAAATGGGGGGAAAGAGAACGAGAGGTGTTTATTGAAATAAAGGACCACTTTAGTAACATGATCATGATGAATCACCCTAATTTTGAACGCACATTTTATTTACAGACCGATGCTAGTAACATCGCATTGGGTGCAGAACTGTACCAGGAGGACGACGAAAAGGAGCATCACACCATCGCTTTCGCCAGTCGTACCCTATTAGCTGCTGAAAGAAACTACACAACAACGAAGAAGGAACTATTAAGCATTGTTTTTGCGGTGAAGAAGTTTCGAACATATCTACTGGGAAATTCCACTATCATCCGGACGGACCACAAGGCATTATCTTTTTTAAACACCTGTAAGTTGACACACAGCAGGATAACCAGGTGGGTGCTAGCTTTACAAGAGTATAATTTTAGTTGGGAGTATATAAAAGGGGTAGAAAACAAAATACCTGACACTTTATCCAGGGTAGATACAGAGGGAACGAGAACAGGGAGGGACTTAAAAGAAATAGAAATTTTCAGACTTAGTAGAGAAGATAGATTATTTGGGGAAGAATTGAGAGACATTAATAGTATGCAAAGAATAGATCTTAAATTGAACAAAATAATAACTAGCTTAGAATCCGACTTAGATGAGTCAGGGTATAGCCGTTATTTCCAGATTTATCAAGGGAGTTTGTTTAAGAAGGTAGAGGGGGGAGAGCGTGATTGGAGGTTAGTTATACCGGAAGGGTTGGTAGATAAGATAATATGGGACTGTCATTTTCGGTATGGGCATTTCGGTGCTAGGAAGTGCGTAAATGTATTAAAAGAATCATGCTTATTTAAAAATATGGAACGGAGGGTTAGAACTCTACTCCGAGGGTGCGATTTATGCCAAAAGTCAAAAGTAGTTAATTACCGTTTAGAGGGAGAGATGAGGTGTGTTAAAGTAGAAAAGCCCTTTGATCTAGTTGCGGTAGACTTGTTCGGCCCTCTACCAAAGGGAAGGGGAGGCGTCATGTACATTTTTGTAGTATTAGATACATTTACGAAATTTGTAAGATTATACAGTGTAAATCGGGCCACTAGTAAAGTACTAAGTGAGAAAATAACGAAGGATTATATGATTAAAACCGGGAAACCGAAAATAATATTATCTGACCATGGGCCCCAGTTTATTAGCGGAATATGGCGACAAACTTTGGGCTGGGAAGGTATTATACCTAAACACACGGCGGTATATCATCCTCAATCGAACCAAGCCGAAAGAGTCATGCGAGAATTAGGGAGAATTTTCCGAGCATATTGCCACGCTAAACATAGTGAATGGCCAGCCTATGTGGGAAGAATTGAAGAATGGTTAAACTGCACCACCCATGAATCAACAGGGTTCACACCATACGAGCTTGTTAAAGGAAAACGTCCACCTAGGATCCTGGAACAGCTGTTCAATTTTCCACCTGAGAGTAACCCATGAGACTTGGAAGTAAAACTTCAGCTCGCCAATGAAAACTTATTAACGAAGGGAGAAAGGAGAAAACGGATTCATGATGCCAAAGGTAAGTGGATCAAGTACGAAATAGGTCAGTTGGTATTAGTAAGAAGACACGATTTATCAAGTGCACAAGATAAAGAGATTAAAAAATTCTTTTTGTTGTATGAAGGACCATATGAAGTTGTTGACATCAAAATGGATAATGCCTACGTTCTACGAAACCAAATGACTGGGGAAATCGTGGGTACCCATAACGCCACCAATTTAAAACAGTATTGGTCAAAATGATATAATAATAAACAAAAAATAATACATCAAATCCTGTAATTGAACATAAACTAAATAATTACAAAAACTATAACTAAATAATTATAAATAACAATAAATAACAGAAAACAGTAAGTGGTAGCGGATAGATTTTCCCCACTTGTCCCAGTGGGGTTCGTCTATTTCAGGGACGCGCCCCTGCCTACGCGAGCCTTGGTTTTCTCCATGTACCCTTATTTCCGGAGGAAGCTTTGTCCCTACCTTTAGTCCTAGTTCTTGACCTTTTAATGATCCTTATCCCTTTTATCTTCCCGATTTCCCCACCCTCCCCCTAGAGTAAATACATAAACAATAGTCACATAATCTGACACACTTTTTGTAACCATTTGATTGCCTTAATTCTAAATACTACATTAGGGTAATCCTCAAAATTAAAGAAGCTGGCGTTATTTATGAATTGTAAACTCATCCCTTAATTAGGTAGGTAGTGGAGAAGTTTTGTGGCTGAGCAGACAAACTAGATAATAAATTTCTGTATAATTTTACATGAACATTGTGGATTGAGATGGGGTTGTAGATTAGTGGTTGTGGTTTGTTTCTATGGGAAAGGAGGCAGGCAAGGAATTCAGCGGCTGCCAACAGGTTTTGTTCACATTTACTCATGTAGGGGTTCTGTTCGTCTTCCATCGCATCTCGATTCACATTGTACATGTACATGTAACATATAACCTATTTACAGGTAGTTAAGAAAAAATAATAAGTATAATTATTACAATAATTATAATATCAAGTAAATAAATAATTTGGGAAAATATTCTAACCAAAAAGGTTAAATGTTATTTTGTGGTACCTGCTATGTTAGGTTATGAGTACGGTATATTGGTAGTCGGAATGTGATTATGGAGGAATTTAAAGAGAGATTAGAACCAATGATGTAAGGTTTGTAAAACTTACTGAAATATTAAGAAAAAACTGAAACATTTAAACATCAAACCATGTGGAATCATTTTGAAAATCGTAATTAAAGTAATTGAAATTGTTTTGAACAAACGAAGAGATTAAACCTAATTGTAGGGGGCCCTGGGAGTAACTTAATAATATGAAGGTTAGTGATGTGGGTAATTTCCTTTTTATTCAAATTGCAACTGCATATAATTGTAATCAAAGCTAAACTGTCTGAGTGGAGATTATTAAAGTCAATTTTATTAATGAAGCCCATTTGATGTTGTGTATTTATATTCAAAGTGTTTTAAATAATGTAATTATAGTTAAAATGTTTTTAGTAAAATGTTATTAAAGCAATTGAAAGGTGAATTAAAATTATATTTGGTTCGAATTGCAACAAATAGATTTTGATAGATATGTTAATAAAAAGATTTATAGAAGGAAAATTTTGCAGGAAGTATATATGCCAGTACATGATGTAACCAGAATGTTTATACTATGTGAGTCTTGCAGACTAGTGTTCATATAAACAGGTGTGGGATGTTGAGACTAATGTCTGTAGTCATGCTTGGTGACAATAACAAAAAATGTTGTAGTCTGCTGAATCAGTATCTTGAGTAAAACCTTATTGTGATAGAAAGGAATTGAAGTTAAATTTTGTACAGACCAAATAATAATGAGGCCATTACTGTAACTTTTGAGATTAATTGAATTAATTAAAGTAAATTAAATACAATTAAACTAATTTAGTAATAAAATTAATAGAAACGATTTTTAACAATGAACTTAACTTTATTTTCATTTAAATTCAAATTGGAATTATAAATTAAATGCTAATTGATGCCAATAATGATTAAAACATTCATTTAACACTGACAACTGATGGAAAATGTTCAGGATGAGATAGTGTCTGGAAAATAAGATGTGTATACTACTGTCCAAGTAACTTGTATAAATGCCAATCTATATTTTATGTTTTAACTGTAGATTCCCCACCTAAGTGCGGTCATGGCCTCACCGGACCATGACCGTGAAAGTAGTTAATTGTGGCAAATCATAAATTTTACTTGATATAACCGGCTTGTGGTTTGTTTTATTTTGTTAACCCGGTGGTTTGTTAAATTTAGTAGGGGGGTTATTTTTTGGGGAATCTACCAAATTTTGGAACAGGTCTATTTTCACCCAGATAGGGGTGGTAGTCCATTAGGGGTGTATAATATAAAAAGAATAGTAGGTTATATGTATACCGAATTTTATTGTAACGCCGAAGCAAGGATGGGGGTGGAATAAAAGAAAAAAATGTCCACCCCTTCCGCATCAGTCCTTGTGAAAGCAACTAGACGCTACAGTCTAGGGGGGGTAATAGTGAGTGTGGATGGGCGGTGACCCAGTTACAGGTCACGAGGGAGATGTGGGTTACGGCGAGGATGAGGCTGAAAAAGGCCAAGAAGCCTCGTGCAGACCACATTCAAATGTAACGGGTATCAGGGGTTAAGGGATTAAAAGGGGGGTATATATGTATAAAAAAAAAAAAAAAAAAAAAAAAAAAAAAAAAAAAAAAAAATTTATAGTAGCTAAGTACAAACGGAGTTAATGTCATTTTGTATAATTAAGGTGTTATTTTGGATGGGCAACATTGTATGGGGAATACTATTCAATTTAACTGGAATTTATGTGTATCTTTGTAAACCAATATTGTTTTATTAATATTATTCTTTAGGGTCTATAATATAAAATGAGCCAGTACGTTGTCAATGAACCAGTACGGCTAAGAGGAAACAAATCAGATGTGGGATATGGAGGGATGGAAAGCCGTTTGTCAAATTTTAATTCCATGCTAGAAAGTCGGGCGATACTGGGTCGGGTATCTGTTCGATTTTTCGGTGTTGGGATCTCGAACAGAGAAGTCCAGTAAGATCGGATGGGTGCTGTCGCAGTCGCCAGACTAGGGGGGTAAGAACCCATGATGTAGTAGAGTGTTTAGGGGGGTTGCGGCGCCATATCCTCACTGATCCTCTTAGATCTAGGCAATAAGAGTTTGAACGCTCCGGCCTTCAATCTCTTATTGGGGGGGTATTGTAACGGTACGAGATTGTAGGGCCAAGATAACATTTTTTAAAATTACATTCTCTATACAGTCATTGTTCACCCTTGTAGAACCCCGAGTTAGTCACCCAGATAGGCTGTGTTTATTGCAGAAAAAACGTCTATGTTTTGTCTCCGCACTCATGCAACGCAGACCGATGGTGAAATAACATCAACCTGCGCCTCAGCCGTGAATTACGAAAGAGAGTATGTAACTGCACATTGCGCCAGGCGGCAAAAACATTGCTCACCTTCCCGCCTCTGCTAAGGCGCTCTTTCAATAGCACCAATGGGAGCACATATGCACGATCACGTGACAAAAAAACACTGTATGCAATTTAGCAAACTAACGCCAGTGCCAGTTGTGACACCGGGCCGCTCGGCCAACCTAAGCGAGCTAAGTGTTCGAAAATATATGTCGGCCGACAAAACAACACTAAATGCTATTTTAAAGTGAACTAAAGTAATAGTGGCGCATCAACATCAACTTATTTGAAATAAGCAATAACAGTACCGCGGTTAAACAGTGAAAAACTAAATCATGGTGTGTTAAACAGTGCATTCACAGCAGAGGTGCAAAACAGCGGAGTTCTTCAGACGTTAAGTATTGACTGAGTTTTAACCAAGATTATTTTACCTTTTTCCCCAGAGTATAATTCAACATAAATAAATTATAAATCTAAAATGTAAATCAGAGATCTCGAAGTGGGGTTTAAATAGAACGACAAAATCAAAGAACGAATGTGTGTGAGTGTGTAGCTAAATCACGTATTGGTTCATTGCAAACAGTAAATAGTTGGGGTATACCATAGTTGTCATAAGCTAGTTAATTAAGAAATATTTTATTACTATGTTTGATTTCACAAATTGTTGCTCCTTCTACAAGTATTTGCTCTCAATGTCATGAAAGAGAGACGAAGTAATTATTTTGAATAATAAATCAGAGGCAATGTGTTAGCACAAACGGTGTATTTGATCTTTGCCTATATCAAATCCAAATAATCCCTTTTGCAGCTGTTTTCGTCTGAAAGACTTTGGAAGAAAAACCCTAAGGTAAGAGATAATTATAATTATAATTATGTAAGTAATTCGTAGAGCTTCAATATATTATGTTTACCTACCTTTTTTCCCAACTGAATGTTGTTATTTGTTTACATTTTACAATTTTCTCATATTTCTTTAGGCCTACACCTGCCTACAATGGTTGACATTGATTATAATTTAATTTTGCTCTTGTACCTATGTTCTTATTGCTTTGTCTTAGTTTGTTTTACAATTATTATGAATTTACATACATTGGTTTATGATGAGTAGTTCCTTACAGACATATTATTGCCTTTTACATCTAGCCTATACTTAAGAAATTAACATTGCATATTTTTAGGATTTCTTCATCCTTTCAACATATTATTACTGCTTTTTAGTATTATTTTCCCAACTCAACATAACATAACTTATTTTAAAGATGCTTTTAACAATTGTAACAATTTCATAGTTTTATAATACTACTGCTACCTTCTACTATTCTTTTTATAACACAACTTCAATAATTGAGTATCCATCTTTTGATATCTACTTTCCTTTTGATAACATATAACTTGTTTAGGTTTTGTTTATCCCTTTAACTTTAATAACTTAATATTTTAATACTAACATTCTTTATAACATTTACTTATTATTATATTTTTTGAACATGATACCTTATTCTGTCTTACTAGTGTTTTGCCTTTTTCAAAACTAATTTCTCTCACTGTACACCTACTTAATGTTTTTTGACATTTTGTTTATTATGCTAAGCACTTGTCTTTCGCACCTTTCACTTTAATTAACATTCTTTATTGACATTTTTTTTACACATGCACTTGGGTTACTTTGCTTTACCTTGTGTTTTTTTTTTACTCCCTATCTACTTTATGCACTCTTGGTTCAATTTGTGACGATTTAAAAAAAAATGTTTAAATAACACAAATGAAAATTTTGCTTTATAACAAGTAAGAGTATTATCCACCCCTTACCTGTACCTAGATTCCTGCATCAACTGTCCAGTACCAACACGCAAAGCACGGTGTTATTTAGCTAAAAATAATAATTCCGTTAATTAAATAAAAGATGTACTAAGTAAATAAGGAAATTCCTAATTCATAACCAAAAGGTAACATAAAGTATTACAATTTAATTAATGAATAACTAATACTACTTAAAAGAACGAACTACTTTCTCAGCGCGTAAAACCGCGCCAGCTTACAGACCCCTCGCCGCTAAACTATGCCCACATTTGCTGGAGAAACTTCGACATGTAAGGATGTCGCTACTGTGTTGTCAATATACACGTAGGTGTATACCATTAAAAAATATTGAATCAAGTTTGTAGTGATTTCAATTTGACCCAATGTAGCATGGAAATAATAAGAAAAAAAAAACAAAAAATATATAATGTAGTGCGTGAAGAAATATGTAATTAAAAAAAAAAAGGAAACTTAGCCGACACATCTCTTAACAAACTGTAAGTGGTAAGATATGTTCCTTAGCAGATTTTAGTGCTGCTAAAATAAGAACTGTAATTAAAATGTAAAATGTGAACAACCGACTCCAGAAGAAGAAAACAAAAACAACAACCGTATGAACTTCTCGTACCAAAATTCAATCATCTAGAACCAGACTACCTTTCGGAAGCAATCAACCTAATGGAGCATCAAGAGGAACCGTGTATCACACCCTAGAAGACGACTGAAGATGACCATCACGGACCCCACAGCAAACTCATATTATATTCAGGTGATATCAAATCATAACATTTGTAAAAATTTGTTTCAACAAGAGAAGTAACAAAAGAACAGTAAAGAGCTTTTGATAATTTAAAGATTAATATATATATATATATATATGTAACGTACCAAAATAGCAGTTACATAAAATAACTATCTAATACGTCAAATAAAAGGATATCATGAAAATATTTCATCGAGCATAGAAGAAGGAACAGGAGAATACAAATAAAATGTGTATCTACGAATGAATAATATTGAACCAACCCAACGAAGAAGAAAGAAGAGTAATAAGGGTATCATCGAGCATAACAAAGAGAGAGAAAATACCAACGAGCCAATATAATATGTTAGCATCCAGGCCCAATAGATCAAAATAGTGAGGGGATATGCCGAAAATCATTATCAACATAAAAAGGAGACGAATCAAGTACAATCACAATAGTGATAAAACAAACTAATTTGTTTATGAGTGTGAAATAAATATGGGACAATCACTACCATAATCATGAATAAAAATATGGAAGAGTATGACAATACTCAGGGAACATGGATTATTACAAATAATGTGTAACCAAGGAGAACACCGACAGTGAGAAACAACTAACCAGAAGAAGAAAAGAAGAAGAAGAGGAAAAGAAATGTACCATGAAGAATGAAGATTATGTATGAACAGTACAAGACATCAACATTCACAAGATAGACAAGGAATTATAATCAATATAGTGACCAGAAGAAGTGTAATGATTATTTGAATACCAATAACAAAGAAACCCAGTGTTGAGCATCAATAAGTGATCACGAACAATGACAGTGAATACTTAATATAAGTGTAACAACATGTGATATGATAACCTTTTTACCCCAAGTAAACACCACAAACAATACCAGTGAAAATGTTTATAATGGAGAGAAGTGATTAACCATTGTAAGTGAAAGAATCCACGATCAACAAGTGAAATGAACAGACAATTAGTGTAACAAGTTTAATCCAAGATTGTAAAATCACATAGATAATCAGTAAGACCACCAAAAAATATGAGACAGAAAAGTGAATTAATTGTTCATAGGAATTAATAATAAAAGCTTTGTAAGCCTTGACATGAAAAGTGCCTGAATGCCATAATACAAATCTGTACAAGACAGGACAAAATGTAAATGAATACCAGAACAAATAGTAGCAAATAAACTAATTTGTTGAGTATAAACCAATCAATGTACCAAAGACTGGGTACAACCCACCAAAATATGTAACATAATTAGACTAAGAATACCAGTATTATTGTTTCAACAAATAGTGTAAAAATGTGTACAAAATGTGTAAAACTTAATAATAAACCATTGTAGTAGAATGCCATAATGAGATGGCAATATTTGAGTTAAATACTGTGAAAAACTAGGTAGCACATTGTTGTCAGACAACTGACACATAACCTCACAAGAGTTGAACCTATAACATAAAATCATATACATTAGTTAAACCAAGTAGTTATCCACAATTGTTTCAAACAGAGACTAAATAAGAATAAAAATGCAAAACAATGAATACCATATGAACTGAAGGACACAACAAATGAATCAAATTGAATACAATATCATTAAGTTAAATAGACGGAACCCCAATGTGACAAGAGAGTTAGTCAAAAAACATTATCAAAACGTATCAAGTGAGTGTAACAAATGTTACCAGTAGTTAGAGAGAAATGTTCAATACTGCTATGAGAACATCTCACAAATATAATACTAGTAGTTTAATACTTGAAATATTATAAACTAACTAACTGCAATCATAGAACCAGGTGTAAATAACCACCATACTATAACTTAGAGAGCTTTCAAATGACAAAAAGTTGATGAATACATTGAACTAATCATGTACAACAACTGTACACAATTTTAATTACTAACAATATATCCCATGTGTACTAAAATAACTAAATAAGTGACAAAATGGCGAGATGAGAGCAGAATGTATTTTGCTCTACACTATTATACACTATATGTGTGTACAAAATAATATTTTTCCAAAATAAAGTATGAACAAATGTATATAGATATACCTATTAGTGTTATGATGTCAAGAATATGTAGTAGAATAAGGAATAATAGCGATATAAATAAATGTAAACAATCGGATATAGTTGGCATAGATGCCATTAACAGATTTTGTTTAAACTATAAATATAACAAGATTATATACTAACATGAAGGAGAAATGCACTCAAAATGTTTAGTAATAAGTATTAATGTGTAATTACAATGAAATATAGTGAAAAAGACTTATTTGTATTAAGAACCACTATATGAGTTTTTAAGAAGATCAAGTGAATTAATAATGAACGGAATTAGTGCTTGTTTGGACTTAAAATAAAGCCGCAAGTGTCCGCGATTTAATGCCACTATCCAAATGACGATATGACAAAAAATAAGAAACTTATAGCCATTATAAGTTTTTCAATCATTTTTGAATGTCCATGTATACGTCAGAGATAATCTCGAACCCATGCTTAGTGACGCTAAAAATTAAAATTTTTATTTAACCAGAGTGTTTGGGGTTGAGAGTATGACCTTTTAAACCAATCAAATAGCTTAATTCGACCAGACGAAAAGAGACGCTTTAGCGAAATGTTTTAATCGTTCAAAAACACCCGAGGCGACAGGACTGTGTCAAAAGTAGCAAGATATTTTTTGAAATGTGCGCGTCACCTACAGTTACACAGACAGACATTAACCTATACCAAACACCACATTATCGAGTGTCAGTGAATTAAGTGAATAGTGAATTAACATGACCAGTGTATAATAAGGGTCATGTTCAGTGTAAATAACCAGGGAGTACAATATTTTAATAATTTTAAAGAAAATGATAAAAGGAATAATTCTCGTTGATTAACGAAAGTTATTGTTTTGACTGCACTAGTCAAGTAACGCTTGAGTGCTTGATAAATGATGATGAACAATTATCAGAATTTTATGAACGAAGTTATAGCACAATCTAATGGCAATAATTAATTAAAAAATAATTATTTAATATTTAAAAAATAATTGAGAACGGCGGAATTAAAGTTAAATACCGCTCAGTAATATGTGAATATAGTCACTTACTTGACTATAACTTTTGAATTAATGAATAATAATTTTCTTGTGCGAATATTTTCATGACTGATAATTACACATCATATGAATAATAAATAAAGTGTTTGTAACTATAATATTAAGAATCTTATAAATAACATTACTTGTTTCTAAGCAAACTAACCTAGAACCAAAACGTATATTTTGTCACAGAGAAACAATTCTGTCATCAAATGATTTTCATAAAATGAAAGCGATAATAAGAGTTTTTTTTTCAATTTTTTCTCTTCCAGTACATAGTAGTGATAACTAATGAATTAACAATAATATTTTAACAGTGCAACGTTCAAAGCACGTGTTGACATCAGCTTCTCTAGACCTCAAAATACCATACGATAGTACGATATTATCGACTATCGTATCAAGATTAATAATTTTAAATTGTGTTCTTTTTTATAATAGTAGATAAGTAAATATTATTATTCAAAACCGCATCTTTATATCTTGTATCATGTGTCTTAAAAGAATTCACGCAAATTGGTAATATAATTAACAAAAGTGAACATAACCAAGTTCACAATATTATCATACTTTGTAACAGTGTTACCAGCCTTGAGCTGCAGAGATCTCAATATTTGTTTAATTTGTTGTTGTTTATAAAGATATCATATTAATTGTTTTAAAAGAGTTTTGCTGAATTTAGTCATTGTCAATAAATCCTCAGTTTATTATCAGTGGACACAGAGTTTTAATTTCTTTAAAATAGAAGCAACAGTTTATTTTTTTTTTAGAAACAATTATCTCATAAGGTGGCGGTAATATTTAAATTACTGAGATCATATTATTCAACTCACAATTGAATACCTGAATTATTTTATTTATGTGCATTTTTCCGATATTCAAAAGGAATATCTGTGTATGTCAAGTGTGTTTACAGTAAGATAAGTCGCCATCGAGAAGAGTGAAGTTATCCACGGATGGTAAGTGGGGAGGTAAATACAGTGAACTAATAGCGAGTCTAATACTCTTTTAAACGTGAACATTAATTTCAATCACCCATTGTTAAATAATCATACTGAATTTTAAACACATTGCACGCGAGTGTCTACAACAACAACTACAACAACAAGAACATTCTAATAATAATTCTAACAATAACCAAATCTAATAATACCCCAGTAAATCTATAAATCTATTATAGATTGGCGCCCAACGTCTGAGCGCGAATTAGGACGAAAACACCTAATAATTTAATTAATTAAATAAACAATTTTTCAACCTAATTCGACGGCAAGTACATTACATAGGTATAAAGATGTACCGGAGATATAGAACGAGAAGGGAGAGAGTAGAAATGGACTACTATAACCAGAGAGTGGACATGGATCTAGTATACAGAGCATTAAACATAGACGGTGAGAAAATACGCAGACAAATGGAAGAGGAACAGAGACAAATAAGAGAGGAGTCAGACCAATTAAGACGCAAGATAGAAGAATATTTTGCGAAACTACACATCGGGGAAACCCAACAAGGAAGGAGGAACCGGAATACAAGATGGTATAATAACCAACCAGCATGGCGAAACGAAGAGAAGAGGGACTACCGTAAGCAGAGATGGGCAAGCGAGCGTAATAGAAAAGAAGCATTCGAAAGAGAATTAAGGAACAACCAGATAAGACGAAATGAAGAACTATTCTATAGCCAAGCAGCACGGCAGGAGGAAGAGGAAACAAGACGCCAGAATCAGAGGCGGGAGGAAGAGCGTAAACGAAGGGAAGCGTTCGAAGAAGAATTGAAGAATGCTATGAAATCAAAAAATGAGAAGAGACATAGATGAAGGCTTAATAAAGAATGGGAAAAATACTAACGACAGAATTGAGAACGACCATAGCCAGAAGGATTCCACGGAACCACTACAAGAAAATATGACTAAAGATGCCCCAGAACAAGACGTCAATAATAATGGAAAAGAGGAGGAAGTAATAAGAACTGGCCCAGAGACCGAAACAATAACAAGGAAGGACTATGATGAACTATATGAATCTCTAAGTGAACACAGTGAAGTCACTGGTGAGAACATAGAAACCCCCTATCGAAAGGTGAATAAATATAATGACACAACGGAAGTGAACGATGAAGCAGTCCAAGAAATAGTAAATGACAATGCACCGGCAGTGAGCTTAGAACATACAAATATAAACTCAGAGCCAGAAAATAAAGAATTAATGGAAACTCCGGACATGAAAACGCCTGAAGGGGAGATGACCGCAAGTGACACCACAGAAAACCAACCCGAGGGGCCTAAACCAACAGAGATGATGGATTTCCAGGAGATGATGGTGGAATCTATGAGGGAACAGTCTCCCCAAACCATAAAGAGTAGTTTTGAGAAGGCAAGAGAAGAAATGATAAATGATATTAGGCTATGGAGAGAAGAAATCATGCAACTATGGAGAGAAGAGATGAGAAACGATGGCGAACCAACGATAGCAGAAACACCAAGTGAGGAGATCATGGAGCAATAAAATTTGCAAGCTAAAACCAATAATGAACAAGCAGGAATTGAACAAGGCGCAAATACATTATCATCTGAAAATGGGCTTGACAGAAACAAGGAGAATATTCAATACAAGGAGATCGACGCCGAAAGTGTAAAGAAGACTCAGGTAATTAAAGAAACGGAAGAGTTATTAGCCGAGAATGAAGATTTAGAACAAAATAATCTGCCAGTGTGCGATGATCAAGTAGGATCAAAAGAGTTACCCAGAAGGAGAAACACAGAACAAATGAATCCGAAAATTAAAGATGATGAAGAAAAGAACGAAATAATTAATAAAACGGGAGAGAAAAAAACGGAAGAAAGAAGAATAATACGCCCAAAGAAGAAAAGGATCACAAAAGAATTAATAGAAATGACTCGAAGTGGCCTAATTAATATGATTAACTTCCCAATCGTCGACCCTGAAGAAGGAATCTATAGGAAGGAGTAAAGGAGTATCGAAGGAGCTTCATGAAGATGGACGAAGAGGAGAACTATGTGACAACAAAGAAGAATATAAACAATAAAGTAGTCCAAGCAAATATTTCCAAAGGAAGAATAAGGCATTCCAAGAAAAAGGAAGGCTATCAAGAACAATGGGACCGGATCATTGAAGGCCCGAGAGATAAGAGAATTGAGGAAGAAGAGGAGCCAATCAATGGAAAGACCCAACCAGAAGACAGATGACGGTCAACCAGAATTAGAAGAGATACCAAATGTTAGTAATAACAAAGACCAGGAGAACACTGGACACGTGGATACCAAAGATAGTGAGAAGAAGAAGACGGGAGAACAGAAGGCAGATGAAGATCTGATAGCAGCAAAATGGAAAAACCAAATGATAGCAAGGTATATGACGAGGACAGATAGGAGCATGAACACTGAAGAAGTTCGAACAACGAGAAGAGAGGAGAGCAATGACTATGGATAAACTGAATAAAAGTACACTGAGAAATGGGACGGATTATTTCGATAACGACTAATGCTAACATGAACAACACCTACGAAATACAAAATTCTGTGACAAAGAAAATAAAAGGCAACTACAACCAGACTTCCATGAAACGATATATTGAGAATTAAATAATGAAAAAAGAGTGAAATATTACGATGAAGACTATTTATTATTGATACTAATCAGAATGATCAATATTGCACACCACTATATAAAAATTATTCCGATTAATATAATATCGGAATAATATAAAAATCGGAATAATTTTTATATAGTAGTGTGCAATATTGATCATTCTGATTGTGATTTCAACCACTAACACAAATTTCTTCATTAAACGTCTATTGATACTAAGTACGAAGTGAAAATATGACTATAAGAATAAATGTTAACTATATTTTAATTTTATAATATAAAAATGTGATCCAAAGAAATAATGTAAAGGATGAAGAAAATTGTAATTACCCGTACTACAAATATAAAAATATACGAGACCGACACATTCCATCCATGGCAAAATCATAAATTTCCAAGAGCCACGTCAACCAGTAAATACCAGCTTACCCGTACTAACTAATAAAGAAGGTATATACGAGACTGACACCTTCCAACCATGGCATATATAATGTAAAATATAATTTCCTAGAGCCACGTCAACCAGTTAAATACCAACTTACCCGTACTAATAAAGAAGAGTATATACGAGACCGACAAATAAGATCCATGGCACTAATATACAAATATTTCCTAGAGCCTAGTCAACCAGTAAAACACCAACTTACCCGTACTACAAATAGAACAATACGAGACCGACACCCAACATCAATGGCAAATATATATAATATAAAGATTTCCAAGAGCCATGTCAACCAGTAAAATACCAACTTACCCGTACTAATAAAGGAGAGTATATACGAGACAGACACCTTCCAACCATGGCAAAATAAAAAGTTCCAAGAGCCTAGTCAACTAGTTAAATACCAACTTACCCGTACTAATAAAGAAGAGCAATACGAGAAAGACACACACCATCCATGGCAAAATAATAAATTCCTAGAGCCTAGTCAACCAGTAAAATACCAGCTTACCCGTACTAACTAATAAAGGAGAGCAATACTAGACCGACACCCAACATCAATGGCAAATATATATAATATAAAAATTTCCAAGAGCCACGTCAACCAGTAAATACCAACTTACCCGTACTAATAAAGAAGAGTATATACGAGACCGACAAATAAGAACCATGGCAAAATAATAAATTCCTAGAGCCTAGTCAACCAGTTAAATGCCAGCTTACCCGTACTAACTAATAAAGAAGAGTATATACGAGACAGACACCCAACATCAATGGCAAATATATAATATATAATATAAAGATTTCCAAGAGCCACGTCAACCAGTAAAATACCAACTTACCCGTACTAATAAAGAAGAGTAAATACAAGACCGACACACACCATCCATGGCAAAATAATAAATTCCAAGAGCCTAGTCAACCAGTTAAATACCAACTTACCCGTACTAACTAATAAAGAAGAGTATATACGAGACAGACACCTTCCAACCATGGCATATATAATGTAAAATATAATTTCCAAGAGCCTAGTCAACCAGTAAAATACGAGCTTACCCGTACTAACTAATAAAGAAGAGTATATACGAGACCGACAAATAAGAACCATGGCAAAATAATAAATTCCAAGAGCCTAGTCAACTAGTAATGCAACAACTTACCCGTACTAATAAAGAAGAGTATATACGAGAACGACACCCAAGATCTTTGGCATAAAATATATGAAGCATATAACAATAATTTCCTAGAGCCAAGTCAACAGTAATTCAACATCTAACCCGTACTACAAATATAAAAATATACGAGAAAGACAAACAACATCTATGGCATGTAACATAATTTCCTAGAGCCTAGTCAACCAGTTACCAACATCTAACCCGTACTAATAAAGAGGAGATGATATACAAGATGATATACAGAACGAGCAACATAAGAAGTTGGAGGAATAAAAGCAAATAAATATTATTGATATAGATAATAGATGATACACAAACACGAGGCAAGACACTAGAAAAGAGCCTATACCAAATGAAATATAACACAAAGAAGTGAATCATGAAAATGAAGAAGATTATGAAATGACGTTTAATGTAATACCAAGAGAAAAGATTAATTGATGACAAGGAAGAATGAAGAATAATATATTAACGAAGATGATCATGGGAATATACCAGTGATGAAATGTAAACAAACTATCCCTGTAAAATGTGAAGAAATGAGTTAAGTTGAATCAAGAAGAAGAGAACACAATAATGTATAAACCGCAGATGCGCGAGATGATCCCAAGGATATTTATTATTTGTCGAAAGAACGACCACTTTATATTTTGAATTAATTGTGATGAATTGACTGATGAAATATTCCAGCAATCATTTATATTATTGACAGAGATGATGTTCCTCTGTATTTATTGATGTTAGTATGGCCAGTGGAGATGTATGCCAAAGTGAGCCACTCTGAACTGCCCCAGCTAAAATTATGTTAGGGAATTAGGGAATTAAATAAACAAGGGAGATAATTACATAGAAAGGAAATAATTGTGATTCAAATAGAAGAAAGTGAAGGGATATAAGAAAAGCATAAGAGTCAACTTGGAAATGTACAACAATTGATGAATTCTTCAATAAAAATAAATATATGAATTCAGAATTAATCAATTCTTATAGGAAGGCATATGTAACGTACCAAAATAGCAGTTACATAAAATAACTATCTAATACGTCAAATAAAAGGATATCATGAAAATATTTCATCGAGCATAGAAGAAGGAGCAGGAGAATACAAATAAAATGTGTATCTACGAATGAATAATATTGAACCAACCCAACGAAGAAGAAAGAAGAGTAATAAGAGTATCATCGAGCATAGAAAGAAAGAGAGAGAAAATACCAACGAGCCAATATAATACGTTAGCATCCAGGCCCAATAGATCAAAATAGTGAGGGGAATGCCGAAAATCATTATCAACATAAAAAGGAGACGAATCAAGTAAAATCACAATAGTGATAAAACAAACTAATTTGTTTATGAGTGTGAAATAAATATGGGACAATCACTACCATAATCATGAATAAAAATATGGAAGAGTATGACAATACTCAGGGAACATGGATTATTACAAATAATGTGTAACCAAGGAGAACACCGACAGTGAGAAACAACTAACCAGAAGAAGAAAAGAAGAAGAAGAGGAAAAGAAATGTACCATGAAGAATGAAGATTATGTATGAACAGTACAAGACATCAACATTCACAAGATAGACAAGGAATTAAAATCAATATAGTGACCAGAAGAAGTGTAATGATTATTTGAATACCAATAACAAAGAAACCCAGTGTTGAGCATCAATAAGTGATCACGAACAATGACAGTGAATACTTAATATAAGTGTAACAACATGTGATATGATAACCTTTTTACCCCAAGTAAACACCACAAACAATACCAGTGAAAATGTTTATAACGGAGAGAAGTGATTAACCATTGTAAGTGAAAGAATCCACGATCAACAAGTGAAATGCACAGACAATTAGTGTAACAAGTTTAATCCAAGATTGTAAAATCACATAGATAATCAGTAAGACCACCAAAAAATATGAGACAGAAAAGTGAATTAATTGTTCATAGGAATTAATAATAAAAGCTTTGTAAGCCTTGACATGAAAAGTGCCTGAATGCCATAATACAAATCTGTACAAGACAGGACAAAATGTAAATGAATACCAGAACAAATAGTAGCAAATAAACTAATTTGTTGAGTATAAACCAATCAATGTACCAAAGACTGGGTACAACCCACCAAAATATGTAACATAATTAGACTAAGAATACCAGTATTATTGTTTCAACAAATAGTGTAAAAATGTGTACAAAATGTGTAAAACTTAATAATAAACCATTGTAGTAGAATGCCATAATGAGATGGCAATATTTGAGTTAAATACTGTGAAAAACTAGGTAGCACATTGTTGTCAGACAACTGACACATAACCTCACAAGAGTTGAACCTATAACATAAAATCATATACATTAGTTAAACCAAGTAGTTATCCACAATTGTTTCAAACAGAGACTAAATAAGAATAAAAATGCAAAACAATGAATACCATATGAACTGAAGGACACAACAAATGAATCAAATTGAATACAATATCATTAAGTTAAATAGACGGAACCCCAATGTGACAAGAGAGTTAGTCAAAAAACATTATCAAAACGTATCAAGTGAGTGTAACAAATGTTACCAGTAGTTAGAGAGAAATGTTCAATACTGCTATGAGAACATCTCACAAATATAATACTAGTAGTTTAATACTTGAAATATTATAAACTAACTAACTGCAATCATAGAACCAGGTGTAAATAACCACCATACTATAACTTAGAGAGCTTTCAAATGACAAAAAGTTGATGAATACATTGAACTAATCATGTACAACAACTGTACACAATTTTAATTACTAACAATATATCCCATGTGTACTAAAATAACTAAATAAGTGACAAAATGGCGAGATGAGAGCAGAATGTATTTTGCTCTACACTATTATACACTATATGTGTGTACAAAATAATATTTTTCCAAAATAAAGTATGAACAAATGTATATAGATATACCTATTAGTGTTATGATGTCAAGAATATGTAGTAGAATAAGGAATAATAGCGATATAAATAAATGTAAACAATCGGATATAGTTGGCATAGATGCCATTAACAGATTTTGTTTAAACTATAAATATAACAAGATTATATACTAACATGAAGGAGAAATGCACTCAAAATGTTTAGTAATAAGTATTAATGTGTAATTACAATGAAATATAGTGAAAAAGACTTATTTGTATTAAGAACCACTATATGAGTTTTTAAGAAGATCAAGTGAATTAATAATGAACGGAATTAGTGCTTGTTTGGACTTAAAATAAAGCCGCAAGTGTCCGCGATTTAATGCCACTATCCAAATGACGATATGACAAAAAATAAGAAACTTATAGCCATTATAAGTTTTTCAATCATTTTTGAATGTCCATGTATACGTCAGAGATAATCTCGAACCCATGCTTAGTGACGCTAAAAATTAAAATTTTTATTTAACCAGAGTGTTTGGGGTTGAGAGTATGACCTTTTAAACCAATCAAATAGCTTAATTCGACCAGACGAAAAGAGACGCTTTAGCGAAATGTTTTAATCGTTCAAAAACACCCGAGGCGACAGGACTGTGTCAAAAGTAGCAAGATATTTTTTGAAATGTGCGCGTCACCTACAGTTACACAGACAGACATTAACCTATACCAAACACCACATTATCGAGTGTCAGTGAATTAAGTGAATAGTGAATTAACATGACCAGTGTATAATAAGGGTCATGTTCAGTGTAAATAACCAGGGAGTACAATATTTTAATAATTTTAAAGAAAATGATAAAAGGAATAATTCTCGTTGATTAACGAAAGTTATTGTTTTGACTGCACTAGTCAAGTAACGCTTGAGTGCTTGATAAATGATGATGAACAATTATCAGAATTTTATGAACGAAGTTATAGCACAATCTAATGGCAATAATTAATTAAAAAATAATTATTTAATATTTAAAAAATAATTGAGAACGGCGGAATTAAAGTTAAATACCGCTCAGTAATATGTGAATATAGTCACTTACTTGACTATAACTTTTGAATTAATGAATAATAATTTTCTTGTGCGAATATTTTCATGACTGATAATTACACATCATATGAATAATAAATAAAGTGTTTGTAACTATAATATTAAGAATCTTATAAATAACATTACTTATTATAAATAACCACTTACTTGTTTCTAAGCAAACTAACCTAGAACCAAAACGTATATTTTGTCACAGAGAAACAATTCTGTCATCAAATGATTTTCATAAAATGAAAGCGATAATAAGAGTTTTTTTTCAATTTTTTCTCTTTCCAGTACATAGTAGTGATAACTAATGAATTAACAATAATATTTTAACAGTGCAACGTTCAAAGCACGTGTTGACATCAGCTTCTCTAGACCTCAAAATACCATACGATAGTACGATATTATCGACTATCGTATCAAGATTAATAATTTTAAATTGTGTTCTTTTTTATAATAGTAGATAAGTAAATATTATTATTCAAAACCGCATCTTTATATCTTGTATCATGTGTCTTAAAAGAATTCACGCAAATTGGTAATATAATTAACAAAAGTGAACATAACCAAGTTCACAATATTATCATACTTTGTAACAGTGTTACCAGCCTTGAGCTGCAGAGATCTCAATATTTGTTTAATTTGTTGTTGTTTATAAAGATATCATATTAATTGTTTTAAAAGAGTTTTGCTGAATTTAGTCATTGTCAATAAATCCTCAGTTTATTATCAGTGGACACAGAGTTTTAATTTCTTTAAAATAGAAGCAACAGTTTATTTTTTTTTTAGAAACAATTATCTCATAAGGTGGCGGTAATATTTAAATTACTGAGATCATATTATTCAACTCACAATTGAATACCTGAATTATTTTATTTATGTGCATTTTTCCGATATTCAAAAGGAATATCTGTGTATGTCAAGTGTGTTTACAGTAAGATAAGTCGCCATCGAGAAGAGTGAAGTTATCCACGGATGGTAAGTGGGGAGGTAAATACAGTGAACTAATAGCGAGTCTAATACTCTTTTAAACGTGAACATTAATTTCAATCACCCATTGTTAAATAATCATACTGAATTTTAAACACATTGCACGCGAGTGTCTACAACAACAACTACAACAACAAGAACATTCTAATAATAATTCTAACAATAACCAAATCTAATAATACCCCAGTAAATCTATAAATCTATTATAGATTGGCGCCCAACGTCTGAGCGCGAATTAGGACGAAAACACCTAATAATTTAATTAATTAAATAAACAATTTTTCAACCTAATTCGACGGCAAGTACATTACATAGGTATAAAGATGTACCGGAGATATAGAACGAGAAGGGAGAGAGTAGAAATGGACTACTATAACCAGAGAGTGGACATGGATCTAGTATACAGAGCATTAAACATAGACGGTGAGAAAATACGCAGACAAATGGAAGAGGAACAGAGACAAATAAGAGAGGAGTCAGACCAATTAAGACGCAAGATAGAAGAATATTTTGCGAAACTACACATCGGGGAAACCCAACAAGGAAGGAGGAACCGGAATACAAGATGGTATAATAACCAACCAGCATGGCGAAACGAAGAGAAGAGGGACTACCGTAAGCAGAGATGGGCAAGCGAGCGTAATAGAAAAGAAGCATTCGAAAGAGAATTAAGGAACAACCAGATAAGACGAAATGAAGAACTATTCTATAGCCAAGCAGCACAGCAGGAGGAAGAGGAAACAAGACGCCAGAATCAGAGGCGGGAGGAAGAGCGTAAACGAAGGGAAGCGTTCGAAGAAGAATTGAAGAATGCTATGAAATCAAAAAATGAGAAGAGACATAGATGAAGGCTTAATAAAGAATGGGAAAAATACTAACGACAGAATTGAGAACGACCATAGCCAGAAGGATTCCACGGAACCACTACAAGAAAATATGACTAAAGATGCCCCAGAACAAGACGTCAATAATAATGGAAAAGAGGAGGAAGTAATAAGAACTGGCCCAGAGACCGAAACAATAACAAGGAAGGACTATGATGAACTATATGAATCTCTAAGTGAACACAGTGAAGTCACTGGTGAGAACATAGAAACCCCCTATCAAAAGGTGAATAAATATAATGACACAACGGAAGTGAACGATGAAGCAGTCCAAGAAATAGTAAATGACAATGCACCGGCAGTGAGCTTAGAACATACAAATATAAACTCAGAGCCAGAAAATAAAGAATTAATGGAAACTCCGGACATGAAAACGCCTGAAGGGGAGATGACCGCAAGTGACACCACAGAAAACCAACCCGAGGGGCCTAAACCAACAGAGATGATGGATTTCCAGGAGATGATGGTGGAATCTATGAGGGAACAGTCTCCCCAAACCATAAAGAGTAGTTTTGAGAAGGCAAGAGAAGAAATGATAAATGATATTAGGCTATGGAGAGAAGAAATCATGCAACTATGGAGAGAAGAGATGAGAAACGATGGCGAACCAACGATAGCAGAAACACCAAGTGAGGAGATCATGGAGCAATAAAATTTGCAAGCTAAAACCAATAATGAACAAGCAGGAATTGAACAAGGCGCAAATACATTATCATCTGAAAATGGGCTTGACAGAAACAAGGAGAATATTCAATACAAGGAGATCGACGCCGAAAGTGTAAAGAAGACTCAGGTAATTAAAGAAACGGAAGAGTTATTAGCTGAGAATGAAGATTTAGAACAAAATAATCTGCCAGTGTGCGATGATCAAGTAGGATCAAAAGAGTTACCCAGAAGGAGAAACACAGAACAAATGAATCCGAAAATTAAAGATGATGAAGAAAAGAACGAAATAATTAATAAAACGGGAGAGAAAAAAACGGAAGAAAGAAGAATAATACGCCCAAAGAAGAAAAGGATCACAAAAGAATTAATAGAAATGACTCGAAGTGGCCTAATTAATATGATTAACTTCCCAATCGTCGACCCTGAAGAAGGAATCTATAGGAAGGAGTAAAGGAGTATCGAAGGAGCTTCATGAAGATGGACGAAGAGGAGAACTATGTGACAACAAAGAAGAATATAAACAATAAAGTAGTCCAAGCAAATATTTCCAAAGGAAGAATAAGGCATTCCAAGAAAAAGGAAGGCTATCAAGAACAATGGGACCGGATCATTGAAGGCCCGAGAGATAAGAGAATTGAGGAAGAAGAGGAGCCAATCAATGGAAAGACCCAACCAGAAGACAGATGACGGTCAACCAGAATTAGAAGAGATACCAAATGTTAGTAATAACAAAGAGCAGGAGAACACTGGACACGTGGATACCAAAGATAGTGAGAAGAAGAAGACGGGAGAACAGAAGGCAGATGAAGATCTGATAGCAGCAAAATGGAAAAACCAAATGATAGCAAGGTATATGACGAGGACAGATAGGAGCATGAACACTGAAGAAGTTCGAACAACGAGAAGAGAGGAGAGCAATGACTATGGATAAACTGAATAAAAGTACACTGAGAAATGGGACGGATTATTTCGATAACGACTAATGCTAACATGAACAACACCTACGAAATACAAAATCCTGTGACAAAGAAAATAAAAGGCAACTACAACCAGACTTCCATGAAACGATATATTGAGAATTAAATAATGAAAAAAGAGTGAAATATTACGATGAAGACTATTTATTATTGATACTAATCAGAATGATCAATATTGCACACCACTATATAAAAATTATTCCGATTAATATAATATCGGAATAATATAAAAATCGGAATAATTTTTATATAGTAGTGTGCAATATTGATCATTCTGATTGTGATTTCAACCACTAACACAAATTTCTTCATTAAACGTCTATTGATACTAAGTACGAAGTGAAAATATGACTATAAGAATAAATGTTAACTATATTTTAATTTTATAATATAAAAATGTGATCCAAAGAAATAATGTAAAGGATGAAGAAAATTGTAATTACCCGTACTACAAATATAAAAATATACGAGACCGACACATTCCATCCATGGCAAAATCATAAATTTCCAAGAGCCACGTCAACCAGTAAATACCAGCTTACCCGTACTAACTAATAAAGAAGGTATATACGAGACTGACACCTTCCAACCATGGCATATATAATGTAAAATATAATTTCCTAGAGCCACGTCAACCAGTTAAATACCAACTTACCCGTACTAATAAAGAAGAGTATATACGAGACCGACAAATAAGATCCATGGCACTAATATACAAATATTTCCTAGAGCCTAGTCAACCAGTAAAACACCAACTTACCCGTACTACAAATAGAACAATACGAGACCGACACCCAACATCAATGGCAAATATATATAATATAAAGATTTCCAAGAGCCATGTCAACCAGTAAAATACCAACTTACCCGTACTAATAAAGGAGAGTATATACGAGACAGACACCTTCCAACCATGGCAAAATAAAAAGTTCCAAGAGCCTAGTCAACTAGTTAAATACCAACTTACCCGTACTAATAAAGAAGAGCAATACGAGAAATACACACACCATCCATGGCAAAATAATAAATTCCTAGAGCCTAGTCAACCAGTAAAATACCAGCTTACCCGTACTAACTAATAAAGGAGAGCAATACTAGACCGACACCCAACATCAATGGCAAATATATATAATATAAAAATTTCCAAGAGCCACGTCAACCAGTAAATACCAACTTACCCGTACTAATAAAGAAGAGTATATACGAGACCGACAAATAAGAACCATGGCAAAATAATAAATTCCTAGAGCCTAGTCAACCAGTTAAATACCAGCTTACCCGTACTAACTAATAAAGAAGAGTATATACGAGACAGACACCCAACATCAATGGCAAATATATAATATATAATATAAAGATTTCCAAGAGCCACGTCAACCAGTAAAATACCAACTTACCCGTACTAATAAAGAAGAGTAAATACAAGACCGACACACACCATCCATGGCAAAATAATAAATTCCAAGAGCCTAGTCAACCAGTTAAATACCAACTTACCCGTACTAACTAATAAAGAAGAGTATATACGAGACAGACACCTTCCAACCATGGCATATATAATGTAAAATATAATTTCCAAGAGCCTAGTCAACCAGTAAAATACGAGCTTACCCGTACTAACTAATAAAGAAGAGTATATACGAGACCGACAAATAAGAACCATGGCAAAATAATAAATTCCAAGAGCCTAGTCAACTAGTAATGCAACAACTTACCCGTACTAATAAAGAAGAGTATATACGAGAACGACACCCAAGATCTTTGGCATAAAATATATGAAGCATATAACAATAATTTCCTAGAGCCAAGTCAACAGTAATTCAACATCTAACCCGTACTACAAATATAAAAATATACGAGAAAGACAAACAACATCTATGGCATGTAACATAATTTCCTAGAGCCTAGTCAACCAGTTACCAACATCTAACCCGTACTAATAAAGAGGAGATGATATACAAGATGATATACAGAACGAGCAACATAAGAAGCTGGAGGAATAAAAGCAAATAAATATTATTGATATAGATAATAGATGATACACAAACACGAGGCAAGACACTAGAAAAGAGCCTATACCAAATGAAATATAACACAAAGAAGTGAATCATGAAAATGAAGAAGATTATGAAATGACGTTTAATGTAATACCAAGAGAAAAGATTAATTGATGACAAGGAAGAATGAAGAATAATATATTAACGAAGATGATCATGGGAATATACCAGTGATGAAATGTAAACAAACTATCCCTGTAAAATGTGAAGAAATGAGTTAAGTTGAATCAAGAAGAAGAGAACACAATAATGTATAAACCGCAGATGCGCGAGATGATCCCAAGGATATTTATTATTTGTCGAAAGAACGACCACTTTATATTTTGAATTAATTGTGATGAATTGACTGATGAAATATTCCAGCAATCATTTATATTATTGACAGAGATGATGTTCCTCTGTATTTATTGATGTTAGTATGGCCAGTGGAGATGTATGCCAAAGTGAGCCACTCTGAACTGCCCCAGCTAAAATTATGTTAGGGAATTAGGGAATTAAATAAACAAGGGAGATAATTACATAGAAAGGAAATAATTGTGATTCAAATAGAAGAAAGTGAAGGGATATAAGAAAAGCATAAGAGTCAACTTGGAAATGTACAACAATTGATGAATTCTTCAATAAAAATAAATATATGAATTCAGAATTAATCAATTCTTATAGGAAGGCATATGTAACGTACCAAAATAGCAGTTACATAAAATAACTATCTAATACGTCAAATAAAAGGATATCATGAAAATATTTCATCGAGCATAGAAGAAGGAGCAGGAGAATACAAATAAAATGTGTATCTACGAATGAATAATATTGAACCAACCCAACGAAGAAGAAAGAAGAGTAATAAGAGTATCATCGAGCATAGAAAGAAAGAGAGAGAAAATACCAACGAGCCAATATAATACGTTAGCATCCAGGCCCAATAGATCAAAATAGTGAGGGGAATGCCGAAAATCATTATCAACATAAAAAGGAGACGAATCAAGTAAAATCACAATAGTGATAAAACAAACTAATTTGTTTATGAGTGTGAAATAAATATGGGACAATCACTACCATAATCATGAATAAAAATATGGAAGAGTATGACAATACTCAGGGAACATGGATTATTACAAATAATGTGTAACCAAGGAGAACACCGACAGTGAGAAACAACTAACCAGAAGAAGAAAAGAAGAAGAAGAGGAAAAGAAATGTACCATGAAGAATGAAGATTATGTATGAACAGTACAAGACATCAACATTCACAAGATAGACAAGGAATTAAAATCAATATAGTGACCAGAAGAAGTGTAATGATTATTTGAATACCAATAACAAAGAAACCCAGTGTTGAGCATCAATAAGTGATCACGAACAATGACAGTGAATACTTAATATAAGTGTAACAACATGTGATATGATAACCTTTTTACCCCAAGTAAACACCACAAACAATACCAGTGAAAATGTTTATAACGGAGAGAAGTGATTAACCATTGTAAGTGAAAGAATCCACGATCAACAAGTGAAATGCACAGACAATTAGTGTAACAAGTTTAATCCAAGATTGTAAAATCACATAGATAATCAGTAAGACCACCAAAAAATATGAGACAGAAAAGTGAATTAATTGTTCATAGGAATTAATAATAAAAGCTTTGTAAGCCTTGACATGAAAAGTGCCTGAATGCCATAATACAAATCTGTACAAGACAGGACAAAATATAAATGAATACCAGAACAAATAGTAGCAAATAAACTAATTTGTTGAGTATAAACCAATCAATGTACCAAAGACTGGGTACAACCCACCAAAATATGTAACATAATTAGACTAAGAATACCAGTATTATTGTTTCAACAAATAGTGTAAAAATGTGTACAAAATGTGTAAAACTTAATAATAAACCATTGTAGTAGAATGCCATAATGAGATGGCAATATTTGAGTTAAATACTGTGAAAAACTAGGTAGCACATTGTTGTCAGACAACTGACACATAACCTCACAAGAGTTGAACCTATAACATAAAATCATATACATTAGTTAAACCAAGTAGTTATCCACAATTGTTTCAAACAGAGACTAAATAAGAATAAAAATGCAAAACAATGAATACCATATGAACTGAAGGACACAACAAATGAATCAAATTGAATACAATATCATTAAGTTAAATAGACGGAACCCCAATGTGACAAGAGAGTTAGTCAAAAAACATTATCAAAACGTATCAAGTGAGTGTAACAAATGTTACCAGTAGTTAGAGAGAAATGTTCAATACTGCTATGAGAACATCTCACAAATATAATACTAGTAGTTTAATACTTGAAATATTATAAACTAACTAACTGCAATCATAGAACCAGGTGTAAATAACCACCATACTATAACTTAGAGAGCTTTCAAATGACAAAAAGTTGATGAATACATTGAACTAATCATGTACAACAACTGTACACAATTTTAATTACTAACAATATATCCCATGTGTACTAAAATAACTAAATAAGTGACAAAATGGCGAGATGAGAGCAGAATGTATTTTGCTCTACACTATTATACACTATATGTGTGTACAAAATAATATTTTTCCAAAATAAAGTATGAACAAATGTATATAGATATACCTATTAGTGTTATGATGTCAAGAATATGTAGTAGAATAAGGAATAATAGCGATATAAATAAATGTAAACAATCGGATATAGTTGGCATAGATGCCATTAACAGATTTTGTTTAAACTATAAATATAACAAGATTATATACTAACATGAAGGAGAAATGCACTCAAAATGTTTAGTAATAAGTATTAATGTGTAATTACAATGAAATATAGTGAAAAAGACTTATTTGTATTAAGAACCACTATATGAGTTTTTAAGAAGATCAAGTGAATTAATAATGAACGGAATTAGTGCTTGTTTGGACTTAAAATAAAGCCGCAAGTGTCCGCGATTTAATGCCACTATCCAAATGACGATATGACAAAAAATAAGAAACTTATAGCCATTATAAGTTTTTCAATCATTTTTGAATGTCCATGTATACGTCAGAGATAATCTCGAACCCATGCTTAGTGACGCTAAAAATTAAAATTTTTATTTAACCAGAGTGTTTGGGGTTGAGAGTATGACCTTTTAAACCAATCAAATAGCTTAATTCGACCAGACGAAAAGAGACGCTTTAGCGAAATGTTTTAATCGTTCAAAAACACCCGAGGCGACAGGACTGTGTCAAAAGTAGCAAGATATTTTTTGAAATGTGCGCGTCACCTACAGTTACACAGACAGACATTAACCTATACCAAACACCACATTATCGAGTGTCAGTGAATTAAGTGAATAGTGAATTAACATGACCAGTGTATAATAAGGGTCATGTTCAGTGTAAATAACCAGGGAGTACAATATTTTAATAATTTTAAAGAAAATGATAAAAGGAATAATTCTCGTTGATTAACGAAAGTTATTGTTTTGACTGCACTAGTCAAGTAACGCTTGAGTGCTTGATAAATGATGATGAACAATTATCAGAATTTTATGAACGAAGTTATAGCACAATCTAATGGCAATAATTAATTAAAAAATAATTATTTAATATTTAAAAAATAATTGAGAACGGCGGAATTAAAGTTAAATACCGCTCAGTAATATGTGAATATAGTCACTTACTTGACTATAACTTTTGAATTAATGAATAATAATTTTCTTGTGCGAATATTTTCATGACTGATAATTACACATCATATGAATAATAAATAAAGTGTTTGTAACTATAATATTAAGAATCTTATAAATAACATTACTTATTATAAATAACCACTTACTTGTTTCTAAGCAAACTAACCTAGAACCAAAACGTATATTTTGTCACAGAGAAACAATTCTGTCATCAAATGATTTTCATAAAATGAAAGCGATAATAAGAGTTTTTTTTTCAATTTTTTCTCTTTCCAGTACATAGTAGTGATAACTAATGAATTAACAATAATATTTTAACAGTGCAACGTTCAAAGCACGTGTTGACATCAGCTTCTCTAGACCTCAAAATACCATACGATAGTACGATATTATCGACTATCGTATCAAGATTAATAATTTTAAATTGTGTTCTTTTTTATAATAGTAGATAAGTAAATATTATTATTCAAAACCGCATCTTTATATCTTGTATCATGTGTCTTAAAAGAATTCACGCAAATTGGTAATATAATTAACAAAAGTGAACATAACCAAGTTCACAATATTATCATACTTTGTAACAGTGTTACCAGCCTTGAGCTGCAGAGATCTCAATATTTGTTTAATTTGTTGTTGTTTATAAAGATATCATATTAATTGTTTTAAAAGAGTTTTGCTGAATTTAGTCATTGTCAATAAATCCTCAGTTTATTATCAGTGGACACAGAGTTTTAATTTCTTTAAAATAGAAGCAACAGTTTATTTTTTTTTTAGAAACAATTATCTCATAAGGTGGCGGTAATATTTAAATTACTGAGATCATATTATTCAACTCACAATTGAATACCTGAATTATTTTATTTATGTGCATTTTTCCGATATTCAAAAGGAATATCTGTGTATGTCAAGTGTGTTTACAGTAAGATAAGTCGCCATCGAGAAGAGTGAAGTTATCCACGGATGGTAAGTGGGGAGGTAAATACAGTGAACTAATAGCGAGTCTAATACTCTTTTAAACGTGAACATTAATTTCAATCACCCATTGTTAAATAATCATACTGAATTTTAAACACATTGCACGCGAGTGTCTACAACAACAACTACAACAACAAGAACATTCTAATAATAATTCTAACAATAACCAAATCTAATAATACCCCAGTAAATCTATAAATCTATTATAGATTGGCGCCCAACGTCTGAGCGCGAATTAGGACGAAAACACCTAATAATTTAATTAATTAAATAAACAATTTTTCAACCTAATTCGACGGCAAGTACATTACATAGGTATAAAGATGTACCGGAGATATAGAACGAGAAGGGAGAGAGTAGAAATGGACTACTATAACCAGAGAGTGGACATGGATCTAGTATACAGAGCATTAAACATAGACGGTGAGAAAATACGCAGACAAATGGAAGAGGAACAGAGACAAATAAGAGAGGAGTCAGACCAATTAAGACGCAAGATAGAAGAATATTTTGCGAAACTACACATCGGGGAAACCCAACAAGGAAGGAGGAACCGGAATACAAGATGGTATAATAACCAACCAGCATGGCGAAACGAAGAGAAGAGGGACTACCGTAAGCAGAGATGGGCAAGCGAGCGTAATAGAAAAGAAGCATTCGAAAGAGAATTAAGGAACAACCAGATAAGACGAAATGAAGAACTATTCTATAGCCAAGCAGCACGGCAGGAGGAAGAGGAAACAAGACGCCAGAATCAGAGGCGGGAGGAAGAGCGTAAACGAAGGGAAGCGTTCGAAGAAGAATTGAAGAATGCTATGAAATCAAAAAATGAGAAGAGACATAGATGAAGGCTTAATAAAGAATGGGAAAAATACTAACGACAGAATTGAGAACGACCATAGCCAGAAGGATTCCACGGAACCACTACAAGAAAATATGACTAAAGATGCCCCAGAACAAGACGTCAATAATAATGGAAAAGAGGAGGAAGTAATAAGAACTGGCCCAGAGACCGAAACAATAACAAGGAAGGACTATGATGAACTATATGAATCTCTAAGTGAACACAGTGAAGTCACTGGTGAGAACATAGAAACCCCCTATCAAAAGGTGAATAAATATAATGACACAACGGAAGTGAACGATGAAGCAGTCCAAGAAATAGTAAATGACAATGCACCGGCAGTGAGCTTAGAACATACAAATATAAACTCAGAGCCAGAAAATAAAGAATTAATGGAAACTCCGGACATGAAAACGCCTGAAGGGGAGATGACCGCAAGTGACACCACAGAAAACCAACCCGAGGGGCCTAAACCAACAGAGATGATGGATTTCCAGGAGATGATGGTGGAATCTATGAGGGAACAGTCTCCCCAAACCATAAAGAGTAGTTTTGAGAAGGCAAGAGAAGAAATGATAAATGATATTAGGCTATGGAGAGAAGAAATCATGCAACTATGGAGAGAAGAGATGAGAAACGATGGCGAACCAACGATAGCAGAAACACCAAGTGAGGAGATCATGGAGCAATAAAATTTGCAAGCTAAAACCAATAATGAACAAGCAGGAATTGAACAAGGCGCAAATACATTATCATCTGAAAATGGGCTTGACAGAAACAAGGAGAATATTCAATACAAGGAGATCGACGCCGAAAGTGTAAAGAAGACTCAGGTAATTAAAGAAACGGAAGAGTTATTAGCTGAGAATGAAGATTTAGAACAAAATAATCTGCCAGTGTGCGATGATCAAGTAGGATCAAAAGAGTTACCCAGAAGGAGAAACACAGAACAAATGAATCCGAAAATTAAAGATGATGAAGAAAAGAACGAAATAATTAATAAAACGGGAGAGAAAAAAACGGAAGAAAGAAGAATAATACGCCCAAAGAAGAAAAGGATCACAAAAGAATTAATAGAAATGACTCGAAGTGGCCTAATTAATATGATTAACTTCCCAATCGTCGACCCTGAAGAAGGAATCTATAGGAAGGAGTAAAGGAGTATCGAAGGAGCTTCATGAAGATGGACGAAGAGGAGAACTATGTGACAACAAAGAAGAATATAAACAATAAAGTAGTCCAAGCAAATATTTCCAAAGGAAGAATAAGGCATTCCAAGAAAAAGGAAGGCTATCAAGAACAATGGGACCGGATCATTGAAGGCCCGAGAGATAAGAGAATTGAGGAAGAAGAGGAGCCAATCAATGGAAAGACCCAACCAGAAGACAGATGACGGTCAACCAGAATTAGAAGAGATACCAAATGTTAGTAATAACAAAGAGCAGGAGAACACTGGACACGTGGATACCAAAGATAGTGAGAAGAAGAAGACGGGAGAACAGAAGGCAGATGAAGATCTGATAGCAGCAAAATGGAAAAACCAAATGATAGCAAGGTATATGACGAGGACAGATAGGAGCATGAACACTGAAGAAGTTCGAACAACGAGAAGAGAGGAGAGCAATGACTATGGATAAACTGAATAAAAGTACACTGAGAAATGGGACGGATTATTTCGATAACGACTAATGCTAACATGAACAACACCTACGAAATACAAAATCCTGTGACAAAGAAAATAAAAGGCAACTACAACCAGACTTCCATGAAACGATATATTGAGAATTAAATAATGAAAAAAGAGTGAAATATTACGATGAAGACTATTTATTATTGATACTAATCAGAATGATCAATATTGCACACCACTATATAAAAATTATTCCGATTAATATAATATCGGAATAATATAAAAATCGGAATAATTTTTATATAGTAGTGTGCAATATTGATCATTCTGATTGTGATTTCAACCACTAACACAAATTTCTTCATTAAACGTCTATTGATACTAAGTACGAAGTGAAAATATGACTATAAGAATAAATGTTAACTATATTTTAATTTTATAATATAAAAATGTGATCCAAAGAAATAATGTAAAGGATGAAGAAAATTGTAATTACCCGTACTACAAATATAAAAATATACGAGACCGACACATTCCATCCATGGCAAAATCATAAATTTCCAAGAGCCACGTCAACCAGTAAATACCAGCTTACCCGTACTAACTAATAAAGAAGGTATATACGAGACTGACACCTTCCAACCATGGCATATATAATGTAAAATATAATTTCCTAGAGCCACGTCAACCAGTTAAATACCAACTTACCCGTACTAATAAAGAAGAGTATATACGAGACCGACAAATAAGATCCATGGCACTAATATACAAATATTTCCTAGAGCCTAGTCAACCAGTAAAACACCAACTTACCCGTACTACAAATAGAACAATACGAGACCGACACCCAACATCAATGGCAAATATATATAATATAAAGATTTCCAAGAGCCATGTCAACCAGTAAAATACCAACTTACCCGTACTAATAAAGGAGAGTATATACGAGACAGACACCTTCCAACCATGGCAAAATAAAAAGTTCCAAGAGCCTAGTCAACTAGTTAAATACCAACTTACCCGTACTAATAAAGAAGAGCAATACGAGAAATACACACACCATCCATGGCAAAATAATAAATTCCTAGAGCCTAGTCAACCAGTAAAATACCAGCTTACCCGTACTAACTAATAAAGGAGAGCAATACTAGACCGACACCCAACATCAATGGCAAATATATATAATATAAAAATTTCCAAGAGCCACGTCAACCAGTAAATACCAACTTACCCGTACTAATAAAGAAGAGTATATACGAGACCGACAAATAAGAACCATGGCAAAATAATAAATTCCTAGAGCCTAGTCAACCAGTTAAATACCAGCTTACCCGTACTAACTAATAAAGAAGAGTATATACGAGACAGACACCCAACATCAATGGCAAATATATAATATATAATATAAAGATTTCCAAGAGCCACGTCAACCAGTAAAATACCAACTTACCCGTACTAATAAAGAAGAGTAAATACAAGACCGACACACACCATCCATGGCAAAATAATAAATTCCAAGAGCCTAGTCAACCAGTTAAATACCAACTTACCCGTACTAACTAATAAAGAAGAGTATATACGAGACAGACACCTTCCAACCATGGCATATATAATGTAAAATATAATTTCCAAGAGCCTAGTCAACCAGTAAAATACGAGCTTACCCGTACTAACTAATAAAGAAGAGTATATACGAGACCGACAAATAAGAACCATGGCAAAATAATAAATTCCAAGAGCCTAGTCAACTAGTAATGCAACAACTTACCCGTACTAATAAAGAAGAGTATATACGAGAACGACACCCAAGATCTTTGGCATAAAATATATGAAGCATATAACAATAATTTCCTAGAGCCAAGTCAACAGTAATTCAACATCTAACCCGTACTACAAATATAAAAATATACGAGAAAGACAAACAACATCTATGGCATGTAACATAATTTCCTAGAGCCTAGTCAACCAGTTACCAACATCTAACCCGTACTAATAAAGAGGAGATGATATACAAGATGATATACAGAACGAGCAACATAAGAAGTTGGAGGAATAAAAGCAAATAAATATTATTGATATAGATAATAGATGATACACAAACACGAGGCAAGACACTAGAAAAGAGCCTATACCAAATGAAATATAACACAAAGAAGTGAATCATGAAAATGAAGAAGATTATGAAATGACGTTTAATGTAATACCAAGAGAAAAGATTAATTGATGACAAGGAAGAATGAAGAATAATATATTAACGAAGATGATCATGGGAATATACCAGTGATGAAATGTAAACAAACTATCCCTGTAAAATGTGAAGAAATGAGTTAAGTTGAATCAAGAAGAAGAGAACACAATAATGTATAAACCGCAGATGCGCGAGATGATCCCAAGGATATTTATTATTTGTCGAAAGAACGACCACTTTATATTTTGAATTAATTGTGATGAATTGACTGATGAAATATTCCAGCAATCATTTATATTATTGACAGAGATGATGTTCCTCTGTATTTATTGATGTTAGTATGGCCAGTGGAGATGTATGCCAAAGTGAGCCACTCTGAACTGCCCCAGCTAAAATTATGTTAGGGAATTAGGGAATTAAATAAACAAGGGAGATAATTACATAGAAAGGAAATAATTGTGATTCAAATAGAAGAAAGTGAAGGGATATAAGAAAAGCATAAGAGTCAACTTGGAAATGTACAACAATTGATGAATTCTTCAATAAAAATAAATATATGAATTCAGAATTAATCAATTCTTATAGGAAGGCATATGTAACGTACCAAAATAGCAGTTACATAAAATAACTATCTAATACGTCAAATAAAAGGATATCATGAAAATATTTCATCGAGCATAGAAGAAGGAGCAGGAGAATACAAATAAAATGTGTATCTACGAATGAATAATATTGAACCAACCCAACGAAGAAGAAAGAAGAGTAATAAGAGTATCATCGAGCATAGAAAGAAAGAGAGAGAAAATACCAACGAGCCAATATAATACGTTAGCATCCAGGCCCAATAGATCAAAATAGTGAGGGGAATGCCGAAAATCATTATCAACATAAAAAGGAGACGAATCAAGTAAAATCACAATAGTGATAAAACAAACTAATTTGTTTATGAGTGTGAAATAAATATGGGACAATCACTACCATAATCATGAATAAAAATATGGAAGAGTATGACAATACTCAGGGAACATGGATTATTACAAATAATGTGTAACCAAGGAGAACACCGACAGTGAGAAACAACTAACCAGAAGAAGAAAAGAAGAAGAAGAGGAAAAGAAATGTACCATGAAGAATGAAGATTATGTATGAACAGTACAAGACATCAACATTCACAAGATAGACAAGGAATTAAAATCAATATAGTGACCAGAAGAAGTGTAATGATTATTTGAATACCAATAACAAAGAAACCCAGTGTTGAGCATCAATAAGTGATCACGAACAATGACAGTGAATACTTAATATAAGTGTAACAACATGTGATATGATAACCTTTTTACCCCAAGTAAACACCACAAACAATACCAGTGAAAATGTTTATAACGGAGAGAAGTGATTAACCATTGTAAGTGAAAGAATCCACGATCAACAAGTGAAATGCACAGACAATTAGTGTAACAAGTTTAATCCAAGATTGTAAAATCACATAGATAATCAGTAAGACCACCAAAAAATATGAGACAGAAAAGTGAATTAATTGTTCATAGGAATTAATAATAAAAGCTTTGTAAGCCTTGACATGAAAAGTGCCTGAATGCCATAATACAAATCTGTACAAGACAGGACAAAATGTAAATGAATACCAGAACAAATAGTAGCAAATAAACTAATTTGTTGAGTATAAACCAATCAATGTACCAAAGACTGGGTACAACCCACCAAAATATGTAACATAATTAGACTAAGAATACCAGTATTATTGTTTCAACAAATAGTGTAAAAATGTGTACAAAATGTGTAAAACTTAATAATAAACCATTGTAGTAGAATGCCATAATGAGATGGCAATATTTGAGTTAAATACTGTGAAAAACTAGGTAGCACATTGTTGTCAGACAACTGACACATAACCTCACAAGAGTTGAACCTATAACATAAAATCATATACATTAGTTAAACCAAGTAGTTATCCACAATTGTTTCAAACAGAGACTAAATAAGAATAAAAATGCAAAACAATGAATACCATATGAACTGAAGGACACAACAAATGAATCAAATTGAATACAATATCATTAAGTTAAATAGACGGAACCCCAATGTGACAAGAGAGTTAGTCAAAAAACATTATCAAAACGTATCAAGTGAGTGTAACAAATGTTACCAGTAGTTAGAGAGAAATGTTCAATACTGCTATGAGAACATCTCACAAATATAATACTAGTAGTTTAATACTTGAAATATTATAAACTAACTAACTGCAATCATAGAACCAGGTGTAAATAACCACCATACTATAACTTAGAGAGCTTTCAAATGACAAAAAGTTGATGAATACATTGAACTAATCATGTACAACAACTGTACACAATTTTAATTACTAACAATATATCCCATGTGTACTAAAATAACTAAATAAGTGACAAAATGGCGAGATGAGAGCAGAATGTATTTTGCTCTACACTATTATACACTATATGTGTGTACAAAATAATATTTTTCCAAAATAAAGTATGAACAAATGTATATAGATATACCTATTAGTGTTATGATGTCAAGAATATGTAGTAGAATAAGGAATAACAGCGATATAAATAAATGTAAACAATCGGATATAGTTGGCATAGATGCCATTAACAGATTTTGTTTAAACTATAAATATAACAAGATTATATACTAACATGAAGGAGAAATGCACTCAAAATGTTTAGTAATAAGTATTAATGTGCAATTACAATGAAATATAGTGAAAAAGACTTATTTGTATTAAGAACCACTATATGAGTTTTTAAGAAGATCAAGTGAATTAATAATGAACGGAATTAGTGCTTGTTTGGACTTAAAATAAAGCCGCAAGTGTCCGCGATTTAATGCCACTATCCAAATGACGATATGACAAAAAATAAGAAACTTATAGCCATTATAAGTTTTTCAATCATTTTTGAATGTCCATGTATACGTCAGAGATAATCTCGAACCCATGCTTAGTGACGCTAAAAATTAAAATTTTTATTTAACCAGAGTGTTTGGGGTTGAGAGTATGACCTTTTAAACCAATCAAATAGCTTAATTCGACCAGACGAAAAGAGACGCTTTAGCGAAATGTTTTAATCGTTCAAAAACACCCGAGGCGACAGGACTGTGTCAAAAGTAGCAAGATATTTTTTGAAATGTGCGCGTCACCTACAGTTACACAGACAGACATTAACCTATACCAAACACCACATTATCGAGTGTCAGTGAATTAAGTGAATAGTGAATTAACATGACCAGTGTATAATAAGGGTCATGTTCAGTGTAAATAACCAGGGAGTACAATATTTTAATAATTTTAAAGAAAATGATAAAAGGAATAATTCTCGTTGATTAACGAAAGTTATTGTTTTGACTGCACTAGTCAAGTAACGCTTGAGTGCTTGATAAATGACGATGAACAATTATCAGAATTTTATGAACGAAGTTATAGCACAATCTAATGGCAATAATTAATTAAAAAATAATTATTTAATATTTAAAAAATAATTGAGAACGGCGGAATTAAAGTTAAATACCGCTCAGTAGTATGTGAATATAGTCACTTACTTGACTATAACTTTTGAATTAATGAATAATAATTTTCTTGTGCGAATATTTTCATGACTGATAATTACACATCATATGAATAATAAATAAAGTGTTTGTAACTATAATATTAAGAATCTTATAAATAACATTACTTATTATAAATAACCACTTACTTGTTTCTAAGCAAACTAACCTAGAACCAAAACGTATATTTTGTCACAAGAAACAATTCTGTCATCAAATGATTTTCATAAAATGAAAGCGATAATAAGAGTTTTTTTTTCAATTTTTTCTCTTTCCAGTACATAGTAGTGATAACTAATGAATTAACAATAATATTTTAACAGTGCAACGTTCAAAGCACATGTTGACATCAGCTTCTCTAGACCTCAAAATACCATACGATAGTACGATATTATCGACTATTATATCAAGATTAATAATTTTAAATTGTGTTCTTTTTTATAATAGTAGATAAGTAAATATTATTATTCAAAACCGCATCTTTATATCTTGTATCATGTGTCTTAAAAGAATTCACGCAAATTGGTAATATAATTAACAAAAGTGAACATAACCAAGTTCACAATATTATCGTACATTGTAACAGTGTTACCAGCCTTGAGCTGCAGAGATCTCAATATTTGTTTAATTTGTTGTTGTTTATAAAGATATCATATTAATTGTTTTAAAAGAGTTTTGCTGAATTTAGTCATTGTCAATAAATCCTCAGTTTATTATCAGTGGACACAGAGTTTTAATTTCTATAAAATAGAAGCAACAGTTTATTTTTTTTTAGAAACAATAATCTCATAAGGTGGCGGTAATATTTAAATTACTGAGATCATATTATTCAACTCACAATTGAATACCTGAATTATTTTATTTATGTGCATTTTTCCGATATTCAAAAGGAATATCTTTGTATGTCAAGTGTGTTTACAGTAAGATAAGTCGCCATCGAGAAGAGTGAAGTTATCCACGGATGGTAAGTGGGGAGGCAAATACAGTGAACTAATAGCGAATCTAATACTCTTTTAAACGTGAACATTAATTTCAATCACCCATTGTTAAATAATCATACTGAATTTTAAACACATCGTATGCGAGTGTTTACAACAACAACTACAACAACAAGAACATTCTAATAATAATTCTAACAATAACCAAATCTAATAATACCCCAGTAAATCTATAAATCTATTATAATATATATTTGTAATCTCTGTAATGAAGTAGTAATAACATTACGATGTTTAGATGTAAGGTAATTCTAACATTTACACCCAAAATTATTTTCAAATAATTTGGTTAAAGTTGTGATAAATTAAAACATAACAAAGTTGAGACCCGGATCCGTGGTACTTAAAACAATATCTAGCTGAATGCTTTTGAGATAAAAAGAATAAGAAGTAAAAATTTTCAAAATATTAAGTGCAGAATTTATTAGAGTACTTCTTTAAGAGTAAAGTAAACTATGAGATATAAATATAATAATAAAGAGATGTGTTTGCTAACACCCAGCGAGTGAATAAATTTATGCAATCCGTGAGTAATTCCTAATTAATAATGTGTTATAATTTGTTGGTAAGTAAGGTTTACTAACAACGGCAGTTAGTTTAATTAACAGGTAAAAAAATTGAACAGGTTCCCGACTTTTGTAATGTCTTAACAAGGGAGACGTTACAAAATTGCGCCACTCTGCTATCTTGTAAAAAAAAAAGTTAATTGTTTACAGAGTGTCACATATAAAATTGCCACTCTGCTCACCTTGCTAACTTTGTTGACTTTTCTAACTATTCTGCTTTGTACAAAAGAATTGTGTGTTGTGCTGTTGTTTTAATAATTAATTGTGTACATTGTTATAATTCATTAACAGTAACTTTGTTGAATATAAATTTATTCACTCTGAAATCGGGAACAAATAAATGAGTAAAGTTTTAATTAAGATATAATAATATTAGTATTGGGACATTGCCGTAATAAACAAGTCATCACTGGTAAATATTCCATTTTAAACCTGTCGGTATTGACAAGCTGTTTCATGTTAAATGCGTGTCGAGAAATGTAAACTCTATACCTTTGCACGTATAGAGCATCCCATACAAAACTCCCCTCGCACAGATAACAGACAATTCAGAACAGGAAAGAATCGTGTTTAGGAGTGTCTGAATCACCCTACTTTGTTAAACCACCCTATGCAAACAATTAGACTCCCCAAAACAGCTGACCCTTTGTCCTATTGTTAAAAAAGCAATGAACTCTTCGTATGTGAAATTTCTCTCTACTATAAAATGATATTAGTGTTTTGTTTTGACTGATTATATCTGACAGTACAGAAAATTGAATTGTTGTGAGATAAGTTTAATTTGATTAATTAGTATAAGATTCTATGTGTAATAAGAGATATATGTGTGTGTTTAAATGAATTCAAATTTTATAAGTGTTTGATATGAAATAAATAAAATAAATAAGTACTTTAAATAAAAAGGTTTAATAATAGCTTAAATTAAACAAATGCGTAATAAAAGTGAAAAGTGTAGTAGTAAACTAAGAAAAATAATAATAATAAAAGTACATTTGAATCTTGTAAACGCCCGGTCGTGGCCTGTTCAAAAATAATTCCCCCAGCTTGCCAGTAAGAGACAGACTCGTTCGTGCAGGAAATATTGTAGTAAGCCATCCCCTATTGCTATAAATCGCAGCATCGCTAAACAATAAACACCACCCCAGTGTATAATACAATGCGTCTAGTGTAAAGTGTGACCCCTCTTGCATAGTTTGTAACAGCTGATTGTTTAAAAGTAAATAAATGTACCCCTTCGTGAAATTCCGCTTGTCTCAGTAGAATAAGACATTAGTATTAAGAAAGGATCTAAGGTTGAGTATGGGATCAACTTTAGATTACTGTAGTAGAATTAAGAGATATAGGGATAAATACGTAACACAGTCACAACGGCGCCGCACTGAAAGGGTTCTTTACAAGGGTTAAAGAAAGTTCTTTACAAGGGTTAAAGAAAGTGCAGAAAGCTAACCAATATAGTTAGAGTATGCAAACGTAATCAGTTGGGCCACGATGTTGTGAAGTTACGGAAACTAAGAGTAATAAATAGATAAATAAATAATATTTATTTATGTGTAAATAATATTAAGGTAGTAGTTAAGAAACTAGAGAAAGGGAACTTCACGAAAGACAAATATATCACTGTAGATTTTCTGTTATTACCCCACCACCCGTCTTCATCGTTAGGTGCAGGAGGATGTGACGATTTAAAAAAAAAAGTTTAAATAGCACAAATGAAAATTTTGCTTTATAACAAGTAAGAGTATTATTCACCCCTTACCTGTACCTAGATTCCTGCATCAACGTGCCAATTGTCCAGTACCAACACGCAAAGCATGGTGTTATTTAGCTAAAAATAATAATTCTGTTAATTAAATAAAAGACGTACTAAGTAAATAAGGAAATTCCTAATTCATAACCAAAAGGTAACATAAAGTATTACAATTTAATTAATGAATAACTAATACTACTAAAAGGACGAACTACTTTCTCAGCGCGTAAAACCGCGCCAGCTTATAGACCCCTCGCCGCTAAACTATGCCCACATTCGCTGGAGAAACTTCGACATGTAAGGATGTCGCTACTGTGTTGTCAATATACAGTACATGTAGGTGAATACCGTTAAAAAATATTGAATCAAGTTTGTAGTGATTTCAATTTGACCCAGTGTAGTGTGGAAATAATAATAATAATAAAAAAAATATATATATATATATAATGTAGTGCGTGAAGATATATGTACAGTAATTAAAAAAAAAAAAGGGAAACTTAGCCGACACATCTCTTAACAAACTGTAAGTGGTAAGTTATGTTCATTACCAGATTTTAGTGCTGCTAAAATAAGAACTGTAATTAAAATGTAAAATGTGAACAACCGACTCCAGAAGAAGAAAACAAAAACAACAACCGTATGAACTTCTCGTACCAAAATTCAATCGTCTAGAACCAGACTACCTTTTGGAAGCAATCAACCTAATGGAGCATCAAGAGGAACCGTGTATCATACCCTAGAAGACGACTGAAGATGACCATCACGGACCCCACAGCAAACTCATGTTATATTCAGGTGATATCAAATCATAACATTTGTAAAAATTTGTTTCAACAAGAGAAGTAACAAAAGAATAGTAAAGAGCTTTTGATAATTTAAAGATTAATATATATATTGTAATAAAGTAAGTTTTATGGGGTGTTATATGAAGATGCCCCACTGTTGGGATCAGCACTTTGTAAAAAAGTAAGTTTGTCGTGTGTATAATAATATTTATTGTTTAACGTTTGTGTAGTATGTTGATTTTTGTTATCGAAAATTCAAATAGTTCGCCGTCTGGCTTGTGACTGATTCTCGTGTGAGTGGGGGAACACGTATTGCCAACTTGAATTAATGTTGGTTATGTCGACCCACTGCTAGCAAACAAAACATACATAATATATTCTACAAATAAATACTGGACAGTTTGTTATCAGTACGCACTTTTTTATTATACTTTTGCTTGTTAATTATAGTTAAAGCTTCATGAAAATAATGACTGTTATAATAAGTTTTAGCCTCGGCAATATAATCTCTCGCTCAGCGTAGCGCTGGGTTTGCAGTGCAATGTTTACAATTGACTCTGGTTATTATTTCACAAAATAAATCAGCCAAATGGGTTCTTTTAAGTACGAAACAGAGGTTTACATAACAAGATAACAAAATTAGAACATATAATTAAAAGTCTGTGATCATTAAAATTATACAAAGTTTGTTATAAATTGAATATTGTGGTGTTGAAGTGTGACAGTGTCTTTGTGTAACATAGGTTATCATGTGTTCATTCAATGTTTACAAAGTTATTTCTTTGGTTTATTAATCCTTGAAAATATTCAGTTATAGTGAGAGTTTTATTTTTTATAGTTAAAATTTTGGAAAGAGAATTTGTTTTATAATAATAATCAAATAACTTCAGCAATACTCAACGTTAGTTGTTATGATGGGCATAGTCATTCGTCCATATGAAGTAATGTGTCAATGTAGATTCTTCCTACTTCTGATCCTGGGCTCAAAATTGGGTTGTCATCTTCTTCAGATTGGATTACTAGTATCTCCGGTCATCTGGATTAATTTCGGCTGGTCCTTGGTAGATATTGGTTGTAAAGGCCTCTCATCTGATGTACTGCTGTTCCTTCTCCAAATTATGGGCACTAATACGTTTTTTTTTCTAATGAAAATTTGGGCCCTTCATCGCGTGGCGTCTCTTCAGTTTGGCGTCACTACATAAAGTCATTGTTCCTAACTGAATTTTGTCAATATTCGGTTGTTGTCATGGTTACTCAAAGTTTTTGATTGGCTGAAATTGGTTAATTATTATTTGAATTTGTATTCAAACTGGTTATAGATCTTCTAAATGTAATTAATCTTCAGTACTCCCTTTTTAGTAGTAAATATTATCACCACTGTTCATATTTTTGCTCAAGGATTAATTTGACATCCAATATTATAGTGTTCACTTAGGTATCAACATTTTGACAGTTTTGTGAATCTTATTTAATTATATTGTTTTCTCAATTTACATTATTATCATAATATTTTTGTCTTATAATGATTGTCTATTTGTATTTCATAGTTTATTTGGTTTAGTCTTCCTAATGTCAGTGTTTAATTCTATAAATTGAAGTCTTTTGGTAGTTGACAGTTGGGAATTTGCATAGGCTTAAACAGCAATTGACTATTTTCCTTGTAATGGATTATGATTGTTTGAATACAATATTTTGTTTATTTATTCAATGTTTAAGTCGGTTCTTGTAATGGTGTATAATTTTATTGTTTCCCTATATTAACTTGTCTACTGTGATAATTCATTTTTGGTGTCATTGTTTTTGAATGTATGGTTTGTTTCTTGTTTACTGGTGTCTGATGGTTTTTAAATCTTATTTCTTATAACATATGGTATTACATCTAATGGTTTTAACTATTCTCATAACTATAATTCTTATCATTTAAACATCATTATTGGAACATAAACCTTAGTCATTAAAACACAATTCTTATCCATTTAAACATAATTATTTGAGACATATTATTCACTCATACTCTTCCTCTCCTCATACTCTTTGACAAATTATATTTATTACTTGACATAAAAAATAAAGACATAAACATGGATTAATTATTAATACAATGGTATATTGTTATGACTAACTCTAAATGACATTAAGCCATAACTGACTTTTCAACAACTGTTTATTATCTAATGTTAATATCTTGTTTTTATTATTATCAGTTTGTCATGAAAAATATTCTCTAATGTATCATTTTAAATTAATGATATTGGATTCTTATTTCTGTGAATAAACACATGTATCTTGGTGTATTAACACACTGATAGTCATTCGTTCTTGAATACATGATTAACAATACTAATTAACAACTTATTCCCTAATATTAAGACTTGCAAACAAAAATGTGGCAAGTAGTAAGTACTACTATTATTTAAAATCTACTTATTATCTAGTCTGTTACACTTTGTTTCATTTTGTTATTAATACACTTGTGTTCACTGGATAATTGCTATTAAGTGTCACAGTCCTTTCTGTGACTAGCCATTATCAGCCTTCACTTATTATTTTACCACTCACTGATGGTCTTCGATCACTCTTAACTCTTTACTAATGGTTTTAACACTGATTATTTGGTGTCAATCCCTATCAATAGGGTTCTATTTAATTTGGGGTTTTCACACTATCACTTTGCACTTTATATGTTTAATTTAAGTGTTACTAGTGGGTATTACCTAACTTTAAATTCTCTTTCTCACTCTACTATGTTTACTATTTCTCTAACTCTCTACCTCTCACTTTACAAGGTTTAATTATAATATTAACAGGTTCATGTTGGTTTATTGTATCACAAATATGTTAGCATTGTGCTAATGTGATTTGTCATAGTTTACTCTATCTGTTTGGGGTTTACTGTGCCCTTCTATATTTTAAGTACTTAATAATTAGTATCTTTAGTTTGTCTGTCCTTACAATGATTAATATGATATACAATTTTCTTTGGTTTAATTCAAGTTTGGTGTTCTTTCTTAGTTCATTTTCTTTTGTCCTACCTTATCCGTCACTTCCTTAGTGCTGTGGCTGATTATTTCACTATACTTATAGGTTAATTGTCTTTTAGTCACTATTCTTCTTATTTATACTTATTGGTGCGATGGCTATTTCTATTCTATTTGTAGTTGTCATCATCAGGTTGTTCTTGGTCCTTTGGGGCTAGTTCTACTCTCTCACTTATCATCACTCACCATCTATTGGGCTATTCGGGTTAAATCGTCTTGTTTCAGTATTTACCATTTTGACTTGTTTGTTTGTTACTACTAAGAATTAATATAAGTTACTGTTCTGGCTACCTTGATATGTCTGATCGTTTTATTATTCTGATTCACCCATTCTTCTATTATAATTCATCCCTTTTTACTCTAGTGTTAATGACTAAATATATTATCTGGTCATGTCTTCTTCATTATGGTTAGGTGAAGATATGTACCATTACATATTATATATTTGTAATCTCTGCAATGAAGTAGTAATAACATTACGATGTTTAGATGTAAGGTAATTCTAACATTTACACCCAAAATTATTCTTCAAATAATTTAGTTAAAGTTGTGATAAATTAAAACATAACAAAGTTGAGACCCGGATCCGTGGTACTTAAAACAATATCTAGCTGAATGCTTTTGAGATAAAAAAAATAAGATGTAAAAATTTTCAAAATATTAAATGCAGAATTTATTAGAGTACTTCTTTAAGAGTAAAGTAAACTATGAGATATAAATATAATAATAAAGAGATGTTTTTGCTAACACCCAGCGAGTGAATAAATTTATGCAATCCGTGAGTAATTCCTAATTAATAATGTGTTATAATTTGTTGGTAAGTAAGGTTTACTAACAACGGCAGCTAGTTTAATTAACAGGTAAAAAAATTGAACAGGTTCCCGACTTTTGTAATGTCTTAACAAGGGAGACGTTACAAATTTAATATGAATATTATTATATATATCTTTACACTTTCCCAAACGTTTTGGACCTAAGTCCTAACCGTTATTCTGTTAACTGACAATCAGTATTTACTCCCACTGAGGAAGAGGAACATCACCTCGAAACGTTTGGGAAAGTGTAAAGAAAGTAAGTTCATATTGTGAAAGTAATATATATAATAATATTTTATAAAGTGAACGAAGAGGATGGATCAACAAGATAATTTTAATATGAATGTTGTGATTATCATACTAGCTCTATCACATTTTATTTATTATACCTTTATTTATTATCATTTGATTTCATTAGTCTACATTTACATACATAAAATTATAACATTTCTACTGGTGGTTTGTACCTTCAAGGTTCAATTATTATTTATTCAAAAAATGTCAATTTTATGACATTTTTATCATAAGTTTGATTATATTGATATGGTCATTTGGCCAATCACTTGGGTGTGGTCATTGTCATTGTCTAGTCTAAGTTAATGTCATTTATTTTGCTACTTATTATAATTGTATCTCTTCTTAGCTGCATGTTTTCTCTTTATATTATAAGGTATTCTCTCCCTTTTAATGGGCGGCTTTTGGTAATGTAACAATAGTTATACCCATAAGATGCTCAAACCAGATATAAACCGCACATTCAAGACAGTCATCAACAATTGATGATCAACACATTTGCTATGTCGAACTGGGAAGAATTGCACATACGTAGCCCACGTAACATTTTTTTATACGTTTGCAAATAATATATTCGTCTGTATACGAATAGCAGTTTAGATTATCTATAAAAAAGCTAATACAATATCTATCTCAGTTCTCCTTTCCAGCACAACAACTCACTACAAAGTCACTACAAATTTGTTATCAAAATGAACCGTAATTACGATGATGAGCATAAAATAGACTAATACTGTTTACCATGCAAGGTTTATGACAACAGACAAACTGGCTGGTTATGCTTCTTATTTTATGAAAGAATAATTTATATCAAAGAAACAAGTTGTTTGTAGTTTTATAAACTAAAAACAATTTTTTCAAGTCTATGCTCACTTTGCTACCCTCCTGGCTATGGCGCCCGGGGCGAGTGCCACCTTGGCCCCGCTTAGCTATTCATCTGGGTGAACGTTGTTGAGCATCTATTTTGTCATCAGTTTATGAACAACTCTTTTTCTGTACCTTTCAAACAATGTTTTTGCCTTCCCCAGCATTTATGCTACCACCCTTGCATAAATGTTGTAAGTGATAATGTAATATTTTAATCACTTAGTTTTTGTATCTGTGTAAGTGCAACAGCCATTGGTATTTTCACAATAATAGTTTATTCATTTTCAGATAAGCTATATTCGACTGTGCATTTATACATGTCCTAAATAAAGTGTGTCCTTGGATCTCCCATCCATCTGCAATTCAGATATTTTGTGGTCTTTACCTACCACAGGATCTGTACTCTATGATTTAAAGAGAAATAAGCATTATAGGTATTTTCTTATGACTGTATTCTTCATATACACCACTCCTTTCTACAAACCTATGATTGTTTGCAAAGAAAGTTTTTCATTGTGTCTGCTGCTTCTTCTTTTGGCATATATTTTGCATAAAATTTACTTCTTACAATCCAATCATGCAATAACAGAGGTGGATCTTAATATTACTTTATTAAGTAAGGAAGGACTATTTTTTTAAACCAAGAATTGTAATAGACAGATTTTGTTTTTTGTAGTGGAAGCAGCCTTCTTTTATTATAGAGCATTTCTAAATATTCTTTAAGGCCATTCTGATTGTACTACCCTCAGAACATGAAAAAAGTCATTTTTCGAAAAGTGTGTGTGTGTGTCTATCTGTAGAATTTTTCTATGGCAAACGATAACTGCCGCAAATTCAAACAGAATCAAATAATTTTTTGCATACAGTTCTGAATTGTAGAGGACTCGAGGCCTATTGATTTTGGTGAAGATCGGTTAAGGGGAAGGGGTAGTTTACCTGCAACCTTTTATGTTTTAACAAGAGTAAAGTGCTTAATTTTGATGAAACATTTCATTTCACTTTAACAAAATTATATTTTTTTCATTTTAATTTAAATCTTATATGAGTGAAAACATATCGTTCCTGGCAGGCAAGCATATCTCAATTATGTAATGTTTACATTCCCAAAGTTTTATTATTGTGATTACTTGAATAAAAAGGTAGGCAGGACACACACACACACACAATTTGCGTTATTTCTGGCCTCACTCATTTTTATTTTCTTACGTTTGCACGCTTTTTAAAATGGAAAGTGCCGAAACCCACATCAACACAACGTGTGCAAGCCGAAAAGGTGTCCAGCATGGACAGCGATTTGCTTCCTGTGGATCGCTCATCAGTGTAACTGCACGTGTTTACAGAGACAGACTTTTCGTCTTTAGGGAGTGAACCCTCTGCAAGATGCTCAGGGTCCATGAGAGACTTCGGAGCGATCCTTCTTTTCCGCGTGTTTGTTCTGTGAAACGTACACTGTAGATTCCCAGCTTTACTCTGAGCAATACTCCATAGGGAATGTTGAATTTTTTTCCACTGTGTACCCAGTGGCGGCTTCAGACCATCTTTTTTGGGGGGGGCATACGGGGAAGCCTGGGGGTATGGAATACCCTCCGCAGAGGAGGGGCGGGGGCGCTCCCTCAAAATTTTTGCAAATTTAGACTTTAGAAGTGGCATTTTAAGGTCATTTAACTCCTGCAAATATGATTTAAATGAGTTACTTTTTGAAAATATTTCCTGATTCGATGGTGTTTTTAAATTATTAATTCAGTGAAATATATCGTCATTTTGTTATGTAATGAAACATATGTATAAGCAAATTTGGTACTTTTTATATACAACTGCGCCTAATTCTTTCTCCTATAAATATATAGGATGTGCCATAATCAGTAAAAAAGTCTGGATCAGTTTTGTAATTCGTCCAGGCGTTTTTTTCATTTAAAACATATTTTAATTTTAAGGGCAGTTTACCCTTAAAACCCTCAAAATTAAATAAGCTAATAAACGGTCAAACCCAAAGCTTGGATATAGGAATTAAACTTGAAATACATGTTTATAATACTATTTATTTATTTCAAACACGAGAATAACAATACATAGTAACACATTAATAAAAGTTTGTTAAAAGCTTAAACCTAAACAACAAAATCTATTCTCCTCCTATTTCCACTGTTTGCAAATCGTTCAATCACTGAGTCTACGTCAATTTCAATGTCTCTGTGAGTGTGTAACAAGCATAGTCCGGACAATCTTTCTTCACCCATCCTTGCCCTCTGCCACGTCTTCAAACGACGCAAGGTGGAGAAAGTTCTCTCAGCAGACAGGAAGAGTTGCCAGGATTTTTAACAAGGAGTAAATCGATGGAAACATGTCCTTATCACAAGCATCCATTGCTTCAATAGCGGTTGCTGGAAGTTTACCCTTATATCTGTTTTCCCTTTCCCATTTTTCCCGCCAAAGTTCGAATTCACTATTTACCAGATACCCATCGCTTTTCCTTAGCCCAAGTATGGGTGCGAATTTGTCGATCAAGTTTTGGAGCTGCATATTTTCTTCGTCCAGGTCTTTGTGTACATCACTGGCACCGTCCTTGGGATTGTCCTTAACAACAACAGTTGGAATCAATACACGAAGTCCAAAACAATCCAATGAGTCTTTGGGAAATCTTGAAATGAGATCTGCAATCACATTGTCAAGTAGGGGAATGTATGTAGATTTCTTGTAAATATCTTCTGGCATGTTTGATGTGTAATTTGGTCTATGTTGTTGCCGTGCTGTTACGCGAGGAAGTTTTATTTCAACTCCGAGTTGAGAGCACAATTCCTTGACTTCACAAAACACCTCAGAAAATGTCTCGTCACACTTTTGCCTTTTCTTTTTCAGTACAGAAAGTGCATCCTGAATAGCGTCAGAAGCTTTTCTTAAATCAAGGGACAGAGTCTGGAGCCTTCTGCTCAGTGGAAGTGTATGTTTCAATACATCGATAAAAGAAATCATTGCCGAAATGAACTGTACATCACACAGGGAGGTGATCAGTGCAGTTGCGTTGGAGGAAGTAGTCAAATTCGTCCAGCCAGAAATTGATTCCAGAGCTTCAATCAGATAAGGAAGAGCTTCACGAAACTTGAGCACAGTATCATGCCTCTCCACCCAACGTGTTTCACAAAGCCCCGGTAGCTGTTTCCCCAAAAACATACCTAAATCATCGTTTCTCTTTTCCAAAAACTTACGTAAAACGCATTTCTCTTTGCAGACATATTGAAAAACGATGTTACTGATTTCATTATGCCGATCGAGTTTCGGACACTTGCTACGTTGTTTGATTTATTCAATGCGTGATATTCAATGCGTGATTTAAGCAAGGACACCAGCATGCTTGCGTTGCTTCATGACGTATTTCACAGACAGTGCCAACAAGCTCAGATGACATTACACTGCAACTATCTGTCCCAATGCCTACACAGTTGTTGACGTCAAGGAGCAACTCTTTGACGATATTTACAACAATTTTTCCAAGTACCTCTCCTGTTAGTTTGCGTTCAAGTTGTACGCCATTTTCATTTCCCTCCTTATCTTGGATGGCATCATATGCATCAATAAATGTGATGAAGTCTTCACGAATAAAACCATTATAAACATACCTCAAAGTAAGAGACAGTTGTTCAGTGTGGGATATGTCTGTGGTTTCATCAAATAGTATGCTAAAACAGCCAGACTGTCGCACTCCATTTAATATGACACGTGTGATTTCCTTTCCACAACATTCAATCAGGCTATTTTGGGTGTTTTTCCCAATGTATGTTGCCCGTGCAGATGAGTTATCAAGGTGTTTTTTTCAGTATGTGGTCACCTGATGAAATACGAAACCTTAAGAGCTCCCTGAAGTTTCCCTCATTTACGGGACTTGGATCTTCTTGGAGGTGGAGGTTACCATCGTCTCGATGTCCACGAAAGGGGATATTTTGTCGTCCCAAAAAGATAATACTTTCAATTATGGGATGCAACCGCTCACGGTTTTCTTGAACTTACTGTAAGCGCTGAGTAATCACTTTATTAACAACAGCTTCTTCTGGAGATGTATAAGTTTTAATGAAGTTTTTCCCAGCTTCCACACTCTCTCTGTGGTATGCATTTTTCTCGTGTGTCTCCAGGCAGCCATCTTTACCAAGTAATTTTGCAAATGAGGTCACAGACTTAGTCACAAGAGATTGCAAGTGCACTCCTATATTATGGCCACAATACTCATGCGCAAAAAGTACGCAGTATTTACAGTAGAGACCCTTCTGTATATCAGAAAACACAAGCCAATTTTTGCTTTCTAAATGATTTCTCCCTAAAAAACGCTTGACAAATTTCCCATTTTTATTGTGGACTGAAAAAGGAAAACTGTAGTCTTTGGGGGGCTCCCAATGGTGTTGTAAAAGACCAAATTTCGTAAACTTATCCACAGATTTTCCAACGTAGAGTCCTATGTCGTAATCGTGAGTTACTAATTCGCCTGCTAGGTTAGAAGTAATATCTTTGATTTTGGTATGAGCTACTCCTTTCAGAACAGGATGGCTACTACCAGCTTCAGTTCCAACTGGCGAGACACTTTTGGTAGTCAAATAGTTTTCACTATTGCTGAAGACGTCCATAGCTGAAGACGTACTAGGCATCGGTGGAGCACCAACCACACCAGTCTGAGTTGATTGCTTTGACAACTTTCCAAAGAAGGAGTCAATTGGTCTTGTGCATCTCCGTTTCTTAACTCCTGTAGATATATTCTGAAAATATAAAAATGCCACCTAGCATAATCCTTATTTATACCTAATTGTATCCTTCCTAATTAAAAAAAAAAAAAAATAAAAAATTTTAAAATGAAATGATAGCAATAAAAAATAAGACGGATTGATTAATGGAAATAAGACTGACAGTGTGTGGAACTGTGAACGCACAGTGTAGGCGGCTTAACTACAGTACACTTTCGTAAATCCGAATGTCGGTAGGGTAGAGACCACAGTGAATGCCACCTCTATAGTGAATGCCACCTGGGAGTATTTCGTTAATTAAAAAAATATCGAATAGTGTTAGAAACTCGAAACATTCATAAGTATGTTCTATTATCTATTTACTCGTATTTCGCAGAAATTTTGTAACAGATATTCTTATTTTAAAAGAAATAAAATTTTTTTTTAGTAACAAACAGCTCTGAAACCTGCATTTTCTTATTTTGGATACTAAGGAAACCTGGTAAGTAATTTGTGAAATTTATTGAAATAAGCAGTGCTATGATAGTAAAAAGATTTTCAGCGTGTTCAACATAAAATAAACTTTAAGTTAATAATAATTCTGCATGTACTATTCCTTTATATTTTTGTAAAAATTGGTGGCCATAACTGTGTTATCGAATAGACCAATTATTCAGTTCTGGCCATAGGTACGACAATAGCAAAAAGTTAACCTTACTTTTTAGGTGGTTCTTTAATTAAAGTTTGTTGTATAAAAATTGAACTTGTTAATTTAATTTATTTAAGTTAATTTAAGTTATTTAAGATTTTTATAATTATTTGGAAGGAAATAAAAATCTGTAAAATAATTTTATTATAATCATATATTACATATCAAATCGTTTTTCTTAAAATGTAAATACGTTGCTTAATCATAGTATTTATGTACAGTAAAATGTTAAATATATATGCTAAATAAAGTTTATTATCTATAAGAAAGATATTTTTTCTTTATTACATATGTATTTCTTAACACATGAAACATATGGCGAGAACCGTGTTCTTTGATGGCAATGACAAAATTAAAAAATGTGCAATTTCTTGGCTAAGAATATTTATTAGCCTTCGATGAACTCCAACAATATTAATACGGTATTATATTTGATCATTCGGTAATGCAAACTTTTCGCTAATCCGAAACCTCCCGGTTTTTATTAGTTCGGATTAGCTAAGTGTACTGTATTGCCATGACACCGCCACATAAGGTAATAACTGAATTTTTAAAGGAAATTCGCTAAAAACCTCTAAGATATTCACAAATAACAACTGCATGTCCAATTTTACTAAAAATCAGTCCAGTAGTTTAGTTTACACTACTTCGGACAGACACAGGCAGAACATTTTCACAGTTACAAAACATTAATTCTAGTAGGCCTACGTATAATAAAAAATAGGAAAGTAAGACATAACCCTGTTCGCTAGATGACTGATCAAAATTTAGTACTGTACACTGGCTGTACTCACCATTTTTTAGTTTATCGGCCTTTGTTGAGCACAACAAAACTAAACTGTACCTAACTGTACTGTAAACTGTAAATAAATATCTGCGTTCTTAAACGTAAAGTTATTTATGATCAGAAAACCTAGCACACTTGTTACAAATGGCGTCAACACAATAGTGTTTGTGGAGGAGGTGGAGTCAACCCTGGTGGGAAATCAGTGCTGACAACTTCCCCCAGTAATTTTTTGTTATTTCCGCCTTTATACATACAATCTATCCTTATGGATAATAAGCATGTCCCCCAGTAAATAACCTCTAAGGCTGTTCGAGTGGCGAGGTTTTGTAGGTGTCTAGAACGGTATTTACGGCGTCGCAAACCAGCTCGTTTACGGCACCAGATCAGGCAAAACTAAGTACAATACTCCTCACGCTCACTCTTCTGGCTTCATAGAACAAAAATGTGCTTTATAAATTATGAAATAGGGTAGAGACCACAGTGAAGGCCACCTTTAATAAGGCCATGCTGACATATAGTTTTAACCGTAATAACTTTTGTCATATCCACTAATATTTTTACCCATTTGGATCGTCTAAATAATGAGTTAGGAAAAGTGTCTCAGGTTTTGGGGGGGGCATGGCCCCCCATGCCCCCCCTGAAGCCGCCACTGGGTGTACCCTCATACACACTAAAACCTGCTCTGATGTTTTGATTACGGACATAGTAATATTAAAACTTTGGAAACTTGAGCACTACTTAATGGAGATCAAACATTAAAATTTACAAGCCAATAATTTTATGCATATTTTGAAGCAATAAATGTTTTAATAAATTAATACAATCTGTGTACTTATTTCTGTTATAATATAAGAATTACAAACTAATATGTGCATGTGTGTATGTATGAAAAATATATAAATATTTTTCTCCTCTGGAAAATTGCTTGCCCCTCTTGGAAAATATTTTGACCTCACTGATGACTAGTTATTTAGTAGCCTGTGTGGAATAGCATTATGCCATGGATCAGAATGGTGGGTGTTAAACAGAAGACACAAACGTATTAAAGAAGAAATGTTTTGCTGAGAAATTTATAATTATATGGGTAAACAGAATCGTCGTTCTGGAATTCAGAAGACGAATGGAAAGAAAGAAAGAAAGAAAGACTCAATTTTAAAAAAGAAAAATGACTAGTTTGTATTAACAGGAAAGACTTTGATAACACTATAGACATCATTCACCCTCGGCCGATAACTCGCAGCGAGAGCCTCAAGTTCATTACAGGAATCAGATCGCAGCTCCCTTTGGCCAGCTCTTCGTTTGACCTACAAACATTTTATTCAAAAGTACAATCCTTCCTCACGAAGGTTGAGGATAGTCTTCACCCACCTGACATGGGGGTACCATTTTAGCTGATACGTCATTTCTTCAGAACTCAAGCATCCACTTAGTTAATATTTAAATGATTTTAAATATAAATTTTAGTACATGGAAGTCATGTATGGTTCTCCATACTGATTTTTTTTATTTGGAATAAATAAATTTTGTGAAATTTCCATTAAACATTCAAAATTTAATAACAGTATTTAATTATGAGATAATTGATGTAAATAATGTCAATAAAAATGAGTTAATATTTTAAAAGGTTTAATTTTACTAAAAATAAAAATAACAAAAAAAGGAAGAAATAATTGAAATTGTAAATTTATTAAAAGATCATAATTACAGATATTTAAAACACTGAAAATTACTTAATGCAGTACAACTTAAAGTGACTGTTCAGAATGTTCTCCATGATTGTTACTGTAAAACCTAGTGCAATGTATAAGATCAAAGGTAGTTTAGCTAATAATCAGTCGCAGCTTCACTAGTGAAGGTGGGTGGGCCAAGAGTAGGCTAGTCTGACTAAGGGGTTGGCCACACAGTAACAGTTTTTTATGTAGATATGAGTTCACATAAAGATGTTAAAACCTATCCTATTTTTGACAGCAAAGTTGGGTGACAACCACAGTAATGGATCATAGTATATTTCTTACAGTATACAGAATGTCCGATGAGGAATGCGACATACTTCAGGAAGACATTCTACAGACTAAAATAAAGTAGAAATTTTATACAAATGTAGGTCCAGAAATACGTTGTTTTTGATTTATGGATTCAACAAATTTTGCCAAAACCTCACTGAAATTCTTGATACTTAAAGGGAAAACATTTAATAGTTTCTTATGGTTTTGACCTGAAAATTTGGTAAAAGAGGGTTCCAGAACTGTACCTTGGGTAAGACAAAGTTCTTAAATATAAAAAGATTGGTGTTGAAAAACACACTTTTTTAGGTTTGGTTTGAATTTATTTGTTTAAATTTTCAGTAAATAAGTGTAAATTTGTAATAAAATTGATAAAGAATTTAGTTTTTAAAATTTTATGTAGGCCTAAGTAAAATCAATATTGCATCTGGGTCTAATGATTTTATGAATTTTGTTGTTAATGTGCTGTATTACTGCAATTATACTTGATAAAGGAGAGACCAATATCAATGATTTGCGTTGTTGGTAAATATTATTAATAAATTCAAAATAGTTTTGGTTTTCTATTATTTTGAGGCTATTTTGTGTTTCATTTATATATTGGGTGGGTGTCTTGATTTTGTTCATTAAGTTTGTTGATGATTGCATTTATTATTTACGTTTTAGTTTATCAATTCGATCAATTCACACACACACACACACACACACACACACACACACACACACACACACACACACACACACACACACACACACACACACACACACACACACACACACACACACACACACACACACACACACACACACACACACACACACACACACACACACACACACACACACACACACACACACACACACACACACACACACACACACACACACACACACACACAGAGGCCTTGTTAGTTTAGAGGGGGTCAAGATGTCTAGATCTGGGCTTGCAACTATTACATACATATTATATTCTTATCAGTATTCCTATCCATATGTTATAACATACTTTAGTTTTGAAATTTTGGTTTTTAAATGATGGTTTATTTCAAACTTAGATGCTGACTTATTTTGCTAATGCGACTTTGCACAAAGTGTAAATTAATTATTCGTGATATAATTAAGCTAATTTAGATTGTTATTATTTATTGATTTGTTTTAATTAATAAAAAAATGTTTTACAATCATATTATGGTATTGAGATAATGGCCTGTTATTAAAATAATGAGTATTTGTTAAGTAAGTGTATTATGAATTGTATTCTCAATTAGTAATGTTTTGTTTATTTCTGACATTGGCACAATTGCATGTTCAAATAGCACATGTTGTTTGTTGCTAAGACAATCAGTTCATTAATTAAACACTGTATTATTTAAACTGTAAAAGGTTCATTATTACATTGGACTACATGATAATGCACTTCAACAATTGACATAATTTAATTTTATTAAGAGTCTGAATTAATTATTTCATTCTGTGTTAGCTTTTGTTTAAACATTTGTTTGATGTATATTATAAGGTAACAAGATTCCACATCCAAAGACAGACAAGTATACCATCAAAATTCGTAGTGAAATATGCAGAAACACAATCTTATTAATATTAAAAGAAATAGAAGAACAAAAAAAACTTAATAAATACAGTAATGAAGAGACAATATATTACTTAAAGATAATTAATATTTTCAAGGAATAAAAAGAAATCAAAACAAAAAGGGAAATATTATCATAAATGAATAATTGGAAAATAGGGAAATAGAGAATGCAAATTTAGGAATTAAATAATGCAATTAACATGACAAAACAATAACTGACAATGACAATTACCCAGAAGACACGATAAAATGACAAAAAATGTAAATAGTTATTAGTAAACAATTATAATGTACAAATATTAAACTTAGCATGTAAGAAATAAGACATTGAGTGTAGCCTTAGATTAAAATTATGAGGAGGTCTGCGAACCTCAAACAGTCATTGTGTATAAGTGAACTACAGACTGTAATTAATATAAAATTACAAATATAATATATTGAACAATAATTATAAAAGTTAGGTAGTGTAACAGTGTAAGAAGGTGAGAACAACGGTGATAGACTTTAAGAAGTAAAAACAGTGTATAGTGTAAGTGAATAAACATATTTACAATATGAACATTGCATGAAACACATAATTTATATGAAACAACAAGGTAACTCATATTGTGCAATAAAACCAAGGAGAAATAATTAAAAAATAAAGAATCTTCCGTTACAAACTTATAATATAATAGTGACGAAGATAGAATAAGATTCTACGGAATAATAGTAATTATAAATTGGGAGACCGAACCTGTGACCCATAAATATATCATTGCCAAGACTTTAACTGAATAAATTAGTGTTTTAGTAGAAAGGATTATTGTTTAAAAAAATATTGAAACCAGGCAGAACGTGTCGAATTTTAATGCTGGTTTTTATACAAATTAAAGGAGGATACGAGACGAAACGATACTGAAAGACTATGAAAATAAATAGAAGAATGATGTTTTAATCGATGGTACAGAAAACTAAAAGTCCAGACGCAAAGGATCAAGAAAGAAGATCGTAAAGAAAACTACCATATGGGTGAGATCTCTCCAATAGTCAACCAAGATATTTGAAAACATCTTAACATTTAAAGTTCGAATCACATCGATATACTATCGAAAAAACAATAAAAACTTTAGAACAGTGAATTCTAATTGTACACAAATAATTATTAGTAGTAAGAGTTTCTTTTTCAATTGTTCATTTGTACTTTTTTATGATACAAAGAAGCCACTGATACACAACATACATAAACAACACCTAATTACCAAACATTAATTTATAAATATTATGTTTTATGATATGTTTACGACTTATGTACTACCAGTATACTTTGACATGACTTATACATGAACCCTGAGATTGAGATTGATTTTGCATGTTCTACAACACAAATGAGTTTCAAAAAGATTAAATAAAAATAATTGAATTTTAAACAAGAACGAATAAGGAGTTTGAATATTTATTTTAGCATAAAGAGTCTATTTACAAATTCGGCACCAGCAACTTGGGGCAAACTACATACACCCAAAAGAAATAAACAGGGGCAACTTACAATATAAATCATGAGCACTGTCAAATATCTGAGACCAGTGTGGGAATTTGTGTACAGTTATAGGTAATGGACTTGATGATGAGTGGCATCATCATCATCATTGTAGAAGTAGTGATGTGTAAAATATAACTAAAAGTAATATAGTGCAAAATTAAATTCTGTGTAATACTGTTTCTATTTGAGTATTGTTGTGTTATTACAAAAACTGGAGTATAGATTATTCTCATTTAACCAGTCTGTGAAAACTATGTTCTATTAATTACCAGTAATCAAAGGGTTTACTTATTATTTGTCAGTCTACAAAAGCTAATATGGTGAAGTGGGCTACTGAATCCCTTCAGGGGGATGAACAAATTATTTTAAAAAATTAAAGAAATTAGACATAGAGAATAAGTATTAAGTTTCATTTTGAATGTTAAACATTGTGTTAATTTACATTTTAGACATGCCATTTTTTTATTATTTATTTTCAGTTTTATATCAATGACAATACAAAGACAAGATGAAGCCTTCTAATTAGAACAAAATACTAGCTAAGCTGCTTGTACACATCACCTCTTAATGATTCATTTAATTGACGACCACACATTGACTTAAATGCTTCATTTTTCTTTTAAAATGTATGTATTCCATCTTGTTATTGCAAAAGCAATACTGAAAGAATATATATCTGATACAGAACAAAGAAAAACTCACACATTCCATGCATCTTCAGGTGTTGAATTTTTGATCTCTTGTTTCAGTCAATGTGAAAATAAAAAATGCACAGCTGAATTTCTTTCTATAACTCATTTTATTAACACTATTTTTAACAATTATTCATGTGATGATTTACTATAGAACAATATAAATGTGATAAATTTACTATTTCTAATTTAACAGTAGAACAAATATTTATTATTAATTTATTACTTATACCTAATAAATACCTAATGAAGGACAATGACAAATTTGATTTTTTCAGTCTTAGCTTTTTTAAATGTATTTGTGGGTGCTAAAACACGCAAAAAATTGCACGTTATATATAATTTCTCAATAAGTTAATTTTTATTTTTCAATTAAGGTGAGATTATGAAGTGTTTAGATAAATTATTCTATTATATTTTGAAAAATACCATATATCAAGATTGTGGCAAGTAACAATTATTAATAATTAAAGCTAGGTTACTGTTAATTTATACATTAATTCTTCCAAAATTTAGATTTTAATGTGTTAGTAACATCTCTCAATGTGTTTCTAACAATTACAACAAGAATATTCACTAGCACTATTGAGTGATTGATTCACTAACACTCAGCTGTAGACTTTTTTTTTGAATTGTAATAGATTTGCCAACAGAAGGTTGTTTCCAGTGGCGAAGTTGCATGGAGGCAATTGAGGCAATGCCTACCCTAAAAAATTCTGTAGAATAGAAATTATAAATATGTATGAACTACGTAACGTAAAGATTATACATTGTTACTGTGACTGTCGAATTTATTAAGCCGAAAGGTGCTTTACTGAGCGACCGCTAGATGGTGACAGGTGAGATTCAGCATAGCTCATTTAAAGCGAATGAGGCAACGTGAACTGCCTCAGCGTTTTTTGTCCACATTGTATGTATAGTAAGCAATGTGCTGGCAGGATAGGGAAGTGCGGGGGAGGGGGATTGTGCCGCGCTGTACACACAGAGCGTTGAGGCATGTCTCACTTCTGTGATGCAAAAAGTTAAGTTAAAGCGCACTGTATTGTTTATAAGTGTGTTTATTTTATGCGGTTATTAAAAGTGTTCCTGTTATACCGCTGAACTAACAGATGATCAAGATTGTTATTTGAATTATTTGTAACATTAAACATATATATAGAAACTAATCAAGTTTAAAACTTTGAAGTTCAATCAGTTTTATTATTGTGTATGACTTATACAAGGATTGTTCAATAAAAACACGTTTAGGGCTGTAAAGCATTTTTTATTCAACGATTTTAAAAGAAGTCTCCATTAACATTAAGATATGAGTCCCACTGTTGCACTAATATGTAGATTCCCTTCTAGTAAAATTCTTACGGCTGTTTGCGGAACCATTCGCTAACAGCAAACTCTACCTCAGCGTCCAATTATAACTACTGTCCTTTTAGTGATTCCTTAAAAAAAATTTAAGGTAAGATTTTTGCCTACCCATTCATTAACTACTAGCTTCGCCACTGGTTGTTTCTATAGTAATAACTGAGCTCTGTCATCTTCCTACCCATTCATTAACTACTAGCTTCGCCACTGGTTGTTTCTATAGTAATAACTGAGCTCTGTCATCTTCCTACCTTCTCAAAAGCAAATTTTGTTTTGTTGTTAAGAATGTATATCCATAATGGTGTAAATCATGCAGATAACTTGTATGGTAAGTTGTATTTACATTTGTGGTTAAACTTTGCATTGTAGGTTTTATTAAAATAGTAACCATGCCCACTTTGGAGTGAAGCTATAAAATTAACTCAACTAATGAGCACTTCATGAACTTTGTTATGCTTGCATGGGGAATCTGAAGAAGTGATCAACATATATTAGATGCTTTTAGATTGGTGTACCATGATTTGCAGGGAGCCAATAGAATCATTATGATAACTGTTACTTTTTTCTTGTGACCTAAAACTGTAGAATGCAAAGAACAAGGAAGTTATTTTATGACTTTCAAATCTTCCATCATCTCTTGGTGTACATGGTCCACAGACTCTAGTTCTTGTTTCTCCAGAAACATTAGAAGATCCATCAAATCAATGACATTACCAGAAATTTTGTATGAATGAGGTTGAGTGTTACCTATTCTAATGTTTTACGTATTATACTGTATGAATATATTTACTGCACCCTAATACTCTAAGGGAATAAGCATGAAGCTTTCAAGAACCTCCAGGGTTAGAGGCAACAACTCCTTGAGCCTCTCACGGGCCTTGTCAAAATGTGGATACTCTTAAAGAACACATCGCACTGTTCGCACATGTTGCACCTTCAGGCGTCTTATAACAGTGCAGATATTCAGAGGTTAGCTCATGCTTGCACTAAATAAATAGACATAGAAACATTTGTGACCAGACAGTAATTGGGTCAATTAATAATTGACCTCTCTATGTTCTGATTTACTCACTTCACTATATTTGGTACAAGCCACTAATCCTGTCCGCCTTTAAGTGAAATGTCCCAACTTGTCTGTCACCACTCAATGCTTAGTTTTCTCTTACCATCATGTTTTGTTTTCTTGTCTCTTCTTCTTCTTCTTCTTCTTCTTCTTCTTCTTCTTCTTCTTCTTCTTCTTCTTCTTCTTCTTCTTCTTCTTCTTCTTCTTCTTCTTCTTCTTCTTCTTCTTCTTCTTCTTCTTCTTCTTCTTCAATATTTTCCCTCTCTCTGATGTTATGATATCCACAGGCAGCATTCATATTATAACAATACATTACCGGTACATCTTCAGAGATATCTGAAATGCATAAGTAGCTCTAATTGCACTTACATAATAGACTGAGGAGGATTTCCTCCTGTAAGATGCACATTTAGTGCATCTGTCCAGATTGGTGTACCAGAAAACAGTACAGAAGGTACAACTGAGACCAGTAGCAGTCTTCATCTCTGTATTGAACTTCCTACATTACACCTTATCCATGATTTGTATGTACACGCGCGCGCGTGCATGTGTGTGTGTGTGTGTGTGTGTATGTGGGGGGGGGAGAGATACTTAAAATAAATCTGTATGTTTAGAACTATGAAATATGTATCCTGCTTCTAACAATGTTCATAAACAATTTTCGACACATAATTCACTAAACTTTCTGTGTTAAGGCAGTATTTTAATAACCAGATCCAAACCAAATTTTAACAAACATGAAATCTTAGGATAATGTCACAACAATTTTTTAAATATAATTAAATCACTACGGACCCGAAATTAAATTTTAATTTCGTGTTATTTCATAATTAAAACAACATGAAACTTTTTTGTTCTGAGTCAGTAGTGATTTAATTATATTTAGTTAATCAATGGACATGTCACGGACAATGAAATCCAAGAACAATTTTATGTTAATTTTATTTAATTCTCTCCTTTCATATGACAAGTATCACAAACATATCCAGTAGGATTCTGTGACTGGCATGATTGAAATATTGAACTCCTCCTGGGTTGTACCACATCAAAAACCTCAAAAAAATCTGAAGACATTTTGATGATTTTATGACTGCATATTTGGTGTACAATATACAATATTGCATTGTCATTCAAGTGCAGATTGTTTTACTTCAACATAACATACTACAACCATGTTACAGGAGTGCATGTTTTGTATATATACTCTCTGAAGATATTCTTTGTAAAATGAATGAAACATTATCAGATTTCAGAACACAAGTGATAAGAGTCCAAACTAGAGCCAAATCGTTTCTGTTTGCCATAATTCATATGTATGAGGATTTTATATTATGAAAATCATCTAAAAAACAAATTCATTAGAGGAAGTACAAATGAGTAATATATGGTACTTATTTTCATTTCCTGTGTTCTGGAGAATCATCTTATCACCAGAAAAACACATTGCAAAAAAAATCTATGTTTTCTGGAAGATCATATAATCACCAGGAAGCACATATTAACGTGCATCAGAGTGTTCTGACTGACCATCTGATTACCTGGTAATATAACGCAGTGAGATGTTTAGATTTTACTCCTGGGTGACTTCCATTTATATAAAATCCAAATGAAGTAATGAAGTAAGTAGCAGGTACATCAAATATCCATTGTGTCCATGCATGCTGTATCCATATATACTGCACACACACACACACACACACACACACACACACACACACACACACACACACACACACACACACACACACACACACACACACACACACACACACACACACACACACACACACACACACACACACACACACACACACACACACACACACACACACACACACACACACACACACACACACACACACACACACACACACACACACACACACACACACACACACACACACACACACACACACACACACACACACACACACACACACACACACACACACACACACACACACACACACACACACACACACATTTGTCTGGTGGTTACAGCTCACAAGATATAAATTCATAGGATTTATATAATAATAACAAAACTTCATAAAGTACTGAAATATGTATTATTAATACTTTTTACATTAATATAATTGTCGTAATTATGAAGCTGGGGCAGTTACATATTCAGTACTTATAAATACATGTTTTCATTAATGTTACATACATATTTACATATATTTTACAAAGAATTTAAATAAATTCTTATTTAAACTTCCACAGTTTTTTATTTAAATAAAAAAATCTTAACAACTAAAGCTTTATGATTTAAAGTGTTTCACTACAAAAAATTATTTGTATATTTAATTAGTTTTTCATTTTCTTTGTTTTTAAAAAATAAATTTTTGAAGGCACTATTATATATATATGTGTATACTTTTTATACTAAATCCTATATTTTAATAATAAGAACATTTACAATTATTTATATATATATAAATTTAAATATTTACAAAAATTTAAGTAACAAATATGTAAAAAAATCTTGTTTTATCAAAACTATACTATTATGTATATTGATATACATACAATTTGTACAACTGTTGTAGTAAAATAAACTGTACACAGGAGGTTAGGAATCACAAATAAATTCCAAAATTTAATTTAGAATTAAATTTTAGTTCACATTAATGTGTCTCTTTCTTTGGTTGCACTTCTATTGAAGGTGCCTCCACTGTGATTTTTGTGCTGTCTGAAAACATAAAATAACACCATAAGTTATTTACATAAAAACAAAAAACAACTTACTAAATTATACTGTATTATTTCAACAAAATAATTATTATTGTTAGTAATAATATTATAATGACATATTATTACTATTATTATTAAAATTAATATAATAGTAATAAGAGGACTAGTAGTTGTAAAATTTTCCTGCGGCTGCTGCTGCTCCCTCCTCCTCCTCCTACTACTACTACTATTACTACTACTACTACTACTACTACTACTATGACTGTAGTAGCAGTGATGTTTTGAAGGTGGTGGTTGTGCTGATAGTAGTAATAGTAACAGGAAAATTAGTATCTCTCTGATTAACGGAAAAATTTATTGCGTATTTTTTGAATAAAAAATTGTAGATCCAGCACAATAATGGAATTTTGTGGCTGTTGAGGTAAGTTAATTTAAAATAATGTATACTTTTGATTATGGGCCTACAGCTTTGATAATAGCTGTCACATTTGACTATATTTCACACACACACACACACACACGCACGCGCGCGCGCGTGTGTGTGTGTGTGTGTATGGGGGATGTGGAAACATAAACACTGTTTCTGGACTTACACTGTGGAACTTTGTAGTGGTCATACGCGTATTATTATAATTATAACAAAACAATAAAGTTTATGTTAATACCTGTGGCTTTCCATTTAACAGCTTCATCATCACTGATTGTTCTGAGATCATTCCAAGGCTGTATCCTGGCTGAACCAAACATTATGTACAGCACATTTGTGACCAACACTACAATAGTTGTAATCCAGAATACCAGTCTCCACTCCAACATTGTACTCTGTTAAACATAAACACAAGCAACGGTCAAATACCTGTTTGTTAACTCACAATTATGAGAATGCAGGGCTGAAATGTTTCCTCACTGGTGTATCTTTTATGTGAAACCTAAATACAGGTATGTTTTTTAATTACGATGTAACAAAACTATTAACTTAAATAATGTTTCGTTAGAGGAGCTGCTTAAGACGTTTAATTATTAACAGAAAATTTTACAGGCAGACATGCATTAAACCCAACACTAACAGGAGACAGAAAAAAATTTTTACAGTTAGAATTGTTTAATTTATATAAGACATGAACCATGCAAATTTAACCATAGTGGAGTAATATTTGTAAAGGGTATCATTTTAAAGAACAATATACTGTATAATGAAAACTGCACAGTCATGGAATTGACAATCATATTGTATGGAACGGTTATACAAAATTATAAATTCATTTTAGCATATTAAAGACATGATAACCATTTCAATATTCAACCAAATTTTTTTGAAAAATTAATAGTGATGTAAGTACAATGAATTTGATATCCATAGAATTATACTACCCAGTCATTAAAATTTGAAGCAGAAACTGTTATTTATTTATAGAAATCTAAATTCACTTATTAATGAGACTCCTAAAACATTAATTTTTGCTGACTCATGGTTATACACCATGAGTATATAACTTTTCTTCTCGCTTTTCACCTACATGTAACTTTTGATGGTTAATGTCTGCTTAAGCATTTGTATGGTTTCTTAATAATTAAATTATTATAATTTATGCCCAATTAAAAAACACATTTCTTTTCTAATGCTCTGCAGAACATGTTCTTCCACAGACATTTGCATACTGGTACTGATTAATAATAAAAAATGTTCATAAGTCATAACAAAATAGGCTTCTAACTCTATATTCACAGCCTCAATTCCATAAAGTTGATACGAGTTTATCTTTGAATAGGCAGTTATATGTGTGCATAAATAGGGAAGTTTTATGCATGCTCACATATGGAAATTATATGTATGCACATGTACGGACATATCTGGCAAACCACTAGCTAAGGCATGACATAGTATACTAAACAAGGGGTTTATTCAAGAATTGACATGATGCATTTATGTAAAACAGTTTTAGTTATAATTACTGTTATTAATGTATGAAGACCATAATCCAACAAATCTGTAAATGTTACAATTTGAAGCAATGTTTCTGAAACAGACTAAACTTAATTTGTTTATTTGTAGATGTAATTAATAATCAATCAGGAATTGCATTAAAAATTTCTTAAACTATAACAAAATACATTTCAGACTTTGTTATCATGGCCTCACCTTCTTAAGTAGTGTATCATTAAACTCAACCTTAAAAGAGGTTTACTTTAAAAGAACTCTAAAAGAACTTCAACATATTAAAACAGTGAAGTTCAATTAATACTCTAATACCATCAATTTCTGAAGTCCATTATCAAATAAAAATAAGAGTATAAGAGTATTGTCTTGAGATTTTGAAAGAGTGGTGTGATCTGATGGGGCAAAACACATATTATATATTAGTCTTTATGACTGCTGAGCACTTATGAAACAGTGATAGAGATAATACTCTGAATTGCAGGCATTCACGTTTTGTTAATTTCAGCATCCAAACCAAGATTAATTTTAATAATCAGTATAACATCATTATTATTGAATTTTTGTTATTTAATAAATACACTTTTTACATTTTTATGTAATAGTTTTTGATTTGCAATTTTTAAAGATTTTAATGCATTCACAACTGTGTTACAGAGTGAAACGAATAAAATTATAGTGTACATGTGCATATGAAATAATAAAATTTTTTTTAAAAACACACACACACAATACACATTTCAGATATAGTGATAATTACATTAGGTGTGATGTAGCCAATCAAGGTTGGTCAAGGTTGGTGTAATGATTCCAGAAATGGCTCCAATGCCGTTAACAATTGCCATCAATGTCCCTGCATAATTTGGACTCAGATCCAAAGCATTTATTTTAAGACTTGGATAGAAGAAACCCATAAATGCCATTCCAACTGCAAAGAGTGTTGCGACTAATACCTTATCACAGCCAGCATATGATGCAGCCAGGACACCAAGTGATGGCCCCACGGATGCTAAAACATAGGAATATAAATATAAATATAATACTAACACAATGATATCTCATAACCACACATCAGACACTGTAAGAAGAGTAATATTAATTAAGAATAATATGGTAAAATAAAATAAAACAAGCATATTTATTTGAAGATGTACTTATTGCATTCAGTTTAATTTTTTAACGGATTAATAGATGAATGTTCATTTAAAGAAACAACTAAGCAAATACAAACATTAAAAAAAGCAATTCAGAAAATAACAGTAATTATTACTACTATTCTCTAGTAATATGTAATATATAAGTTAATTATGTAATATCAAAATAAAATTGTGATTGAACATAAACCAACTCCTAATGAACCATACCATCTTCCCTAGACAGGTGTGCAGGATTTATCCTGAGATAGCTGCCATATATACCTGTTGTGTGTGTGTGTCTGAGAGCGTGGAGAGAGAGAGAGAGAGAGAGAGAGAGAGACAGAGAGAGATGAGAGAGAGAGAGAGATTTACTCAGTATACTCACCGATAGTTGTAAAAAGCTTTCTGACAAAGTTGACACTGGCCACTTTGTGCTCCAGAAGAAAATCACTGAGCCAGCCAGATGCCATGGCAGTGAACCACATGACTAAGAATGGGAGAGCGCTTAGGAAACCATTCTGTAAGCATACTCTGTATTAGTAAATAATATGATATTGAGTGACTACTGAAACAAGGATGATTAATGTACATATATAAAAGGGACATGCTGTAAATTTTATATGCTGATCAGGCCTATACAATTACATGCAGTACATATAAAAGTAAATTATACAATTTCAAAATTGCTTTGAACTTTTTATGGTACTATAATGATACCAACTTATTATATGGTACCAGTACTATAAAAAGCTGTGAATGATAAAGTTTTTTAGGTTTATAATTACTGTATTTGAAGCATGTTTTTGTAAGACATAATAATAGTGTTACTTACTTCACACCTTTAAGATTACTGAAGTAAAAACATACGATAATAGCATTATACAGTTTGCATACACATAATACTGAAAAACTGCAGTTAGTATACTATAGAGACTTTTACAATGTGTGTGTGTGTCTGTGTGTATATGTTTTTAGATGCTGCAACTAAGCTGAAAATCTAACAAGGCTAGGTTTATATTACCTATTTGCTATGATAGAATTAATATCTTATAAATTACCCAAAGTGTACATAATCTTAAACTTACTTGTGCAACTGTAAATTTCATAACACTCTTCATGTATTTGGGTAGATCTGTCTGGATAGTAAATAGGGCCCAATCGTGTCCAATTTGTCCAATAATAAGTGCCCATAATGGAAGAGATAAAGCCATTGCTTTCCATGGAGTTGGTGCAAGATTCTGTAGAATAGAATAACATACTATTCATTGCATTGTACAAATTCAAGATATTAGATTACGTATTTGGAAACAGTGTTCCACGTGATTTATGACAAGTCCAGTGATTAAAAATTATATTACTTTGAACATTCTATTTAGGAAAAACAGTTAGTTATAAAATTAATTTTTGAAAATTTAACACAGTATTACTAGCTACTCTCTGGCCTAATGTGATGGTTGGTTGAGCCAGATTAGAAAAAAAACGGAGTAAGCCAGGAGTTGATAGTGACTAGTTAGTTTATTTTGCTTGCGTTTTTATAACTATAAATGAGTAATGTTCCTTTATATATTTAAATTTTGTGTTTATAGAAAGTCCATCCTTTTCAAACAATAAATGGTATTTCAATTTGAAAAATGGACAATTTTCAAAATCTTAATATTTAAGAATATTGTAATATGTAATATATTACAATGTATGTAATATGCTTTATAACAAAGATTACATTTATAGGAATTGTTATTTAGTGAGATGGTTCAAATGTTTATTTGAGCTATTAAATTTTAATCACAAAATGTAATTTTTGTAAAGAATAAAAAGGTTATATAAATAGATAAAAATTAAATTAGTTTACAGTATATGCTTATGTGAATGCTGTGAATTAAATTTCCATGTATGGAGGAGACATTTAGGATTGAAAATCATGACAAATCAACTGTATGTTGTATACTCGATTTGTAGAATCAATTTTTTTATTAGTTAGGCAGAGGACTGGATAATTTGAGTAGATAATTGTGAGTCTACTATATTTATAATTTTCATCTTTAAGTATTGACAAATTTATAATTAACTAATTAATCAATAAATAACATGATGCACACTGTTTAGGGAAAAATAAGAAAAATAAAATATATTTCCAATACATTTTATTGACATATATTTTTGTAAAATTTAAATAATTCTTCTTGACTCAAAAGCATTTTTGTGCACTTGGTAATATTACATAATTCTAAAAATGACTACTTAGAATATCAAATGAGGGGAACATGATATCTTAAAGTTAACTCTTGGTCTATAGTTGGTTATATTGTATAGCTGTATATTGCCTTATACGTGTTTAGCCAGAATGAATGTACTCACTTCTCGTCTCTTGAGGCATCCAATTGTTTCCTGGAGATATTCTTTTTCTTCCTGTGATATGTACGGATGAGAAGCAGGATCGTTGTAACATGTTACACAGAATATCAGATACCAGACGACTCCTAGAGCACCAAAGAAGTAGAACACATCTGGCCAATCTCCTACCCAATATTTCAGTATGAGTCCTGTTAAAATTGTAGACACCACTGTTCCTATCTGGTTACCTGTTATTTGAATTAAACAGAACATATTTACTACATGTTTTTGATTTTGGTACTTTATTATATATGATTTAAGTCAGTAGCTAATTTGAAATGTTTAGAAAAATTTAATTATAGATTTAATGTGTTATTCTTACTGTTGTAAAAGAATTAAAAACTCTGCCTGAAAACATAAAGAAAGACTACATGAACAAAGAAGGCTTGTAGTTCACGGACAATCACCGACTAGTTAGGAAAGTCGGGGATTAAACCACTTGAAAGTACTAATGTAGAGTTTAGTATTTGTTTTATATAGTTCAAAAAACTGGATTGACAGAAATGAAAACGGGAATTTTGTTGGGTAAATTCTTTGTGAAATTTAGCTTAAATTTTCTAACGCGTACTTATTTGAAGGCAGACAATATTGTGAGTGGGGGGGTGGTTAAAGGCTAAAGGTTAAAGCCTAATATTATCCACAGAGAAAGTCCTTTTAGACTTTTCATGACTGCAATTTTAATATGTATGATTTTGTGGACTGTGGGGAGGTGCTTTCATTTTTGTTGTTATCAGGCTGTTTTTTGACTTTATGCACAGACATTACATGTTTCTGTTTGAGTGACTGAGTAAGATGAAATTTAAAATTATACACATAATGTTTCTGCGTTTTAAGTTGTTTTACGCATATTTGTATCTACAGTACCTGCAAACACTGAAGATGCCAGCTTTCCTCTCTCCATAGGAGGAACCCATTGAGCCAGTAGTACGTTCAGAGCAGGAAATGTCGTTCCCTGAAGAAACAGAAACAAGAGAAATTACAGAGTCGGCATATGTTTTGAAATTACCCAGTTAGAATCTAGCATGAAACACACACACACACACACACACACACACACACACACACACACACACACACACACACACACACACACACACACACACACACACACACACACACACACACACACACACACACACACACACACACACACACACACACACACACACACACACACACACACACACACACACACACACACACACACACACACACACACACACACACACACACACACACACACACACACACACACACACACACACACACACTATCCAACCTATATAATAGTGTACAGAACACTGTTAGAGACTGTTTATACAATAAATTACAAATAAAATGATATGTTTAGTTGTGATGCGAAAATGAACATGCAACCCCTTATTGGGTCCTTCAGTATTTCGACTGGTCTGTACCCTCTCCGCATATACCCATGGTGCGTGTGTTACGGAGTCTCTCATAGGTATATGGGACCTACAGGTTAACGCCGGATACGAACGGCATAGGTGGGGAGGGTTTATATTACGCAGGATACCTCTCGCTGGTTCATTCAACCCCAAATACACCGAAAATGAAATCTGTTACTTCCATGCTCTCACATATACAAGTAAAGAGGAGAAATAAATTACAGGAAGGACACAGTGTAGTACAACAATTACCTCTCCAAGCCCTTCAACGAATCTGACTGCAATCAACCAGTGAGCGCCTGCCCTTGCTGCCAAAGGTGTCAGACATGTGAGTACAGCTGTTGAGAGGATGCCCAGACCTAAAGTCTGTTTGCCTCCAAACCGCTCGGCAAGCAGACCTCCCGGTAAGTGCGTGATTACGTAACCCCAGTAGAAGGCGCTCAGGATGAGACCCTGCGTCTTTTCGTCCCAGTCGAATTCATTGCTCTGGAACAGAAAACGTAGTTTTTTTTTTTATCAAACGCAAGTAAGAAAAAAAAACAAATAGTTTTTAGTTGCAAGATTTCAAATATGAATAATAAATCAAAGGCTTACAACCAAGTCCACTTTTATAAAATTCTAGTTACAGACACCAGTTTGTTCATCAGATCCCACATTATGTACTGCCATAGCAAACTAAGTGCAGTATCATAGAATTAAAAACAAACTCTATTTTAATGATAATGTGATGTATTTAATATACACACACTTATTGTTTACTAATGGTACCTATAATTTCAATTTTCTATTGTATTGTATTTATTGTTCATAGCCTAAAGTTACCGTACATACGATTTGCAATAAAATTTTTATTACTCACATTCTTAAAAACGATCGATTTCGGTCACATACCTACGTCAGGTCATATATGGCACACTTGCGGTCACAATATCGTAAAACAGCCACTATTTACAAAAACGAATTCGTAGACATTGATTAATGAACGTGATACGTACGTCGTTGTCCAAAGTTTCCCGAGAACGAGAATGTGAGTAATAAAAATTGTATTGCAAATCGTATGTATGGTACCTTTAGGCTAGCGACAATAATAAATGCAATACAATAGAAAATTGAAACTCTATTTTTTCTCAAAATCATATGATAAGGACTTGGTTCACTTTGGTTATGGACCTCTCAAATATGTCTTTTTTTGTAACAATCGAGCTTAATGAATTGACTTAAAAACCGTTTTTCATCGCTTATCATATTGGTATTTTGAATTCAAACGAAAAACGAGTGCGCGCTTTTCTTACGTTTCGTAAACCAGTAAAGACAGTCTGTGCGATTAAGTTGCTTCACCGGCTATTACATCATTTCGCCTTGACGAATCGATAATTTAATAATTATTTCTGTTTTGTTTTGAAATAACGATAAAGTTCAGGGTTATAGTTTTGTATACCTTCCTCGATAATTCCTTCCTATTTCCTGTGTTATGGTTTTAAAAGCAAAATATATTTTATACATATTATATCAATATCTATTACATATACGTATTAACATAGAAATATTATTTACAGAAATATGTAAATAAAAAGTATTTTAATGTCCTATGTAAGTATGGAGGTATAGTGTTGTGGAAATATTTTACTACAGAAATATAACAATTTAAAGATGTTATATATGATCCCTTGTAAAACTGGTTGGTTACCTTCGTGGGAAGACTAAATTTCATTTATATCGAAGTTTTGTTGTATCGGAAATCGTTCGTTGTATCTTACTTCATTCGAAGGCAATGTTGACTGTTTATGTTAGGTGTCTTCAAATGACGCGAGCGCTTCTGGAGGAGAGAGCGAATTAGGCACAGGGAGAGACCTTAGACAGATAAAAAGAGTTCCCTTTTTTGTTGTCACAGACGGGAATCAAACTTGTGTTTGCTCGTCTGTCTCCCTGACAACACTTTCGGAAGAGGAAGTGACAGTGATTAAGAAGAAAAACTCAAGAAATTTATGACTTTCAAACCGTTCCAAAGTTAACGAAGTATAGGTAATGTGACAGTTTGAAATTTTCGGGCAAAGTACAATACCACTGATACTGTAACACACTACACAACCTCGACTTACGCGTATTTGCGTTTTTTCATCTCAACAAAAATTTACGTTCGTTTATGCTATCTATACTGTCTAAAAATACATTAATATATAGTACCCCTGTAAATACTGTACTGCAGGCTACTCTATACAGACGAGTATACGTACTCTTGCTTAATACATAAACATCTTTTATACAACCATTGATTATAGGGCTATTCCACTTTCTGATGTTCTAACAAGACGTGTTTGTACCAGAATGCGTGTGATATGTATGATAGTTCTTTTTGTAACCCGAATAATGGGCGACCCAAAGTAGTGCTAATCTTTCGGTGAACGGATGTTTTCTAAATAACTTTGCAAACGACTTCGTAAATTTATAACAGGCCTTGTACCGACCAGCAAAATTTTATTATTAAAATAGTTACACCTAAATATGTACACCTATAGAAGGTATATAAATATGTGTTGTCATATACCTTCACTTTTTTTTTAAGTTCATTAATTTCGGTAGACACTTTGGGGCTGCTATTATGAAGGCAATCCAACTATTGTGCAGATGAAATAATTAGACATGAAACGGTTCGCGCAGATCGTACGAGGGCAGGGAAGGCAGGAAGTGGGGTGTGAGGTGACCAACCATCATACGCAACCATGTGATAAACCGTCCATGTCGCTGTTCTGAAGATAAAACAATTGGTCTGAAATGTCCGAAAACAATGCGTCAAAGCTACACAGGTGCAATGAGATCTTTTGATACAGCGCAACCAGACAACCGTTCATGTCTGATTATATTTCAGCTGTACGTTCAAGATAGCAGCTACAGTTACAAGAGTTTTATTGTAATACTATTTTCAATTTGTAGTTTACAGTAAGTGATAGTGCCCTAATTTTTGTACGATTGACTCGGCGATATCCTGTGATATCTTATTTATACAGTGTAGTATTGAATTTATCGCCTGTTATTACGAGAATAATATCGGTGTACATAGGAACTCATTTCTCGCGTTTAAGTCGAGGGCTTACTGGTTTTTTGAAGAGTATGTCGTTTGTACTCACAGGGTTGATGGTGTGATTCTTCGGTACGAGTTCTCCTGGACAAGCGTACGGATCGTCGGCGTGGCCTGCGTGTTCTTTGGATTTGTGATGTACGACGACCATTTCTGTAATGGCAAGACTCAGACAGCTTCTCATCGCGTAAGCGTTGGCCACCGCGAAGAACCCCATCAAACTGAATATATACCTTTGTTGAAAACATCCTGTAAAAAACAAAAATTGATTAAGTTTTTATGACAACGGATTACATAAATCATTATGTATACGTACACAGCGTGTTTTTAGTATTCCACTGGTTTATTTTCAATAATTTTAGTTCATTAATTCAATTAAATTTCGAAACTGTGCTACAGAAAATTTGCAGGATACGTTCGAAGTTCTGAGATCTGTTTTGAGGTCTGAAAGTAGAAAATAAAGCAACTGCTCGGCGTCCGCGGTCCGTCAGAGGACTCATGAGAACTATGTTATACTTCTGTTATTTAACGAATAGTTCTGACAGGTCTCCGAGGGACCTGATTACCCTTATAATTACCATCGCGCTGTTCTCAAACGTACTCTCACAAACACGTGATTTCGGTATTTATCGTGCAACACACACACACACACACACACACACACACACACACACACACACACACACACACACACACACACACACACACACACACACACACACACACACACACACACACACACACACACACACACACACACACACACACACACACACACACACACACACACACACACACACACACACACACACACACACACACACACACACACACACACACACACACACACACACACACTCTCTCTCTCTCTCTCTCTCTCTCTCTCTCTCTCTCTCTCTCTCTCTCTCTCTCTCTCTCTCTCTCTCTCTCTCTCTCTCTCTCTCTCTCTCTCTCTCTTAAGAAGTCATGATATAGAAAAACTCTACATCAGCTAATAATTGGAATTTCATCGTCTCTCAATGCATTGAATGATAAACGTGCAGTATTGATTTACACAGACTATTAATTACAAGCGGTAATTAAACACATTTTTCTCCGAACACAAGACATATATAAATAACACTAATTTTTTTGCATTCTATGGGTTATCGAAAGGGAGTGACTGAAATTGTTCCTTACCACTTTCGTCGTAACTATTTGTATGTGAGTGTGTGTCCGCACATATTTATTAGATACGTATATATACGATTACTACTGTCAACAGACGGTAGACATATGAATTAAAATCAAAGGTGGCTGAACCGGTAGGAAAATTTGTAATAATAACCACTAGAAATCTGAATAATAATAAGGCAGATTATTAGTCTAAGAGTAAGTGCTATGTAATAAAAATGTCCAATAAATTTGCATGTGACGTAATTATACAATGCTGAAGTTACTTTTAACTTTTATCTACGAGATCTTTTCTCGTATGTAGAGATAAGTAACACAGGAAAAGAAGAAACAGCGTTTCAATAAAATTGTAGGGAATAATTTAGGGAACAAAAATATGCTTTTCCGTAGCTTAGTGTTTCAACTGTGAAGAGAGGACGGGTATTCAGATTTCGCCCAACCAAAAATAAGTTTCATTTAATTGATAATCTAAATTGCATAAAGCTATCATTACATTTAATTCTATTTGGCATTGAATTATTATAAAGTTTTAAATTATGTAGAACATCATTTGTTGCTGTTCACTAGTCTACTAGATAAGTGCTTTAGCTCATCGTCAGGTAGGACTGAAGCCACAAGTGGCGTTCCATATAAATAATCTGTAATCCGGGAATAAAAGTTCGTCAAATTAATATTCCATTTTGTACTTTAAAATTAAATAAACTTTGTGACCCGATAAACTGCGATGAAAAATTAAAACTAAATAAAAACGAAAAAGAAAATCAAGAAAGTCTTCCGAGCATTTTGTTAAAAAAGAAGTTTGTTACAGTCAAGCCATAAAAGCGAACAACCTAAAACGAAACAGGCGTCCATAAAACGATCAATAAAGAAGACTGACGCTTAAAATAGCATCGCATGATGTGCACAAATACCGCAACTTAGCTTTGCGAGAGCTGTTTAGCGACACGTGGCCTGCACGAAAACGAGATACTTATTTTTTGTACCTCTTGGTTACGAAGGTGTACTCAGACTATGCACGGCATAATTTTACATTGTACGTCGATTGGCTACAAACAGACGTAATTTTTCCCTAGAAATTACACTGTAAAATAGTTAGTGTGTACAACAGGCAGATTGTTTTTCTTTTTGTCACATAAACATCTGGGCTATTTGTAACGTTACAGATAAGTTTCTGTATGCTCGTTGATTGTGTCCGCGTGAGCTGTGAATTGCCCACAGTGCCGCGACGTGTCCCTGAGACAATCAGCACTACCGTAGGCTGGTCTTGGGGCACAGCGGAGGTTCGGGTTATTTCAAAACTGAGCAACGTCTTCAAAACTGATAGAGAATGCAATGTGTGCATATAAGGCTATATAAAAGAATAAAAGAATATATATATATATATAAATATATATATAAAAGAATATGTAACTGTACAGATGGTGTGGACAGGGTTTAGGGGGTGGGGAAGGGTCATTTATATTATAGCTTGTTGTGTGTGAGCAGGGTGGGGGAGAGGGGTGAAGGGTTTGTTTTTAAAATAATTTCTGCCTATTCCGATCTGACGATGGGCTGTGAGGCTTGAAAGCGCTAATCGGGATAATTTTTATATAGTGGTGTGCAACTGTGATCATTCTGAAAAGAATAAAAAACGATAACCTGTTATTGTTATTATCATTATCATTATCATTATTAATATGTTAGGAAATTACATTAATATGATGTGTGTCATTGATAAAAAATGTTGGCTATGGAATACCATCATCATTTTGTATTCTATTCACTAGGCTTACACGAAACTATGTCTTCTCTGTTGGACTAGTCGGCAAATTGACAAATCAGCTTCGTTACAGAACTACCAGTTCCTGACATCAAAACAGTAAGATAACTTTTTCACCAAACCGATTCAATCTTCAGCTTATTTATACAACAGATACTCTGTTAACAATTTTCTATTAAGCTGAAAACTGTAAACTATTAAACGTAGATACTATTTTACAACGAAGTAAAAAGGAAATGGGACGTGAAGGAAAACGAATCAGCGTTTTCTGGTAGACTTTTACCAGCCTCTATAACTGATAAACCCCGTTCGTTTTGTTCGTTTTAAGGATAAACACCACTCAGTAGTTTAGAAAGTGAACTTATTATCGGAATTGGTGAATACAAGGAACTAATTTTTTAAGATTTAAGATACATTACAAGTGCACAGTAAAATTTCTGCAGATCACTACTTATTGAAGCTGTAGATCAATAGCAGCTTTCAATGGATACAAATTGAAAATAAAGCAATCTGTGATGGTGTACTTTGAAACAAGATACAAATGTAACATAAAAGGTGAACGTTCTTCTTATTATGCCATCTCTGATTGTGTTATTAAGGATAATATAAAACTTGGTTAATAAAATAAAAATCATCGTCCGTTAGAATGGTAGTGAAAACATTGGCAATAAGCGGTTTATGATGACGTGATGTACGTAATTGATATAGAGCCTAAATCTACCCAAAAATAAAAACAGGAAATCTTTTTAAATCTGGTAACTTTGATATCATATCCGTCATCCTATAGGTTACAGAAGGAGAAGGATTAACAACAAAATCGAATCCAGTTACGAGAGACGGACGAAAGGTGTGTTATTGTCGAATGTCGTTAGTTTGGTATAACTAAGAAATCGAATTTGGCACATGTTGTACGCGTAAGCGATTTTGAATTTTGTTACAGGAAGGTTTACTAGTTGAAATTCTATAAGCTTATATAGCCTATGCCTATTTCATTTTATGCGTTTATTAAGAAAGCAAAATGTTAATCTAATTCACTCGATCCAATTACATTTTTTCTTTGTTCTTCCAGACACGTTTATCAATAACTTTATAATGTAATCCTTGTTGATTTAATAACATTGTTAAATAGTAATTGTTATTACCAATGTAATGTAATAATTGTTATTACTGTAACAGAAAAAAAGTATTTTATTTGTAGAATATTTGTTCCCAACAAAACACACACACACACACACACACACACACACACACACACACACACACACACACACACACACACACACACACACACACACACACACACACACACACACACACACACACACACACACACACACACACACACACACACACACACACACAGAGTCTCATAAGTATCTTCCAAATAACGAAACTCAATCGATACCTGATTAAAAAATTCTTTACTGAAAAGTGTCCGTTACTTGGAAGCAAAAGGTAGGCTACTTCCCAAATTATTAGGGTACGTGGGTTTGGTGCTTTACAATTTTATACCGCCACACATTATGAAATTTTATTAATTCTCTCAAACATAAATAAACAAAACGCTAAATGAATTTACTATTTTCGTACACAAGAATTAAATTTTTTATATTTCAGGTAAGCTGACTGACTGTATACGTTGTCTGATGTACAAGAGCCCTGAACACTAGCTGCACAGTATTTAGGTGAGTATACCCAAAAATTAATTCAATTTAACACATAAATTAATGTATCTAATACAACACATTTAATGCCGTTATTCGGAATTGAAACTTTCCAGCATTTGAATGAAAAAAAAAAACAATAAAGCCTTTTCACTTATTGCCATACCTATTAGACAAAATTAAACTACATATTTTTGAGGAGATACAGGACCTACTGAATGTCTAGCCTACTGTCCATTTGACCCGGGACCGAAACGGATAGCTTATATCATTGTTATAGCAAAAACTAAAAACTCATCTCAATTTTGTTATTAGGAATTGTTAAGG